>CM045760.1:34791564-35151732 GCA_025200525.1 Camellia lanceoleosa
AATTTATAATTAGTGACAAATTTTTTTCTCACAAAAAGTCTAAAAAATTTGGCGCCACCTAAAAAGATTAGCGGGAAACTTTTTGATGATGAAACTTAATTTTTTTCTCACCTAAAAAGAAGTATTTGTTGACAAAAATAAATTTCATCACCTATTATTTTTATTTTTTTATTATATGTAAAAAAATTTATAAATTCCTCACGAATTATTCTTATTTAGTGACGAAATTTATTTTCTTCACTAATTTTCGTCACCATAGGTTACTTTTGTTGTAATAATTGTCTAGGGGAAAAAAAAAACAAAGAGTGACTTTTCGGCGATTAAATTTTTAGTCGGCAAATGTCTACTAAATTTTTAGATATCAAAAATTTTAATTTTGACTTTTGCCTTCAAAATTTTTAGTCGCCGATAAAGGTTTAAATTTTCATTTTTGCTTACTAAACTCTTAGTCACCAAAGGTCTAAGTTTTGATTTTTATCTCCTAAATTTTTAGTTGCCAAAGGTTCAAATTTTAATTTTTACCTACTACATATTCAGTTGCTAAAAGTTTAAATAAAAATTTATTTAACTTTTGAAAAAATATATGGTGACTAAATATTTAGTCGCTAAAGGTTGTACTTTAGCTAGTAAAAATATTTTAGTTCGCAAATATTAAATACTTTTTTCGTCAAAGTGTTGGCAATTAATGTTTTTAGTCAGCAAAAGGTTTTGGCGATTAAAATAATACTTTTAGCAACTAAATTTTTAGTCACTAAATATGGCATTTCTTGTAGTGACAATATTACATATTTTAAAAAATTACTCAAAAAAGTATACTTATAGACCACAACACTCTAGGTGTAGCTCACATCACACAAACTTTAAATCTACTCCATACACCTCACATTTAGGGTAGTTATCGAAACAAAAATTGTTTTTTCTTAATTACTAGGTTATCCAACAATAATTGTAGTAGATGTTAGAGATTAAGGAGTAGGGAAGACATCACATGTTCAACAACTAAGGAGTAAGAGTAAAAGAATATGATGGAATCAAGAGATTGAGGAGGTTGGATCCCCATTGTGAAGCGAAGAGAGGGGCAAGGATCAAGGAGAGAGGATAATCATCCAGGTATATACACACTGTTCGTGGATAATCTGCCACAAAGTATGGATCCTAAGGGCATGTTTAATGTGTTTAAGAAGTTTAGAGTGGTGAATGATGTCTTCATACCACAAAAGCGAAGAAGAATAACTGCCTCAATATTTGGTTTTGTGAGATTTAGTTGTCAAGTAGCAGCAAATGTCGCCGTGCAAAAAGCTAATGGTCTATGGGTGGATGACAAGGTACTAGTGGTAAAAAGTGCGGACTTTGGAAGAGAGAGGCAAGAGAAAGGCTATATGCAACGACAGGCAAAGAGACAAGTAGTACAAAGACCACAATGGCATGAATCAAGTAAAGGAATGAATCAGCAAATGGGTCAGAGATCGTATGTGGAGGCAGTAAAAGGGGGAAAACTGATGGAATAGGGACTGTTACAGTAAAGGCTGAAGAAATAGGAAATGAATGGCTATATGAGAGTTCGATCCTACGTTTGAAAGTGAAGTATGCAAATGTTAACCTGAAGATGGAGCTTGAAGCTAGAGGAATGAAGGAAGTTGTGGTGAGGAAGGGTGGAGGACGAGACATGATATTGTCTTTCAATTCAAAAGAGGAGATGAACTTAAAAGTGAAGGTTATAAAGGAAATATTTGGGGACCGGTGTGAAGAGGTAGTCATAGGGGATGCAAAGAAGGTGCTGGAGCAAGAACGGTGTGTGTGGATAAGTTGTTATGGAATCCCTTTAAACTTGTGGAATATAACCAATCTAAATCGTATTGGGAATTTATAGAAGGAGATTATCTGCACTGACGAAAAGTTATTCCAACCACAATCGTTCACCTGTGGAAAAATGAAGATCTCCACTAAGTGCATGGAGCCAATTAATCAAGTGATAAATATGGAGTGTAAAGGAGTGATCTACCTAGTTAGAGTGTGTGAAGAATAGAGGGTGGTCATTCAAACAATTAAAGAGACCTGTGTCTATAAGAAGCATATGCACTTGGATGATGTTTGCAGTGCAAATGAACAGGTATATCAGCTTATGGAGGAAAGAAATAGAGAATGAGAAGATGATGTTGACAGGGCAGATGAGTCAGCTAAGGTGCTGGGAAAAAGTGATGGCATGGCAACAGGGGACATGACAAATGGACCACTAAATAGAATGGAGGTAGACAAATAGATGCAAGAGAGGAGTGAAACAATCATTGTAGAGTCTAGTAGAAGAGTGGGACAGGAGCTCGAGATGAAAGTGGGTGAGCCGAATTACGGCTATGCAGAACACTGTCAGACCTGTGATGACCAAGTGTACACGCTTGGTTATATGAAAAGCTTACGTGGGTCTTGCTTGCTTCGGTCTGGACTGAATCTAGAAGTGCAGTTGGATCTGCATCAAGGGCTTACTGATTTGGGTGGGCTTCCTGCTTCACAGAATGGGCTTAGTAATCAAGCCCTTAGTTTACAAGATTGGGTGAAGGTAGGGGAATCAAACATTAGTAAGCCAAGTGGGTTGAAAGCCCAAATGAATAATAGCAAGAGTGAAGCGAATATAAAGTTGAAAGAGAAGCAAAAATTGAGCAAAAAGTCCAACTGTCGAAATCAACCTCGGAGAAAGAGATTCTTTGATCTTGTGAGGAGAAATGGTCATAAGGGTGCGTCATCAAGAAAACCAACTCCAAAACATGCCCAATTAAGAGCAGCAACTGTAGCAACTTCATCATTGACATCGATTGAGAAAGGGAATAATGGAGGAAGAAGAATCCTCAATGAATCTGAAGCAACAGTATAGTTAGGGAAAACATTAGGTCTAGAGTATAATGGATCAGAAGAGAAAGTTCTAAGCAAAATAGTGGAACTAAAAAAGAATGATAGGGAGAAGCTTGAGGGGAAATGGGGCAACTACATAGGTTGATTATGGAGGTGGGGTTTCATTGGAGCTTTATGAAGTTTCTGATGAAGATACTGGTTTGGAATATTAGAGGAATTGAAAGGCAAGAGAATAAGGAAAAGATACAGAAGTTGGTGAAGGACAGAAATGTTAATATTGTGTCAATTCAAGAAACCAAAAAAAAAGCTGCTATTACAAAAAAAGAAGTCAAAGAAATATGGGTAAGGAATATAATGGAGTTCATGTCAGTGGATGCTGAAGGTATAGCTGGAGGAATGTTATGCATATGGGACCCTGAGGTATTTCAACTTGTTGTTTACTGCAATAGTAGAAGGTTCATACTTTTATTAGGTACAATGTTTAATTCTTTTGAGTGTGTTATAATGAATATCTATGCACCCAATGATGTAGGTAGTAGAAGAAAGCTCCGGGATAGTTTGATTAAACTGAAATAGGGTTTCCCTAAACCATGGTGTCTATGTAGGGATTTCAATGAAATTAGACATATTGGTAAGAGAAAAGACTGCTCCAGAAGAGAGGGGGGTATGGCTGAGCTCAATGAGTTCATTAAGAATTGTGAAGTACAAGACCTACCTTTATTAGGAAAAAAAGTTCACATGGTATAATTCAAAGGAAGTGGAGAAATGGAGTAAGATAGATAGGGTGTTGGTGGATCCAAGATGGATGGAGGGTTTTAAGCTAAAATTATGGGGATTACCTAAGCTCATCTCAGATCACAATCCACTACTCTTGATGGAAGATGATAAGGACTAGGGCCCTAAGTTATTTAGGTTTCTAAATGCTTGGTGTTTACATCCAAATTTTTCCTCCTTTATGGTTAAAGCTTGGAAGGAGTCAAAGGTTAATGGTTAGGTTGTGTTCATATTATAGAAAAAACTGAAGGTTTTGAAATTAGCACTTAGGAAATGGAACAAGGAGGTGTATGGGTCTGTGCCTAACAAATTGAAAGCAGTAGAGAAGAAAGTTCATAACCTTGATCTTCAAGCAGAGAATAGAGAGCTCGATCAACAGAGAAACCTAGAAGAAGAGAAGCTACAGAAAAAGTATGGAGACTTCATAGAATGGTGGAATAGACGTGGTTACAAAAATCAAGATTGAACAGGAACTTGAAAAGGGATCGAAATACTAGATTTTTCCATGTAATGGCCAAGGGTAGACAATGTAGAAATGAAATCACATCTATTGCTTAGCAGTTTTTGAGCACTTCAAGAAGTAGTATTCTGAGAAGTAGGTGTTAAGACCTACGTTAGGAGGCATATTCCAATCAGTGCAAAGCAGTCCACATTTTGAAGTGTTGGAAACAAAGTTTTCAGAGGCAGAAATCCTGGTAGCAGTGAAGGATTGTGAAGGAAACAAGGCACCTAGGCCATATGGGTTTAATATGTTATGCTTCCAAAAATTATGGAAAGTGATGAAAAGGGAAGTACTCAATTTTATGAAGGAATTTCATAGAAATGACAAACTAGTGAAGGGATTTAATAGCTCCTTTATTACTCTTGTCCCTAAAAAGAAAAATCCTGTGGGCTTAACAGACTATAAGCCAATCAGTTTAGTTGGATCAGTATATAAGGTCCTAGCAAAGGTCCTGTCAAGAAGATTAAAAGAAGTGCTATCCTGCATCATTAGTGAGACCCAATCAACCTTTATATGGGGGAAGAAAATATTAGATGGGGTTTTGATTGCCAATGAAGTGGCAGATGGGTGGAAGAAATCCAAGAAGTAGGGTATGATAATTAAACTTGATTTTGAGAAGGCTTATGATTCAGTCAACTAGGGCTATACTCAATGCTCTTGAATTTCGGTTTTGGTTTAAGATGGGTTGAATGGATTATGGAGTGTGTTAGCACGGCTAGAATCTCAATACTTGTAAATGGTTCTCCAAGTGAAGAGTTTAGTCCTCAAAGAGGCCTTAGACAAGGTGACCCACTGTCCTCCTTCCTGTTCAACTTGGTTGCTGAAAGGCTAAATATGTTGCTGACAAGAGCATACCACATGGAAATTATTAAAGGTATGAAAATTGGTGCAAATGATGTAATGTTGTCTCACCTACAATTTGCAGATGATTCTATTCCTTTCTGTGAGGCTCAAGAAAAGGAGGTCAGAAGCTTGAAGAGGATCATAAGGTGTTTTGAGGTTATGTTTGGCCTAGGGATAAATTATCATAAGAGTCTGGTTTGTGAAGTAGTTGTTTCAGATGAATCTCTAGCTAGCTTTGCATCTATTTTGAAATACAAGATTAAGAAGCTGCCTATTCAATATTTAGGTATGCCCCTTGGGCCTAATCCTAATAGTAAACAAACTTGGAAACCTGTCATGACCCGAACCCGCCCCTATGGGTTAAGGACATAACCGGCCAGTAATCTTGTGATTACCTACGACCTCAGACCAAAACAAACATAACTCGTCAGAGTAAAGGGGCCAAACGGAAGCAAAAATTTAAAACTTTGTCCATAGAGTCGTGCTTATATGCACATCAAACAAACCATACTCATATACGTTAATAACCCACATCAAAAGTACAGTAGTACAAACTTCTTTACAGACATGATCATCTAAACTGAGCCAACCTATAACAGACTATATACAAATATACACAAAGTCCTTACCAACAGGACAAAATGTAAATGCATAACAAAAGGGCAAGGATAGGTCTCGTGTGTGAGACACAAGGCTGACTCTCCAAAACTCGTGTCGTTCAAGGCAGACCTCACTGGGGCTGGGTTTGGACTTCTCTTGGCTCACCTACAGAAGTTACATAACAATGTAGAACAACAGGTTCCAAACGGCCTTGGGCCCAATTCATATTTCTATTTAACAGATATATAACTATACGAATTTCAAATCAAGTGACTTGTAATTTCAACATTCTGGCCTTTGGCCCATTCAGATTTCCATTCATGTCAAAACGGCCTCCGACCCACTTATTTATGTCAAAACGGCCTTCGACCCGATCATTTATGTCAAAACAGCCTTCGACCTGTTCATTCTTGTCCAATGGCCTTCGGCCCACTGATTCATGTCAAAACGGCCTTCGGCCTGTTCACCCTTGTCAAACGGCCTTCGGCCCATTCATTCATGTCAAAACGGCCTTCGGCCCACTCATTCATGTCAAAACGACCTTCGGTCCATTCATATAAGTCAAAACGACCTTTGGTCCATTCATATATGTCAAAACGACCTTCAGTCCATTCATTTCTACCAAAACGACCTTCGGTCCATTCAATTCTATCAAAACGACCTTTGGTCCATTTATGTTTATCAAAACGACCTTCGGTCCATTCATATATTCATGTCAGACTTTTGTCCACAATCCCAATTAGCAACTCATAAAGCTTATAAGGGAATAGACAATTGGACATTCACAAGCATTCGAATATTGATATTACTCACAGTGATCGGCTTGTGGATTTGCCCTGGAGCTTGACCCTACACATTTCATGAACACAAACGGGTCACTAACAGTTCAATCCGTTCTTTGATCCACATATTCCTCTTTAGGCTCTATTCTTATCTCATTAACTCATTTACAATGCGTAATATATGCCTAAGAGTGCTTACAAGTGAAAGAAAACGGAAAACGAAACACAGAACGAGCATAAAAAATTTCAAAGAACAGGGTCCCCGCTCGAGCGTGGACTTCTCCGCTCGAGCGGACCCCTCGAGGCCTGCAAAAGTACTGGATAAGTGAAATTTACGCTCGATCGTCTAATATGGTGCTCAAGCGGAAGGCCTCTCAACATAACTCCCCGCTCGAGCGTGAACTTACCCGCTCAAGCGGACGCTATGTTTGCAAAAAGTGCTGGATGCATCATTTTTACACTCGAGTGTGAACTAGGACGCTCGAGCAGAAGTTCATCCTCCAAGATCCCCGCTCGAGCGTGAACTTCCCCTGCTCGAGCGGACACCATGCCTGCAAGAAAAATACTGGGAGCTCGAAATCCCCGCTCGAGCGGATATTCCCCCCCTAGAGCAGACATCAAAATTCTGGGTTTCCCAGATTGTGTTCTTGAGCTCCAATTCGATTTCCAAACAACATTCCTTGCATGAAATGGCTCAAAAATCACATATTCACATACTAACATGATACCAATACCAAATCACAACATAAGGAAGCTCAATTTCTTAATCTATCTACATGCATATCCCAAAATATTTCAAACTTATCACCAACATGCTCAAATTCAAACAATCAAGACTTATTCTCCCATGATTTGCATATGCATGTGGGAGATGCCCAATATCCTCAATTTAATTGGTGAAAAGGTGGCCAAAACATGAGTTTCAACTACAATTTACATTGATCATACCCTTTAAGCTCAAAACATGCAATATTCAAGGCAATTACACATATGCATGCATATATGGGTCTCCATTACAACAAATTCAACTCAATCTCCTTATGATCAAACCAATCCATGTTCTAGACCCTCTTTCAAACTTGAACACACAAGATAATAACTAAAATACATGAATTACTCACCAAGGAGTTTAATCTTCACAATCTATGGCAATTCTTGTGTTATCTTCAAAGCATTCAAGGATCAAGAGCAAAACTCAGATTTTTCTCCCCTCCCTCTCTCTAATAGCCGGCCCTCTCCTCTCCTTAGAGTGTATATCAGCCAAGTGAGAGTTAAAGAGGGAGTTTGATAGAGTAGTGCTCATATTAAAAGCCCCTTTCTTACAATATTATTATAATATCAAAGAATAGAGCACTAATTCACTAATTTAATCAATTTAATCCGACCTGAATCAATTTCTAATTAAATTTCACCGTAGGCTCTAAAAATTATGCCAATCACGATGGCGTAATCAATTTCGGATTCTGTGGCCGATAAGGCCCTCAATTTAGGCCTCGTTTGGCAAGAGGCTATTTTAGCCAAAAAGCCAAAAAGTTACTAAAAAAGCCAAAAAGCCAACTACCCATACCAAAAAGTCAAAGATTCCCTTTTCTCTCTACTTTTTACACATCTTTTCGTAAAAAGCCAAAAAGTCATCCTAAACATACTAGTTTTTTTTTACATCATATTTTAGCCAAATAGCCAAAAAGTTACCAAATTAGCCTGTTCCCAAACGAGGCCTTAATTTCCGAAGCAGATTATTCAAATAGATATTCCTACGGTGAACAGATAAAATTTCAAAATCACATATATTCACATAATGACACACAAAATCATGCCAAACACATAATCATACTCAAATTAAGGACCAATTAGCGCACTACGAAACAGGGGTATCACAAAACCAGTGTTGGACAAAGTTCGTAGCAGACAAGCTAGCTGGAAAAGAAAGATTTTATCTTATGCTGGAAGGTAACTTTAATAAAATCTGTGACTGCACTATTGCCGGTATATTATTTATCCTTGTTTAAATTACCTCAACGGGTAGCTAAAGTGATTGACAGGTTGCAGGTTTCATTCCTTTGGGGGGGGTTTGAAGTAAGAAGAAGGATACACTTGGTCAAATGGGATGATTTGTCAAAAAGTATGGATCAGAAGGGACTGGGGTTGAGAAGAGTAAGGTGATGAATGATTCTCTACTAATCAAATGGTGGTGGAGGTTTGGGTATGAAAAAGATGCATTATGGAGAAAGGTTATTTGTAGCAAGTATAAGGTGGACTTTAGTGATTGGGTGCCCACTTCCTGCACCAGGATTGGGGTTTCTAGTGTCTGGAAAGGTATACTTAATATTGCTATGCCTGATAGCCTAATTCTATAGTTTTACCTAAACAATTGGCAGTTAAAGGTTGGGGATGGGAGCAGAGTGAGGTTTTTATTGGATAAATGGTGTCATGCCACCTGTTTCAAAGAGGAATTTTTCTGGCTTATTCTTTTTGTCCTTGGATAAGGAGGTATCACTAAGAGCAATGTATGAGAGAAAGGAAGCTGCAGGGAATTGGATGTTTAATTCTAGAAGAAGGCTATATGATTGGGAAGATTGTGAGGCCACAAGACTTAAAAGTCTCCTAGGTGCTGCACCTGCTTTGGTGGATGATCAGCTTGATAGACCAGTATGGTCAACAATATCAACAGAGGTATTCTTAGTGTCCTCTATTTATAATGGGGTTTTTGCTACTGTAAGTCCTCCTTTGAGAATTTGTAAACTAGTGTGGATTAAATACTTGTCTCCAAGAGTCCAATTTCTTGGGTGGCTAGCATGGAAGAGTAGATTAAAGACAACAGTTTTTCTCCAAAGAATTGGTGTGGTCCGAAGCAATACATTAACTCTATGTGTGTTCTACAAAGCTGAGATTGAAACTGTGAACCGTGTCATGGTGTCCTGCCTTTTTGCGTCAACTGTGTGGATTGAAATGCTAAATTGGTGGGATGTGCAAGGGGCCTTACCTAGAACTATTGAAGGGTTACTTCTATGGTGGGATAGGGAGAGGCTCAATAGTAAGGAGTGAAAGATTTGAAGGCGCATACCTCTAGTTGTGTTGTGGTCCCTATGGAAGCTTTGGAATGATGTTGTGTTCAATGCATTAGTCCCTAATATGGCTGAGTTATGTGAAGTGATAAAAGTTAGAGTTGCATTATCGTTGAGATCATTGTACTCAAAGCATAGTTTTACAATTTAGGATTTTATGCATAATCTTAGGCAAGTGAGAAGGTGTATTGCAGGAAGAAGGGTGTAACATGTTTGTACTGTATTCTTTGTCTTTGTTGCTGTGTTTTGTCTAGCTTCTATTAATCTAGTTGGATCCTCTCCAACTGGGTCTTTATTGATGTTATCTTCTGTAATTGTGATGCATTTTGATCATCAAGAAAGTTTTTTCGCTATTTAAAAAAATAAATAATTAAATAAAGGTTATCCAACAATAAATATAAGAGCAATAAAAGAGAAGCAGATATTTGGTGGTTTTGAACCGATATTCCATACCGTTCAACTTGTGACACTTGCTTTGTTATCTCTAAAAAGCAACATAAAAATAGTGAATCATTTTGTTTAAATCAACAAAAATTAAATTAATTTGAACATTTCTTGATCTTGTCCAATAGCATTAAATAAGATCCCATTCCGAATCTACTCATTAGTTAAAAAGTTTATATTAACTTTTTAGCCTATAAAAATGAACTAACCATTACAAATTATCAAATATAATTACGTTTTTAATTTTTTTTAAAAATCAAAAAATTATTAAAAAAATAAATCGAAAACGAGGCCTAATTTGCAGCAAGGAGAGCTAACCATTACAAATATATCAATCTTTTATTTTTATGAATAAATTTATAGTGATATATTTATCAATCTCTTTATTTTTATGTATAAATTTACAGTGATAAATTTATCAATTTCTTATTTTTATAGTGATAAATTTATTAGTTATGACATATGGGTAAATAAGTCTAGTTAATAGAACTAATTAGTGTCTCTTCACAAAATTCAATTACAAAAAAAAAAAAAAAAAAAAGAAGAAGAAAATAGATCCCACCATAAGGGTCCACACAGTTTAGAATTTTGAGGAAATAACAACACCGTATTATGAAAAAATATATTATTTTAATTATTAAAATGTATAAATTGTCTTACTGATTTGTAAATAATAAAAAATAAAATAAAATAAAAAAATTGTTACCACTATAGTGTTATTCTCCATAGAATCTTTTTATGTTAAATTTTGTAATTGATTTTTAAACACAGTGTCATTTTGGGAACTGTAGACGTCCCCGAACACTCCGGGAGGATGAGTCACGTTCTGTTCATTTTGGGGTCACTACAGTTCGGACTCAAATTGTCACGGTTCTCAATCTGAACCAAAGAGTCCAAATCCGCAAATCGTTTTTGAGAAAAACAGATTTTTTGAAAGTAGTGCCAAACATGGACTGCTTTGCCAGATACAAAGTCGCCACCTAAATATTTTATTTTTGAAAAATTTAAGAAACCCTGACTCGTGCCTAAGGCCACATGTCCGTCATCACCAAAGTTGCCTCGGGAACTTGGGTACGATTGGGGAAGGTCATTTCGTGAGCACCCCCGCTCGCCCGATCAAAGATCGACCTCTACTAACCATGATATCTATTTTTGAAAACATTATGCATTCTTATTCCGGTTATTAGCCTAGATTTACTATGTGATGCGCACAACATACAAGTATAGACTGGATCGCCTGAATTGGAACAAAACATTTCATGTTTGTTTTTGAAAGATGGTTTGCTACTCGCAAGTAGGCTTAAAATGCAGATTTTGCCACCCTCGGGTGGGCTTAGAAAACATGATTTTGCTACTATCTAGTGGGCTTAAAATTCACAGTGGATGTATTGTTCCAATCCAAATAACCTAACCTTTACCCACAGGCATTCAGGCAGATATATCATAAGCATATAACCTCATGGTAAGCATCCTATCATGGCAGTCACTCACACGCATGCAAGGATGCTAAAGCATAAAAACTTATCGAATACTCCAAGCCAAAACAGAAGCGATGTTAGAAATCCATGCATGATCCTAACTATATAGAAATGCCTAATGCAACACATGCAAAATGCAACTAAGACAGGCCCGGCTATTCTAAACATGGCATATGGGATGCTATAACTAACAAGTATTCAACTTGGAATTGAAATACAATGCAGTGAGTTATGATGCGCCAAGCCTGGTGCATGCAAAACAGATGAATGAATGCAAACATGCTATCATACTATATGCTCATTGAAACATGCCCTAATCTAACCATCACAAGCTGGTAAATAAAAGGGAGAAAGACGTGGGGTTGGAAGACATACATCACACGTACGCACACTTATTACAATTGTGCCCTCACTCAGAGCGTCTGAATAAATAATACAGTCCCAAATGAATAATTACAGTTCGAATAAATACAAAACCCTAATTAATTAACAAATGAACTAGGAAAACAGTAAATTAGCATGCAAGCCCATGGACCGCCTCAGCACTGTTCCGAATGATGAATGATGCGTGCTTAAGTTGCCTTGCGCGGAAATCCATTGCGATGCCCCAATTAGACTCTGTTTACAATTAAGCCTGGAATATTGCACGAAGCTCCAAAAGACTGCCGGTTTCTAATTTGCTACAACAGAGAGTAAGAAAAGGGCATGGCAATGTATTTTCACATATATATGCTTGACTTTTCTTCAGGGAGTGTAGTCCTCGATCCTCGTGCCACCAATTACGCATCTCGATGCATGATGGCCGAGAAGTCGAATTGCATGACTCAATGTGAAATGAATGCACATATAAACAAAACAAGGCCTAGACTCCATCATGGGTAATCCGGAGTGTTGACGACCGGGAATTGAGACACGTTCCGTCACTCGGAGTACGAAACGTCCCTCGTTTCCCATGCTTGGGCTAACTCCTATCCCAAACATAATGCAAATGAGATGGCATACTCAATGTGACTAACATACAACCTAGCATGCGCATTACTATGAAATGGCATACACAATGCTCGATGTAACATGGCATACACGATGCTCTAACATGCAACTTAACATACACAATGCTATGAATTGAAATGGCATACACAATGCACGATGGACTTACACCAACATGAGTGGACCTCAGTCACACTCACATCAGTATCCATAAGATGAAAATGAGACTATCGAAATGCGTGCACACATACACGCAAATCGAGGACCGAACCTAAGGCATAGTATGCAACTCTAACAAGGCATGGCAAGGCATGAAATATGGCATACAGACATGCAAATTCCAGCACTGAAACATGATGCAAAATGGTCCCGAATCATGGATATATGGCACCCGATGCATGAGACAAGCCTCGAAACTTAAAACTAGGCACATGTATTGACTTATAGCTATACAAAGCATGCATTATTTGACCATGAAGCACAAAGACAGAGCCAAGGCAGTCCCAAAACATGAACATTTCTAGTTCAAAGCATGACCAAAAGATGCTAGCATGATGGACTAAAATAGCATGCAACTTTGACTAGCAAACATGGTTTACATGGCATTTATGTGAAGCATGTGAGATCTCATCAACCTAGCAAAAATCAGTGAACAAAACATGTGAAAATATGCCCAAATAATCACTGAAATGCAGCCAACATGTGCAAAAATGATGAGCTCCTTTAGAGGGTCATGCAAGGAGTTATTAAGCACATACAAGATAGACATTTAACACGATGAGACCACCTTTGGAAATGGAATATGATAGCCCTAAAACTCACAAAATAGGCCCTGAAATTAGTCTCGGAAGCATGCAAAGAAAGGCCTCTTTGAAAGGCCAAAAATGCTAGTAAAGAGAATGAGGGGTAAGAGGGTCACCCCTCCATGATTTTGGAGCTCAAAGACACATCAAGGCCACTGAAAATCCACTCGATTTTAGTTTCTAAGAGACCAAACCATGGCCAATGCAAGTGCTCTAATGCATAGCCCTAATCATGAAGGGATGAAGCATGCATAGGGGAACATGACCCCAAACAGAAATGGTACCTTAACCAAACTCAAAGAGGAGGCCAAAAAAAGGCTTTTTCTGGTTTATATCAAGCCTCAAAAATATTCACAAGTAGGGCTAAAACATGATGCAAAAATAGCCCTAAAACAGGGATAGAGGGCAAGGGGTAGTAGATGGTCTCAAATAGCAAAGAGCCCTTCAAAAGAGTTGAATAGGGGCTCAAAATAAGATACTTTACAGTTTGGCTCGAAGCCCAAAAATTCTCACAAGGCTAATATATCATGCAAGATAAGCCCTAAAAGAGAGATAAAGCACAAAGGGAGAGTAGAAGACCTCAAACAGAAAAAAGTTCTTGATCAAACATGAAGATAAGCTCAAAATAATATTATTTTCAGTTCAGTTCGAAGCCCAAAAATTCTTGCAAAAGGGGCTAAGATATAGAGTAAAATAAGGCAAGAAAAGGGAAAATAAGGACTCACCATTGTAGCACAGCAAAGCAACAGCCTTTGGTCCAAGATTCTGAGCTTCCAACCTCTGCAAATGGCCTCCAAGTTACTGGAATGGAGTGTGGAGGTGGTAGGCTATGAGGTGTAGGGTGAAATGGCCAAGAACCAAGGTGTTTGGAGGCGTGGAGTAGATAGATATATGGTTGTATGTATCAATGCCCCAGCCGGTTTTTCTAACCCTTAGAGATGAAGTAGGGTGCTGGTTATATAGAGGGAGAGGAGCCAAAGAAAAGGGGGGAAAAACCAATTCAAATCTCCCCCTAAAAGAACAGACCCTCAGTAGGGTCTGGTGCAAAACAACAAGACAAATTGAATGCACCAGGAGGGACAAAAATGGCCGCCAGTGCAAGGGCCAGTGGCGGTCGGCACCACCTCGGGTCGGCCGACCAAGGGTCAAAGGGGTCAAAAAGAATTGCTGGCCGGCCACCCCAAAAAGGTGGCCTCCTAGATAAGTGCAACACAACTGTATGGTCAAAACCCAGAAAATGTGAACCAGGAGAGAGAAAAACTAGCTTTTTAGAGGGGTTTAAAAGGGTCAAGGATAATTGCTGGCCGGCCTACCTGTATTGGTGGCCTCCCAGGTGTGTACAACACAATGATGTGGTGGAAAGTCAGAAAAAGTGGCCCGGGGGTGGGAAAAACCAGCTTTCTAGTGAAGAAAACGGGCGATGAAGAGCGATGAAGAAATAAAATTGGTTTTTCAGAACAATTGCTGGCCTCCCACCTTCCTACAACCTTTCTAACAATGAAAATAAGGTCTCCGCCAAAAACGAACCCAAACCGACGGAAAACGAAGGTTTGGGGTTAAAACGCTGACAGGGGCCTCTAAATCGATCGTTAAGCACTGGAGGTGGCGTTCGACCACGAAGTTGGTCTCTCGGGCCATAGTGTCCCTCAAAAGGGAGGAAACAAGGTGTGTGCCAAAAATCTAAACAATCAGAGGTAGTTAAGCGGTCCCGAACCGAGGCACACGGTCGACGGCTCCGAAAATCAGGAACCGGGCTCCAAACCGGAAAAATGGCCTACGACCACGAAACGTAGCCTACGGCCACTGAGAGATGGTCTACGAGACCCCTCCCTCCCTTCGAGAAGAGAAACGGAGAAAACGGGACTTGGTTCGCAAACCGAGGCAAAGCACAAAAAAGCCTCGAAGTCCGGAGGCAAGGCTCGCAGCCGAGACTCTAAGACCTCAGGACGAGCACAATATACAACATCACCGAGCGCTCGGTTCGTGACATCTGAGTCTTAAGGTCAGTCAAAAATGGGGCGTCTACAGTTGTCCCTCTTTGACAGAACTCGAAAGTCACACGTGACGGGAGTGAATGTCAAAGCCCAGAGACGACCCGTTTTTGACAAGGCCAAAGACTTAGACAAACATACTAGATAAGGGGCAAAATGCAACCGTCAATGCAAGAAGCCGAAGGTACCTCATGATTATGCAAATGCTGCAAGCTATAACAAAGCAAATATTCACAATAGATGCAACAATTTTAAGCAACAATGCAAAGCAATACTACATTTCATGCAGTTGAAGAATGTGGAGAATCATTGAATTCTCGCCACGTCTCACACGAAGGGGATACAATACCTGTGCGGCACGTCTGGTCACAACAGCCTCAAATGAACCATACATACAATATCGTGCCTGCGAAAGGAAGAAACTCAACAAGCACAACATAGTTAGCAACATATGTTCAGTGTGATATCGAATGCAGGCAAACGCAGTGTTAATGGGTGAGTGCATCACAATGCGAGAAGCAACGCGCGTGACAACGCAAGTTAAGCACAGGGGTATGACAATACTCGTGAAACGTACAGAACAGTGCAAGTGGTGTGCATGGGAATGCAAGTAATGTGCATAACAATGCAGGATAAGTGTAAACTCAAATACACATTTTGAAACGAAACAACGAGCAAAGCAATGCAAGTTTCGATGAAGGTGGCTCAATCGCAACCTCCGGTTTACCTCCCGGGGGGGTCACAACATACTCAAAAAGGATACACCTCGCTTTTGACGACTGACGATGAGACACGCATCGAAAGCTGGAGTTGAAGTTCCCACGGATAGATTTCGCGATGAAAAGTGCACTTTCTTTGTACTTTCTCGGGTGCCGGGGACTCCAATCATCACCAAAATTTACAGGGACCTTGGAGACCACCTTGGGAATGCTGCCGGCCATGTTTGGTCCAAGGGGGAGGCCGCTGGCTAGGTTTGAGGGAGAGGGGTGGCCGGCCTACGAGAAAAGGTGGCCGACCGGCCACCTAGCCCAAATCTGGGACAGTTTGGTCTTTTTGCTCTCATTTCTTTAAATCCACTCGGCCAAACACCTTTTCCTCACAACTCTAACTCCGAAATCAGCCCCTCTACCTTCCTAGAGCATTTTCCCTCTCAGATCTGCGCTCCATACGTGTTTTCCAACGCCCCACGCATGGTTGTTTCGTGAAATCGTTCGATTTTCAACACTTTGAACCGATTAAATTTTGATTTCGGTGCTTCTTTTCTCTTTCACCACCTGAGGTAAGTTTGTCTCAATATTTGGAAGATTTTCTCGGGAGTTGACTTTGTTGACTTTTTCATTTCCTGAGAGTTGACTTTTGTTGACTTTTTCCAATTTTGGCTCATTTTGCTCATCTTTGGTCCTTTTTGCAGATTTTTCGAGATGACGGGTCATTTTCCCCAAGGTGGAGGTTCTCCAGGCACCAGAGGTGAGCCGAACATCATGTCTTTACCTCTGAGGGTTCGGCCATTCATTTTCGAGACGTACGACCCTCCGACTTACGTTCTCCCTCAGGTAGTTTTCTACCACTTTACTGATTTCGACGACCGAGCGCTGGTAGATCTTTTATTGCGGGAACCGGAGTCCCACCTCTCCCATCAGGCACAGGAGGTATGTTCCTCGCTTTCATATTTCCTGCAATGTAATCTGCATTTTCTACGCCTTCCATGCTATGTTTGAGAGTTGAACACACAGCCCAAACACTTGAATTCTGAACACACGACTCATTGTCGAGGTGAACACACAGCACACACTGATTGAGAGTTGAACACGCAGCCCAAACACTTAAATTCTGAACACACGGCTCATTGTTGAGGTGAACACACAGCACACACTGATTGAGAGTTGAACACGCAGCCCAAACACTTGAATTCTGAACACACGGCCCGTTGTTGAGGTGAACACACAGCACACACTGATTGAGAGTTGAACACGCAGCCCAAACACTTGAATTCTGAACACACAACCCATTGTTGAGGTGAACACACAGCACACACTAATTGAGAGTTGAACACGCAGCCCAAACACTTGCATTCTAAACACACGGCCCATTGTTGAGGTGAACACACAGCACACACTAATTGAGAGTTGAACACGCAGCCCAAACACTAGAATTCTAAACACATGGCCCATTATTGAGGTAAACACACAGCACACACTTTGTAGAAGGTTGAATACGCAGCCC
Organism: Camellia lanceoleosa; assembly: GCA_025200525.1. NCBI lineage: Eukaryota > Viridiplantae > Streptophyta > Magnoliopsida > Ericales > Theaceae > Camellia > Camellia lanceoleosa. Next base: position 34,808,901 of record CM045760.1, read on the forward strand.
AAACACATGATGTCGAACATACAGCTCATCGTTGAGGTGAACTCACAGCACACACTTTGTAGAAGGTTGAACACGCAACCCAAACACTTGAATTCTGAACACACGACCCATCGTTGAGGTGAACTCACAGCACACACTTTGCAGAAGGTTGAACACGCAGCCCAGATTCTGTATCTAATTTGATTTTGCACACAGCTTATACATTTCATTTGCACATAGCTTATTCATTTCATTTGCACGCAGCTTGTACATTTCATTCTGAAACTGAATACATGTGTTCATCCTGAATGCAGGTGACTTCTCGTGCTGCGTGAGGATATGGCTCCATTATGGCGAGAGAGTGGTATGCAAAGCTCCAGGAGGCTGTCCGAGATTTGGTTGACTTGGCAGGGTTTGGACCCTTCTGCACTAGGATATCTCGCGGTCCTGCTAGTAGGACGTTGATGGGTGCCTTGGTAGAGAGATGGTGGGACACCACCAACTCCTTTCATTTGTCTGCGACCGGGGACATGACCATGACCCCGTTTGACTTCGCCGTACTGACGGGCCTTGATGTGGGAGGTTAGGCCATTCCATATGACGAGGACATGGGCCAGTGGGAGGCCGCCTAGATCTACTTATTGGGAGCTCGCCCACCAGTTGACAGATCTTCAGGCAGAGTTCGACATACCTGGTTTTCTTCCCATTTCAGGAGGGCGGAGATGAAGCCTGAGACTCCTGAGGAGGTGGCACAGTACACCCGCGGATTTCTGATGTTCCTTTTTGGGACCACTCTGTTCACCGATAGGGGGAACACTGTCTGGCTCTATCTGTTGAGTGCTCTAATGGACCTATCGCAGGTCAGCCGATATGATTGAGGTGGCGCCAGCCTGGCTATTCTCTATTGCTATATGAACGCGACCTCCCGCAAATGGGGGAACATGGTTGGCAGCTATTGGAGGGCCTGGGAGGTGCCTTCTGCCCTCTTGATTTACATTTTTGCTTCTCATTATTTGTATATTGCACACACAGCACACTTTATACTCTGTACCTTGCACTTCGCTCTCAGCATTTTGTATTTACATTATGCACTCGGCATGCTGTATTCTGATGGCTACTGCTTTCTTTTCCACAGCTATGCGTCTACGCATACTTCTCGACACTAGCCCCGGAGCTTGAGGTGGAGGTGCCCCTCACGACCCATTACTCACTTGTATTCGAGGGCCAGTACCGGCCGAGACCTCGGGAGTCTTTCCTCTACCTACGGAAGTACTTTGATACAGTGCGGTCGTCAGAGGTATTTCAGAACTCTCAGTTCTTCATGTTTTCATATCTTTGATTTATCTTGCACATTCACCATTTCTGATCAGCTTATGCGTCGGTTATCCGCAGATCACATGGCAGCCCTAGGCGCCTTTAGGTAGAGACCTCCGATTCCAGTTTGCCGGAGCATGGGGTGCCTCTCGGTATAGGATCCTGTTCGAGGGGCCAGTTGGTAGAGCCTGGTTCCTGGGGGACCGCTTCTTGCGTCAGATATGAGGCTACCCTGATCAGGACATTCCTTCAACACCTCCAGACAATATGTGGACTGCTGATAGGCTCCCTCCTCAGGATGTCGTCAGTGCTATGCAAGGCACCGACACATTACTACATTTGGAGCAGGGGGAGTACGCGACCTACCATCACACATACTTGATGCCTCCATTGACGGGAGTCCGTACTCCGACGAGGATGTCTGCTGGTATGCCCTCATCGAGCCGGGCCCGAGCCAGAGACATTCCTTCGACCAGTAGGGCTGGCACATCCAGAGGTGGGGCTGGACTGGTTCCCCCGATCCCCCACACTTATCATCATCCTGGATGGCCAGATATGCCGACTGAGTTGACGGGATGGCGATATGGGACTTCCTACCCGATTCCGATAGAGCTTCCTATACCTGACCACCGATATGTCAGTGACCCTGACTCACCACTGGTACGTTCCACTGTTTTCCGTTTATCACACAGCTATTTTGGTATTCGTTTATTCATTGATGACTTGAGCTCGTATCTGCAGCCACCTAGGGAGTACATGGACGAGGTGCTCAGGATGGTAGCTTCACTTGAGGGCATGGTCCTGCAGAGAGAGGCGCAGTTGTCCATCATGGGTGTCCAGGTACCCTTTAGTTTTCTTGCATTTATCATACTTCTGATGACATGCTGATCTTGAACATTTTATTGCATTGATAGGCTGCCTGTGTTGAGCACATCTGACACACACCACATTTACGTATTGTACCTGTATGCGCCCATTTCATGTAGCTTCCTTGTATCTGCATCTGATATACATATTTGAGCTGATGCATCCAAATTGCACTCTTCATTTTCAGATGTTTCCGGTATATACTCAGCCACAGGCCGAGCCATCCCGGCCTTCCCAAGGAGTTGGGCCATCTAGGCCTTCTCAAGGAGCTGGGAGAGGGGAGTCGTCTCGCGGATGGGGCGGACGCAAGGCGCACGTCATAGAAGAGGAGTCCAGCGAGGAGGAGGAGGCTGCAGATCCCCAGTCAGAGACATCTGCTGACAGAGATGGTGGCTCTGATCTCGGTTCCGGTAGTAGAGGTGAGGCCGAGGAGGATCCTGAGGATGACAGCTCCGACTCAGATGGTGCTGGCGGTGCAGAGACTGTTCTGCAAAAAAGGACAAAGAGGGCCTCTTATTCCTGCTCTTGAGAGCATTGATACAGCTGTTCCCTGCTTTATTTACCCTTTTACTAGTAGTTGTAGCACATTGTACATTATTAGGCAGTTTTATTTTCTGTAAAACTTGTACCCTTGTTGTAAAATGTTGTAACAAAGGAATTATGATGGAATGAAATAGCTTTTGAAAAAGTGTTGTATTTTATGTTCTTAACATCGCATCGCTTTTTTTTTTTTTTTGCACGAAAATGAGATTGAATGGAAATGTGCATGGTGTATTTGCCAAGTCAGGTAGTGAACCAACGCAACAAACTAAACAACCTAACTTACTTAAGAAATAACAAAACCTTAGCAAGTTTACAACTCGATAAGCAAAACACAACAAAGTTGACATCTCGATAAGTAAGGCACAACAAAATTGTTTAAACAAAAAGTAACAACTCAATGCACGAAACTCGACAGCTCGACAAAACTTAACAACTCGATAAACAAGACATCTCAACCAACAAAACAACAACTCGATAAGCAAGACTTAACAACAACTCTATAAACAAAGTGCATTTCGGACGATCTGGATGACGGAGCGCATCCGAAACTGAGGGAAATTGAGGCCTTCGACACTCCCGATGCATGCAAATGCTGGGAACTTCCTTCTAGAGGGTAGAACAGGACCAAAGACACACTTTGCAGCATGGCCGACCACCTTTGGGAGCTGGCCGGCCAGTTTTTTGCATTGGAGGGGAGAGGGGTGGCCGGCCTACCAGAAAAGGTGGCCGGCCGGCCACCTAGCTTGGCAGCCACCAATTTTTCGACACATGCCCTCCCGAACAGTGCCTTATCCTCTTTAAAAGTCCTAGCTCTGTGGTTGATTCATTTCATCTCAGTTTTGCACCAAAATGGAGGCGTTTCTCGTCGAAAATCTCACAGCTTGGATCACTTCTCTAGATGGCTCGGAAAAGTTGAACTTCCGGGGCTTTGGCTTGAATGCACTATTTACGCTGAGCCGTACTACACTGCACATTCCCTTCGTTCTTGCCACGGCGAGGTTATGGAACCCGGTAATGCATGTGTTTAGCTTCGGTGGGCAAGAGGTATGTCCAACTTTCAAAGATTTTCAAGTTTTGATGGAATCTGAACGCTATGAATAAATTTTGCCTCAGTTTCGCTTCAGCCACGCCCAAGCTTTAGGGCGGATGTGTGGGTTCACCATACATGACGCTCGGTCTCTGATCTGCAACGGGGAACTGGACATCCTCGGCTTGATTCATCGCTTTTCTGATGCCAGTGACCACGGCAACCATTATTGGCAAGGTTTTCGGCAACATGCACTTTGCTTGTGCATGCTATCTCACTTTTTGCTTGCCCCAGGCTTTAGTGGATCTAACATTTGTCTGATTGAAGTTGCTCAAGGCTTGAAGGAAGGAAAGAGCTGCATCGCTATGACATTGGTCGAGACACTGATGGGCTTGTACGCTTTTTATCGCCAGGAGACGACCAGATTTGCGAGGAGTCCACTGCTGCTGCAGGTAACGTTTCCCACCCGATCTCACATATGTATTGCTCACATCACTCGGCCCTCAGGCTCGTTTTTTCTCACAAAACTCTTTTCTTACTTTTCTCTTATCGTACATCTCTCTATTCTTTATTCTCTCATTTTTCATCCCTCCCCAGGTATGGTTGATAGATAAATTGCGGGTTGTGGACTCTTGCCCAGCCTACTCAGCTCGCGACTACTTCTTTCGACAATGCCTAGTCGATGCCCTTGATGAGGGATGGTGGTTCGACTGGATGTGCAATTTGTCTGCAGATCACATTGCTTGGTGCTGTCCTTGGCTCAATCTCCCGGCAATGAGCTATAGTATGTCCCGGCAAACCGGGATCCAGCTGATTGGTCTGACCCACTGTGTGTGCCACTTTCCGTTCCAATTCCAGTGCCAGTTCGGTCATGATCAGACTTGCCCGCCAGAGGGGGTAGAGTATCCTGCCACATTCCCGGTTTGAGGCGCATAGCTTGCCCGGTATGCCATAGCATGAAGGACTAGAGCTCCTGGCCCCCGCTTCCACTTTCAGTTGCACTTTGTCTGACGAGTGCTTGGATTGGCTCAATGAAGAGACACATAATGGGCCCATCTTGGCATCAGAGGCTTCGACTAGCTCTGGGAGGGGGCGCAAGGACACCTGACTTATCTATGCCCCGGATTTATTGTTTTACTAGTACTTTCAAGTTTTCTTCATGAATGTAATAAAAAGCAACTTCAATTTGTATGCAAGAGCAGGAGAACTCTGTTTTGAAATCAATAAACTCGAAGGTTATGGGTACTGAAAATTTTCCGCTTTGGTCCAAAAATGGTCTAAGTTGTAAAAAGATTAATTTGAACAAAGTCAACTTTTATTAAAACTTTTCAAAACCATTTTCGATATGGATCAGAACTAGACACGCCTGAGATCTGTCACCGAGATGCACAACCCCGGACCCCTGCAATTGGAAAGTTGCCCCAAGTCTGACTAGTACTGCAGCACTGCACGGCAACGGAAAGTTGTCCCTAGTCTGAAAAGCACTGCACCGGAGATCTTAACCGAACTCTTGAATGCTGAATAGACAAAGATGGCCGAGATAATCAAATGGACAATGTTGATCGGGGAAAATTTTATGGCTGAACTTCAGGATGAAGTTGCCTACGTATCCGAAAGATGGGAATCAAGCCTTACGTAGTTCAGGCTTGGGTTCACTCGGGTATTTTCACTCTCCTTTTACGCTCTAACTTTTGCCAAGGCCGCCATTTGCGGGTTTTCAACCTTGCGAGCTCAGTTTTTATAATTTCAAATTTTTTGTGCTCTGAGTTTTGCCTAGGTCGCCCTTTTGGGGTTTCGGCCTAGCGAGCCTCTCAAGGGTAATATTTCTTCAACTTGTCCATATTGATCAGTTATGAGAACTCCAGGCCATCTAGATCCATCAGAACCACAGCTCCACCTGACCAGATAGACTTAATGATGTAGGGACCAATCCAATTGGGTCTGAACTTGCCCCTTGGGTCGTAGATGGGAGCTCGGTTGTCCTTGAGCACCAAATCTCCTTCCTTTATATTGCTGGACTTAACTTTCTTGTTGAAAGCCCGGGCAATTCTGCGCTGATAACCTTGAACATGGTACAGTGCTTTCAGTCTTCTCTCATCAAAGAGCATGAGTTCCTCAAACCTGCTCTGCTACCAATCTGCTTCGGCTATTTGACACTCAGCCAATACTCGCAAAGACGGAACCTCAATTTCGATAGGTAGAACAGCCTACATCCCATAAACCAATGAATACAGAGTCGCCCCAGTAGAAGTTCTGATTGAAGTCCGATAGCCCCACAGAGCAAACGGCAGCTTATCTGGCCAATCCCGGTAGGTCTCCACCATCTTCTGTAGTATGTGTTTGATGTTCTTGTTGGCAGCCTCAATTGCTCCATTGGTCTGCGGCCGATAGGTGGATGACTTATGGAAAGCCACGTTATATTTTTCCAACAAGTCAATCACTTCCTTCTTGAAGTGGGAACCGTTATCTGAAATTATCTCGTTTGGGACCCCGTAGCGACAGATGATGTTGTTTCTGATAAACTTCGCAACATGTGAAGCCTTCAACACCGCATAGGATTGGGCCTCAACCCACTTCGTGAAGTAATCTATCGCGACCAGGATGAACTCATGCACATTTGACCCCTTTGGAGTGACAGCCCCGATCACATCAATTCCCCAGACTGAAAATGGTCATGGCGAAGTCATATTGTACAGCTTCAACGGCAAAATGTTCATGCGATTTGCATGAATTTGACATTTGTGGCATCGCTGAACAAAACCAATACAGTCCTCCTCCATGGTGGACCAGTAGTAACCCTGTCTGAGGATCTTCCATGCTAACATTACTTCGTTCATATGCGCACCGCATTCCCCTCCATGGATGGCCTCCATTAGGCGCTTCGATTCTTCGGCATCAACACACAGCTTATGCATTCCCAAATGACCTATTTTATACAGCTTACCCCCACAGATGATGAACTGAACGGCCATTCTTCTGATTGCCCTTTTATCCTTGGCATTTACCCCTGGCGGGTATGCTTCTTTCTCCAAGAAATTCCAAATGTCATAATACCAGGGGTTTTCGTCCTGAACCTCATCTATAGTAGCAATCGACTCGTAGGCTGGCCCAAATTTTTGGTTAATGATGACGGGACGCATCCGGACTCTGAACGGGATGTCTATCATGGAAGATAGAGTTGCTAAAGAATCTGCGAACCTGTTGTTCTCTCTTAGTAGATGAGTAAAGTTTAGCTTCTCAAACCGAGGGATTAACAAGTCCAAGGTCTGGTGGTACATCATCATCTTTTCTTCTTTGACTTTCCAGTCTCCTTTTGCTTGAGACACAACAAGGTTCGAGTCCCCGATGACATCCAACCGTCTTGCCCCTAATTCTAGGGCTGCTTCAAGACCGGCAATGCATGCCTCATATTCTGCTTCGTTGTTCGAGACTTTGAGCTGGAGTTTGAAGGCTAGAGGGATACGGGAATTATCGGGTGCTATCAGCAACACCCCTATCCCATACCCGTACTGATTTTACGCTCCGTCAAAGTACATCATCCAAGTTTCATCGTCGATGTGCAGAATGGATTCGTCTGGGAATAAATACTCGACTGCTTCACCCCCTTCCACTGGATGATCGGCTAAGAATTCTGCCACTCCTCTTCCCTTAACTGACTTGCATGTCACATATTTCAGATCGAATTCAGAGAGCAACAGCAACCAACGAGCTAGCCTACCCGTAAGTGCTGGTTTCTCGAAAAGATATTTGATGGGATCGAGTCGTGAAACCAACATTACGGAATGAGCCAACAGGTAGTGCCGCAGCTTCCTGGTAGCCCATATCAAAGTTAAGCAAGCCTTCTCCAACGGTGTGTAGCGAGTCTCATACTCTAGCATCTTCTTGTTCAGATAGTAGATGGCTCTCTCCACTTTGTCCTCTGATTCTTGCGCGAGCATACAGCCTATTGTGGTCTCAGTTACTGAGAGATACAATATCAACGGTTTCCCCGGTTCCGGAGGTGACAACACGGGTGGGTTTTGTAAATATTCCTTGATCTGTTCAAAAGCAGCTTGGCATCGGCTGTCCCATTGGAATTTCTTTCCTTTCTTCAGGAGACCAAAAAGTGGTTCACAAGTCAAGGTTAATTTTGAGATAAACTGTCTTATGAATTGCACTTTACCTAGAAAGCCTCGCACCTCCTTTTCAGTCCTTGGTGGTGGCATTTCTAAGATGGCCTTGATTTTGGAAGGGTCGACTTCGATACCTCTCTGTGTAATCAGAAACCCCAGCATTTTTCCCGCTGTAACACCGAACGTACATTTCTGAGCATTCAGCTGCAACCGAAATTCCCTGATCCTTTGAAAGAATTTTTGCAAGGCGGTGTAGTGGCCCTCTCTATCTTTCGACTTGACAATCATGTCGTCCACGTACACCTCAACCTCTTTGTGGATCATGTCATGCAATATTGTGGTCGCGGCCCGTTGATAAGTAGCTCCAGCGTTCTTTAGCCCAAACGGCATGACTCTATAGCAGTATGTCCTACGGGTGGTGAATGCGCTTTTGTCGTCTTGGTGCCATTACTATCCGATTGTAGCCGAGAAGCCATCCATAAACGAAAAGCAACGCTGCGTGCCGCTGAAGTCCACCAACTCATCAATATATGGCAAGGGAAAGTCGTTCTTCGGACTGGCTCTGTTCAAATCCCTAAAATCCACGCATACTCGGATTCTGCCATCCTTCTTCGGCACTGGAACGATGTTGGCCAACCAAGTCGAGTATTCGGATACCAGCAGGAAGCCTGGGTTGATTTGCTTGGTGATCTCTTCCTTAATCTTGAGGGCCCAGTCCGGGCGAATCCTCCTGGGTTTCTATTTGACAGGTCGGGCCTTGGGGTCAAGAGGGATCCAGTGTTGTACGATCTCAGGATCGATTCCAAGCATGTCTTCATAGGACCACGCGAAAACATCTTTGAAATCTTTTAATAAAGCGACTAAGCGCTAGCGTTCCTCCAAAGACAACGTGGACCCAATCTGGACCAGCCGCGGGTCCTCCTCAATACCAACATTTACAGTAGTGATTTCATCAACTAAAGGTTTAACAAATCTTTCCTGCTCTTGTTCAATTAAGCGTTGCAAAACCGAAGGAATTTCGTCCTCCTCGTTTTCATCAAAGTTTTGAAAGTCTGAGTTAAAGCAATAAATCAAGGGCACAGAAAAGTACTCAGAAACCACAACCACTTGATTCTCATTAAGCACATCCAAATCGTCCGATTCCACGGTTACAACAGACTCGAAAGAGAAAGAAAAAGATGACCTGGACAAGACTGTGGCATCCAGGTTATCATCTCCAGGATTACCAGACTCAGACTCAGACTCAGTCGAGCTGGAACCTGATTCCAACTCACAAGACTCGATGGAATCAGATTCCGGCTCACTACCTGACCCGGTGCTGCTGGACAAAAACCCCTCTTTGTATTGCCAAGTGAGAGAGGGTGCGATAGATGCATCCAAAATAGTTGCTGGTAGGCCCGCAGCCGTTTCATTCCCAATCATGAAAACCGAGAAGTTATCCCCCAAGCACTTCTGGTCGATCGGAGGATCTGAAAGTAGACAAGCCGATGCTACCCCCATTTCAATCTCAGCGCCCTCGGAATCCACTTCCTTACACTGCTCAACTTCAGCTGATGGGTCTGTTTGCTCTTCGGCAATGTCATCCCCGAATAATTGTAGGTCAAAGAAAATCTCAAAACCTGGCACGCGCTTCCTCTCCGCGTTCAGCCACGGCTCTGGGAAGTCACAAAACGGAAAGTCCTCCCCCTCCCGGACGAAGCGTCAATTTAGGGTACCCTGAATGGGCCTATGCATCAGCTCAAAAGGCTTTCCAGCCTGGTTTGCTCTGGCTCTCCCAGCCATTTCCTTCCCCTTCCTTGTCCAATCTTCTTTGGTGGGCTGATAACCCAAACCAAAGGTATAGGGGTTGTGTGGCACTTCGGCCAATGCTGCGACGCCCTTCCAGCTGCTCTTTCCCAATCCCATCCCGGGGATGTGTTGAAGTTTCTTCATGAGGTATACAGATTGAGCACTGACATACACTCCCTCATTAAGCCATGATGTTCTGCACAACCCAAGCCTCAGCTAAGGTAAAACCTGACATAAACACGTCCTCCATGCCGTGCTCAATTTCTAGGACTGGTGTAGATACCTTCGGAGGTGGATGGATCGATGAATTCCCGAAAACAATGGCTACTCCCTTTCCATAGGGGTATTTCACCATCTGATGTAGAGTGGACGAGACGGCCCTCACCTGGTGCAACCACGGCCGCCCCAAAAGCAGGTTGAAAGTTGTAGAAACCTCTAAGACATGGAAATCTATTTCATGCTGTCCCGGCCCAACTTTGGTCTGGATCTTTACTGTCCCCATGACTTCTCGGCTCGTGTTATCGTATGCCCAAATTACCTGGGCTATCGGTATAAAGTCTGCGGTCTTCGAACCGATTACATACGCTGTCCTCACCGGGCACACGTTGATGGCAGATCCGGTATCAACAAGAACCACCAGTATCCATTTATTTCTACACTCTACAGAGATGTAGAGTGGCTTATTGTGGTTCGCACCCTCAGGTGGCAGTTCTTTGTCAGAAAAAGTCAGCATCGGGGTAACTCCTCCTGGAAAGACTAATCCCACCAGTTGCTCCGGCGTGGTTTCTATCGAGAGTTTAGCCTTGTCCATGGCAGATAGGACAGCCTGTCTGTGTACTCGTGATGCCATAAGCAGTCCCCAGATGGAGATGTCTGCTTGTATCTTTTTTAACTGTTTGAGCACAGCCTCTTCTTCAATCTGCTTCTCCTTCTGCTTTTCAGTTTCCTTATCCTTCCCAGATGCCTCTGGTTGGTCCAGGTGCGGGGGCTTGAAATACCGCCCGCTTCTTGTCATGTGATCAACCTCATCGAGATACTAAGTGTCGTCTGGTTGATTGTTCCCCCAATCCTCGTCTATGTAGGCAAGACATAAATCATCGTCCTCCTACCACATCCCATGAGCAGCCAACAGACATCTGTCTGGCTTTGGCACGATTGTACTCGTAGTACTTTCATCCCACATGCTCACAGCATCTTTTGTCCTTGTGCCCACAGCGTTTTCAGTTCCCTCATGGGCTTTGGCTTTCCCAGTTCTCTCAGAATCCCAAAACTTTTCTTGTTCCACCTGCGTCGTCACAGTTTGTTGTTCAGCTTTCCCTGCATTCTGAGCGAAATTCTTCGTACGGCGCTCTCCGGCAATGTACTCTGACTTTCGGCCCTTCCGGCCACAGCTGATACCCTTGCCCTTGCCGGGCTCTGTTCTGGTTGGAGCTCTTCCACCACATCTGGTTGATCATCCAGCCATCCAGTGGCCTCCGCCGATTCCTCATAATCAAACCAGTTGACTGCTGCGCCCCCTGATTCTTGGTTATCGAAAACTATAGGTTGGCAAAGTCCTCTTCTACAGCTTTCAAATCATCCGTTCCCTGCGCAAATCTATCCCCCTGGATCACACACAGTTCTATTTTCTCTGGCAATTCTACACTTGGCTCAGACTGGCCCGCTGACAGGATGTAATCACTCGGATCATAGGCTTCCCCAGCAAAATTTCCAGACTGTTCAAACCTTGACTCAACAATTCCATCCTCCTCTGCAATCTTCCCTGCACCGTCTTCAACAGCCACCACCATTGGCTCAGGTTGGGTTGTGGAGATGTCTAGCATGCACAAAAAGTCAGTGTAGTCAGGAAGGAGCACCTCCGGCTTAGGTAGATGGAACGGGGTGATATAGATGCTAGGATCGTAAGACACGACCCCAGTCTGGATAAAGTTGATTCTTTTGGGAGGTGGAGCTTGGTTGTGTGTAGGGAGTGGGTTGGTTGTGACATTGGGTCTTTCTGGTGGCAAAATCACCTATTTGTCAACGAGATCTTGAATCTCATGACGCAATCTAAAACATTGGTCGGTGTCATGACCGTGTTGCTGGTGATATGCACAATATTTGGTTGGGTTGTGAGTGGAAGGTAGTGGATTTGGTAACGGCCTCGGCTCTAAGGTTTTAGATGCCTTTTTCTAATTAAGACCCCTAGAGCCTTGGATAGGGGCATGTACAATGGGGTGAAGGTTCTTTGGCCTCTGGGTTGGTATTTGGTGGTCTGTGTACTGCTTCCGGATGCACTGGAGAAGGGTGTGGCTGCCATGGGCCTTGGAGGGAGAGGGGGGATGGTGGCGACCATGCTTACCTCCGATGTTCTTGCAGTTGCGGCGCCACTCGGGCTTGTATTGTTGTTGCGGTTAAAGGTTCTCTGGGGTTGCTCCCTGTCTTGGTCAATCAGACCTTGTTTCATTGCATCTTCAATTTGTAACCCCATCTCATGCAAATCTGAAAAGGTGGGGAAGGGAAGCACAATCATTTTTTGCATCAGTTTTGGCTGGGGATTGCGCACAATCATCCTGATCTGGTTCTTATCAGTGGGCCTTAGAGTCATCATCGAGGCCTTCGCCCTCCACCGGGTTACGAAATTCGAGAAGCTCTCTTTGGGCTCTTGCCTTGTTGTTTCAAGATCTCGAGTCGTAATCTCGATTTGGGTGTTATAAGAGTATTGCGCAACAATGGCCTCGGCCATTTCATCCCAACTTCGCTTGACATCATCTTCCAATTTTGCATATGTAACAAGCCCGCGAGGGACCTTGCTACAGTTCGGACTCCCCTTTTGTGTTTTTGTTGCGGTTCGTAATCTGAACCAAAGAGTCCAACTCTGGCAAATCGTTTTGAGAAAAAAAGATTTTGAAAGAAGTGCCAAACATGGACTGCTTTGCCAGATACAGAGTTGCTACCAAAATATTTTATTTTGGGAAATTTAGGAAACCCTGACTTGGTGCCAAAGGCCACGTGTCCGTCATTACCAAAGTTGTCTTGGCTCAGGAGCTTGGGTACGATCGGGGAAGGTCAGCTATGAGCACCCCCTTTCGCCCGGTCCGAAGACCGGCCTCTACTAACCGTGATATCCGATTTTGAAGACATTATGTGTTCTTATTCCGGTTATTAGCCTAGAATTACTATGTTATGCGCACAGCAAACAAGTATAGACTAGATTGCCTAATTTGGAAACAAGCATTGCATATCCGTTTGTTTTGAAAATGCTTTGGAATTTGCTACTCGCAAGTAGGCTAAAACACGGATTTCAACGAGTTTTTCCAACTCAAACAATCCAACCTTCACCCACAGGCAATCAAGCAGTTATATCACATAAGCAGCTAGCCTCATGGTAATCATGCTGTTATGGCAACATTCATACGCACGCGATATGCTAAAGCATAAATACTTACATTGTACTCCATGCCAAAACAATAAACTAGTTAGCAAACATGCATGTCCTAGTTCATGTTAAGTGGCTAATGCAACACATACAAGATGTGATTAGGATGGGCTTGGCTAACCCTAAAATGGCATGTGAAATGCTACAACTATCACGTATTCAAATTGGAATTGAAAATACAATGCAGTTTGTATGATGTACCGAGCCCGGTGCATGCAAGACAAATGCATGGATGCACGCATGCATTTACATGAGGTATGCTAATTTAAACGTGCCCTAATACTACCCATCGTAAGCAGGTAAATAAAAGGGAGAAAGAAGTGGAGCTTGGAAGACATACACACACTCACCCACACTTATTACAGATTCGCCCTCGCCCGGAGGGACCAAAAGAATAATACAAATTAATTAACTACGCAAGCTAATTAAATATTACAAATTGCCTAATTAATTAACAACTAACTAAACTAGGAAAAATAGTAAACCACCTCGGGAGGAGAGCCTGATGCAACGCATGTTCGGGTCCTGCTCGGAATTGCACTGCCATGCATGGATTGCCTCTATTTTCCCTGCTATTCCCCTCTGGAGATTGCCAAAATCTTAGAGATGCTTCTTCAGATACTGGGGACCACCACCGGCTGAGTAGAATAGCCACCGGCAGTGAATTGTGGTCATCGGCACAAGATGCATCCATCGGCTGATGATGTCGCCGTCGGCCTTGAATCTTGCCGGTAAAAAGAATGCCTGCAGAACCTGGAACTCACAGCAGCAGAGGGCAGAACTTGCATGGCAATACAATTCAAGCAATGTATGCACCAATCATGCCCCCTATCATGTTTGTGACTCAAAGGGGCATGTACCTCAATTCTCGGACCACCAATCACGCATTTCCATGCATGATGGCCCAAAGAATCAAGCATGCACTTTCATGTCAAATGAAATGCAAGTCAAACAAACAAACCAGAACCTGGAACTCACAGCAGCAGAGGGCAGAACTTGCATGGCAATACAATTCAAGCAATGTATGCACCAATCATGCCCCCTATCATGTTTGTGACTCAAAGGGGCATGTACCTCGATTCTCGGACCACCAATCACGCATTTCCATGCATGATGGCCCAAAGAATCAAGCATGCACTTTCATGTCAAATGAAATGCAAGTCAAACAAACAAACCAAGACCCAATTCCTATCACCAAATCAAGGAACAAGGCATGCATGCAAGATGCAATGCAACCTAGGCATGCAAGCTAAGGATGCAACATGGCATGGCAAGACACTTATGCAAGCATACAAGCAAACATGAGGCAATGCAAACTAATGAAAAGATGGACTTAAACATGATTTAGGCAGCTCTAAATAGGCCTAAAACAGTGGCCAAAATGCCCAAAAATGAAGGCTAAACACACATGCACACATGCACATGTTGTGGTCTAAAGCTTAAGCACTAAGCAAGCAACTTTCAAGCACACTTAAAAGAGGTTATCATGGACAATTAGCATGCAACATAAGCTCTGAAAATCATGTTAAAACATGGTGCCAAACCAACTTAAACAAGACAAGCATAATCATGCAAATAGTCCAAATTCTTGAAGCAAGGTAATGATGCTTTGAAACACACTTAGCATAACAACCATGGCATGCATTAAACAACTAAAAACAGATTTTTAGCATGTTAAAGCAAGGCCAAAGGACTACTTAGATGGCATCTAAGTGGCTCAAATATGAAGGCATGCACAAATGCACTTTCAAGGAGCATATAACACATGCTCAAGAGGCAACAAAGAGACCACCAAGGTAAGCATACAAGCACACCAAAGGGGCTGAAATGACATGTAGGATGGTCCTAAACCACTAATTAATGCAAGCAATGCATGCTACACATTCACCTACTTGAAGCATACAAGCCATAATACAAAGGAGCTATATAATGCATGCCAAGATCGACTAAAACAAACATGGACAGACCTAAAACATGGCAAAATAAGCACAAAACCTTCACAAGGATAAACCTAAAACATGCTAGAACAAAGGCTAACAACCTAAGGCATATTAAGGCAATAACAAGGCATTACATGGTAGGTATGCTAAGCATGCATGGTGTACCAAAACCAACTTAATACAAAGTTAAATCATGACAATATAAGCATAGAAGATAGCCATGGCATGATCAACAAAAGTCTAAGCTAGATGCTCCCTTAAGAGGCCAAAAATGGTCATTTTCAAGGATAACAAGGAGAGGGGGTGGCCCTCCCTTTTTTGAGACTTTAAGGCACCATCTTCACCACTAAAATCCCTCAAGATTTCAGTGGTGAAGAGGCCCAAACACCAAAGTCCCGAAACTCACCAAAAATAGCACAAAAAGGAGCCTTACAAGGCTTAAGAGGGGTCAAACCCCTCTAAACCACAAAACACCCTTAACAAACAATCAAGAGGACTAAAAAACAGAACTTTTTTATGTTATACACTAAGCACAAAAATAGTTCTAAGATAGGTAGAAAAGCAATGCAAAAATGGGGAATAAAAGGGAAGTTTCTTACCCTTGAAGACCACCTTCACAAGCAATGCTCCAACAGCCTTCTTTGGCTTTAATCCAGCTCCAAAACACTAAAACAACCCTCCAAAGATCTCAAGTCCAAGAGATGGTGTGTTAGTGTGTGTTTGTGAGCAAAAGTGGGACAAAACACACACTTATAGAGATAGAATATGTATCTAACCCTAACCCTAGAACTCAAGCTTTACAAAAGCTGTCTAAAATGTCTAACAAGAGTCTAACCCTTGGCCAAAGAGAAGAAGCTCTCCTATATAGGCAATTCCCTCTTGTAAGGCTTACAAAACAAGCCATCCAAGAGGGAAATCCCCCACGTGTATGGAGGGAATGGGGTGGAGTGCCTATCACAATGGCACAAAATATCTACAAAAGCAGATGAATAGTAGCCGGCTGGCCAAAATTGTCATTTTGACAAAATTGATGGCCGGTCGGCCAAAGAGTCTTAGGCAATATACATTGCCGGTGGACACAAACAATAGCCGGTGGCCTCTAGCCATGGCCGGTGATGTGTGGGGATGCCTCACAAGGCATTCCCTACCCCTCCAAGGCAAAACACAAGTGTTTGGTGCAAAACCAGACACAAAACGGTCGAGTTCGGAGATCTTGAGGCAAGGCGAGTAGCCGAGACCTCCGGGAACTCCAAACGAACACAAACATGGATGATCACCGGGTGTTCAAACGGTGACGTCTAAGTCTTGAGGATGGTCAAAAATGGGGTGTCTACAGCATACCAGATAGCGGCCACACCCGACAGGGTCCGGTCGAATAGTGAAAGCTTCTGGGGT
Source organism: Camellia lanceoleosa (assembly GCA_025200525.1). NCBI lineage: Eukaryota > Viridiplantae > Streptophyta > Magnoliopsida > Ericales > Theaceae > Camellia > Camellia lanceoleosa. The sequence goes on from CM045760.1 coordinate 34,825,284, forward strand.
CTGGTTAGGCCCATTGGCCGTAGTATATCTGAGAATAGCCGGAGGTGGACCATGGGATGCCCAGATCCGTCAAAGCGATCAATCTGCAGCATTTTGAATCTATCCGGCAACGTTACAGCCACATCGGTATATCCGTCCTCGATATCCGGGATAGCCTTTACCCCCTGGGATTTTTTGAATAGCTTCTCGAGTTTGCTCAATTTCAGTGCTGTAGGATCTACTTCGAACTCGAAGGGAGAGTCCGGGCGGTTGACGGGTGTATGTACTTTGGATAATTGAGGTGTAAGCGGGGACGGAGCCGGCCCTGTTGGGATGTCTGTGTCCTCCTGAGCGGCATGGACATTTGAAAAAATGTTCTGGGCATTTGGCAAGACATTCTGGGTAGTTGGTGTCTGCTCAGATAGCGGGGCTCCTAGTGGGAGAGGAACTGAATGTGAGGCTGATGCTCCGGCTTGCTGCTGTAGCCGGGTAATTAGTTCTGCCTGTTGGGCCATGATTGTGGCCTGCTGTTTAGAGAATTCTGCTTAGCGGACAGCGTCCTCCTGCATTTGCTTCATACTCTCTTGGAGTTGGCGCATCATTTCTTCCATTCCAGCCATGTTCTGCTGATCCTGCTGACTGACTGGTATGTGTATTCTATGGCAGAAACTGAGACCTCAGCTCGACTGTTCACTACTAGGGTAGACCACTGCTCTGGTAACCTCTGCTCAGACACACTATGCTTTCTCGGCCTCCGTCTGACAACCGGGGGTAGAGAATGAAACACTGGTTGTCCGTCAACTAGATCCTCAGATCGATTGAGCCGATGACCTCTTGTCCAGAGTGCTTGAGGGATATCTGCTTGGTTTGAAGCAATTGTGCTAAAACTGCCCTAACAAAAAGATAAATAAAGCAATAAGGAAATAAATAACCAGATAAACGAACAGCATAGCAGCTTAAAATAAATACACAACACACAGTTGGGCATAACAACACACGATCGATAAGCTGAATACACACTGTCCTCAAACACTGATCATTATCCCTGAATCACTGTCCCCGAAAACTGAATCCGATACCCGTAGATAACTGATTCTCAAACGCTGACTGATGCCTGCAGGCCTGATGCCCAAACTCGCAAACTGATACATGCATTTCCCTGTAGAGACGCACTCTAAAAGCACATAACAGATAAGTGAGAGCCAAAACACCCCTATGTTGGGGCAGGGTTTCCCTGTCCTATTTTGTTAGGAGCTAGGGTTTCACTACGCACGCAGCGGTTTCAAACAATCTATCGGGTAAGCAACCTGTCCTAGCTTGGAATGGTCACTATGGATTCCGAACATGTACTAGGTCGAATGGTCAAACAGCTGCCCCGGTAAAACTAGGGTTTGTGTTTCCATACTGGCAGAGCTCGTAACCGATAAGCCTTACGGCACACAGCCTCTAGCAAACCGCTCAGGAATAGCAGATGGCAAACACAGTGTCCTAGGCGCACCAATGCACATGCAATGCAAAGAAACACATAAGTGTAATCAAAGCAAGATATCATGAGTTTAAGTCAAGTTCTCTAAATCCCCAACAGAGTCGCCAGAAACTGTAGACGTCCCCGAACGCCCCGGGAGGATGAGTTCCGTTCTGTTCATTTTGGGCTCACTACAGTTCGGACTCAAATTATCATGGTTCTCAATCTGAACCAAAGAGTCCAAATCCGGCAAATCGTTTTTGAGAAAAACAGATTTTTTGAAAAAAGTGCCAAACATGGACTGCTTTGCCAGATACAGAGTCGCCACCTAAATATTTTATTTTTGGGAAATTTAGGAAACCCTGACTCATGCCTAAGGCCACGTGTCCGTCATCACCAAAGTTGCCTCGGCTCGGGAACTTAGGTACGATTGGGAAAGGTCACTTCATGAGCACCCCCGCTCGCCCGATCAAAGATCGGCCTCTACTAACCATGATATCTAGTTTTGAAAACATTATGCATTCTTATTCCAGTTATTAGCCTAGATTTACTATGTGATGCGCACAACATACAAGTATAGACTGGATCGCCTGAATTGGAACAAAACATTTCATGTTTGTTTTTGAAAGATGGTTTGCTACTCGCAAGTAGGCTTAAAATGCAGATTTTGCCACCCTCGGGTGGGCTTAGAAAACATGGTTTTGCCACTATCTAGTTGTAGACACCCCATTTTTTACCGTCCTCAAGACTTGGACGTCACTGCTTGAACACTCGGTGATTATCCATGTTCGTGTTCGTTTGGAGTTCCCGAAGTTCTCGGCTACGCGCCTTGCCTCAGGACCTCCGAACTTGACCGTTTTGTGTCTGGTTTTACACCAAACACTTGTGCTTTGCCTTGGAGGGGCAGGGAATGCCTTGTGAGGCATCCCCACACACCACCGATGGCTAGAGGCCACCCTGGTTGGTGTTGCCATCGGCACTATATTGTGCCGGTCGGCACTCTTGTGCGGTCGGCGATCAATTTTGTCAAAATGACAATTTTGCCTGCCGACCTCTTGTCAGCTTGCTTTTGAGATATTTTGAAGCAATCAGATAGCATTTGTTTCCACTCCATACACGTGTATGGAGGGATGAGCCTTTGGTTTGCTTAGCTTGTAAGCTTTGTTGCCTATAAGAGAGGGCTCTCTTCTCTTGGCTCAAGGGTTAGGAGAGTTAGACATTTTTAGAGAGAAAAGACAGAGAAGAAGCTCTGGTTTTAGGGTTTGAGTTCTATATCTATCCTATCTCTCTTTTTCTCTCTTGTTTGTACACTAGGTGCTTTAGTCCACATTATTGCACACAAGCACCTAGTGTTTCACCTTCCTTTGGTTACTGAGGTTCTAAGGGCTGGTTCTTAGAGTTTTTGGTTGGATTTGAGCTCAAGGAAGCAAGAACATCATCTTTGGTGAAGAGGTCTACAAGGGTAAGACACTAGTCCTCTTTTTACCCCATTCTTGCACTCCATTTTTACCTATCATTGAACTATTTTTGTGCTTGGTGTTTAATACAAAAAAGTTCTGTTTTTTAGTCCTCTTGATTGTTTGTTAAGAGTGTTTTGTGCTTTGGGGAGGTTTGACCCCTCTTAGGCCTTGAAAAGGCCTCATTTTGTGCTATTTTGTGAGAGCTCTGGGATTTTGGTGTTGGGGTCTCTTCACCACTGAAATCTTGAGGGATTTCAGTGGTGAAGATGATGCCTTGAAGTCCCAAGAAGGAGAGGGCCACCCCCTCTCCTTGTTGTCCTTGAAAATGACAAGTTTTGGCCTCTTGAGGAAGCCTATGTTCAAGTGTGTGTTAAGCATGCCATGACTATTTTTCATGCTCATATTACCATGATATAACATGATTTTAAGTTGGTTTTGGTCCGTTATGCATGCTTAGCATAGTTGCCATGTAATGCCTTGTAATGCCTTTAACATGTCTTAGGTTGTTAGCATTTATTTGAGCATGATTTAGGCTTAGACTTATGAATGTTTTGTGCTTATTTTGCCATGCTTTAGGTCTGTCCATAGTCGTTTGGATTGATTTTGGCATGTTTAGTATAGCTCCTTTGCATTTGTGGCTTGCCGGGCTTGTACGCCTCAAGTATGTGAATGTGTAGCTTGTGTTTCTTGCATCATTTCGGAGGTTTGGAACCACCTAACATGTAATTTCAGTCCCTTTGGCATTCTCATATGCTTGCCTAAGTCGCCTCTTTATTGCTTTGAAAGCATATGTTGTATGCCTAATGATTTGGTCATTGTGTGTGCCTTGCTCTAGAGCCACTTAGATGCCATCTAGGAGGTCCCTTTTGCATGGTCTAGGGCTGCCTTAGATCTATTTTGAGTCCCCTTGGCCTTGTGAGGCTTGGTGGGTTTGACCTTGGTTTAAGCCCCTTGGCTTGCTTTAAGTGCTTGGACCTTAATTGCATGTTTAGCTTGCTTTGATACTTGGTTTGGCACCATGGTTTACATGATTTTCAAAACTCACTTTGCATGCCAATTGTCTATTGCTCGGTCTCCTTAAGTGTGCTTAAGAGTTGCCTTGTTTGTGCCTAAGTATTGGACCATGAGTGCTTGCATGTGTGTGTGCATTTTGGCCTTCACTTCCTTGGTTTTGGTTATTGATTTTGGGCCTATTTTGGAGTCGCCTAAGTCATGTTTAAGCCCCTCTTCTACTTGGTTTGCATGCTTGCCTTGCATGCTTGTTTGTATGTTTGTATAAGTGCCTTGCATCGTCCATACCACATGCTAGCCAACATGTCTAGGATTGCATTGCATTGTGCATACTTGGCCTCTTGAAGTGAGTGTGATAGAGGTTAGGACCCTTTGGTTTTGTTGTTTGCATTGCATTTCATTTGACATGAAAATTGCATACTTGATTCTTCGGGCCATCATGCATGGGAATGCGTGATTGGAGGCCCGAGAATCGAGGCACATCCTCCTTTGAGTCACAAACATGATAAGGAATGTGTTTGGTGCATACATTGCTTGAATAACATTACCATGCAAGATTTTGCCCTCTCTTCTTTGTGAGTTGCGTGTTCAGAATTCATTGCGGTAGGCAATGTTTAGTGCCGACCGGCAATCAATTATCAACCGATGAGTTCATTTTGTGCCGATGGCCACATATAGCAGCCAGTGGCTATTCTGTTTAGCCGGTGGTGATCCCCAGCATCCAAGGAAGTAGTTCTGAGACTTTGGCAGTCTTCTGAGGTGCAAAGCAGGGAAAACATAGGCAATCTAGGCATGGCAGTGCAATTCCGAGCAAGGCCCGAGCACATGCCGCATTTGGCTCTCCTCCCGAGGCAGTTTACTGTTTTTCTTAGTTTAGTTAGTTTGTCAACTAATTAGGCTATTTGTAATATTTAATTAGCTTGCGTAGTTAATTATTTGTATTATTCTTTTGGTCCCTCCGAGTGAGGGCGTATTTGTAATAAGTGTGGGTGAGTGCGTGTATGTCTTCCAACCCCCATTTCTTTCTTCCCTTTTATTTACCTGCTTATGATGGTAGATTAGGGCATATTTAAAATTAGCATACCTTATGCAATGCATGCGTGCATCCATGCATTTGTTGACATGCACCGGGCTCGGTACATCATACAAACCGCATTGTATTTTCAATTCCAAATTGAATACGTGCATCGAATAAAGTGCATTTCACATGCCATCTTTAGGGTTAGCCGAGCCTACTCTAGATTACATCTTTGCATGTGTTGCATTAGCCACTCAACATGAACTAGGACATGCATGTTTGCTAACTAGTTTATTGTTTTGTACAGTACAATGTAAGTATTTATGCTTTAGCATATCGCATGCGTGTGAATGTTGACATGATAGTATGACTACCATGTGGCTAAATGCTTATATGAGATAAACTGCTTGAATGCCTGTAGGTGGAGGTTGGATTGCTTGAGTTGGAAAAACTCGTTGAAATCCATGTTTTAGCCTACTAGCGAGTAGCAAATTCCAAAGCATTTTCAAAACTAACGGATATGCAATGATTATTTCCAAATTAGGCAATCTAGTCTATACTTGTTTGCTGCGCGCATAACATAGTAATTCTAGGCTAATAATTGGAATAAGAGCATGTAATGTTTTCAAAATCGGATATCACGGTTAGTAGAGGCCGGTCTTCGGACGAGCGAAGGGGTGCTCATAGTCGACCTTCCCAATCATACCCAAGCTCGAGCCAAGACCACTTTGGTGATGACGGACACGTGGCCTTCGGCACCGAGTCAGGGTTTCCTAAATTTCCCATTTTAAAATATTTAGGTGGCGACTCTGTAATCTGGCAAAGCAGTCCATGTTTGGCACTACTTTTCAAAAATCTGTTTTCTCAAACGATTTGCCGGATTTGGACTCTTTGGTTCAAGATTAAGAACCGTGACATTTGAGTCCTTGAACTGTAGTGACCCCAATATGAATGGAACGGGACTTAACCCTCCCGGGGCGTTCGAGGACGTCTACACTAGTGGGCTTAAAATTCACAGTGGATGTATTGTTCCAATCCAAATAACCCAACCTTCACCCACAGGCATTCAGGCAAATATATCACATAAGCATATAGCCTCATGGTAAACATGCTATCATGGTAGTCACTCACACGCATGCAAGGATGCTAAAGCATAAAAACTTACTGAGTACTCCAAGCCAAAACAGAAGCTATGTTAGAAATCCATGCATGATCCTAACTATATAGAAATGCCTAATGCAACACATGCAAAATGCAACTAAGATAGGTCCGGCTATTCTAAACATGGCATATGGGATGCTACAGCTAATAAGTATTCAACTTGGAATTGAAAAACAATGCAGTGAGTTATGATGCACCGAGCCTGGTGCATGCAAAACAGATGAATGAATGCAAACATGCTATCATACTATATGCTCATTGAAACATGCCCTAATCTAACCATCATAAGATGGTAAATAAAAGGGAGAAAGACGTGGGGTTGGAAGACATACATCACACGCACACACACTTATTACACTTGTGCCCTCACTCGGAGGGTCCGAATAAATAATACAATCCCAAATGAATAATTACAATCCGAATAAGTACAAAACCCTAATTAGTTAACAAATGAACTAGGAAAACAGTAAATTAGCATGCAAGCCCATGGACCGCCTCAGCTCTGTTTCGAATGATGAATGATGCGGGCTTGAGTTGCCTTGCGCGGAAATCCATTGCGATGCCCCAATTTGCCTTTGTTTACAATTAAGCCCGAAATATTGCACGAAGCTCCAAAAGACTGTCGGTTTCTGATTTGCTGCAACAGAGAGCAAGAAAGAGGCATGGCAATGTATTTTCACACATGTATGCTTGACTTTTCTTCAGGGAGTGTAGTCCTCGATCCTCGTGCCACCAATTACGCATCTCGATGCATGATGGCCTAGAAGTTGAATTGCATGACTCAATGTCAAATGAATGCACATATAAACAAAACAAGGCCTAGACTCCATCATGGGTAATCCGGAGTGTTGGCGACCGGGAATTGAGACACGTTCCGTCACTCAGAGTACAAAACGTCCCTCGTTTCCCGTGCTTGGGCTAACTCCTATCCCAAACATAATGCAAATGAGATGGCATACTCAATGTGACTAACATACAACCTAGCATGCGCAATACTATGAAATGGCATACACAATGCTCAATGTAACATGGCATACATGATGCTCTAACATGCAACTTAACATACACAATGCTATGAATTGAAATGGCATACACAATGCACAATGGACTTACACCAACATGAGTGGACCTCAGCCACACTCACATCAGTAGCCATAAGATGAAAATGAGACTATCGAAATGCGTGCACACATACGTGTAAACCGAGGACCGAACCTAAGGCATAGTATGCAACTCTAACAAGGCATGGCAAGGCATGAAATATGGCATATAGACATGCAAATTCTAGCACTGAAACATGATGCAAAATGGTCCCGAATCATGGATATATGGCACCCAATGCATGAGACGAGCCCCGAAACTCAAAACTCGGCACATGTATTGACTTATAGCTATACAAAGCATGCATTATTTGACCATGAAGCACAAAGACAGAGCCAAGGCAGTCCCAAAACATGAACATTTCTAGTTCAAAGCATAACCAAAAGGTGCTAGCATGATGGACTAAAATAGCATGCAACTTTGACTAGCAAACATGGTTTACATGGCATGTATGTGAAGCATGTGAGATCTCATCAGACTAGAAAAAATCAGAGAACAAAACATGTGAAAATATGCCCAAATAATCACTAAAATGCAGCCAACATGTGCAAAAATGATGAGCTCCTTTAGAGGGCCATGCAAGAAGTTATTAAGCACATACAAGATAGACATTTAACATGACGCGACCACCTCTGGAAATGGAATATGATAGCCTTAAAACTCACAAAATAGGCCCTGAAATCAGTCTCGGAAGCATTGCAAAGAAAGGCCTCTTTGAAAGGCCAAAAATGCTAGTAAAGAGAATGAGGGGTGAGAGGGTCACCCCTCCATGATTTTGGAGCTCAAAGACACATCAAGGCCACTGAAAATCCACTCGATTTCAGTTGCTAAGAGACCAAACCATGGCCAATGCAAGTGCTCTAATGCATAGCCCTAATCATGAAGGGATGAAGCATGCATAGGGGAAGATGACCCCAAACAGAAATGGGACCTTAACCAAACTCAAAGAGGAGGCCAAAACAAGGCTTTTTCCAGTTTATATTAAGCCTCGAAAATATTCACAAGTAGGGCTAAAACATGATGCAAAAATAGCCCTAAAAGAGGGATAGAGGGCAAGGGGTATTAGATGGTCTCAAATAGAAAAGAGCCCTTCAAAATAGTTGAAGAGGGGCTCAAAATAAGATATTTTACAGTTTGACTCGAAGCCCAAAAATGCTCACAAGTAAGGCTAATATATCATGCAAGATAAGCCCTAAAAGAGAGATAAAGCACAAAGGGAGAGTAGAAGACCTCAAACAGAAAAAAGTTCTTGATCAAACATGAATATAAGCTCAAAATAAGACTATTTTCAGTTCAGGTTGAAGCCCAAAAATTCTTGCAAAAGGGGCTAAGATATAGAGTAAAATAAGGCAAGAAAAGGGGAAATGGGGACTCACCCTTGTAGCACAGCAAAGCAACAGCCTTTGGTCCAACATTCCGAGCTTCCAACCTCTGCAAATGGCCTCGAAGTTACTGGAATGGAGTGTGGAGGTGGTAGGCTATGAGGTGTAGGGTGAAATGGCCAAGAACCAAGGTGTTTGGAGGCTTGGAGTAGATAGATATATGGTTGTATGTATCAATGCCCCAGGTGGTTTTTCTAACCCTTAGAGATGAAGTAGGGTGCTTGTTATATAGAGGGAGAGGAGCCAAAGAAAAGGGGGGAAAAACCAATTCAAATCTTCCCCCAAAAGGACAGACCCTCGGGCGGTGCAGTGCAAAACAATGGCAGCTAGAATGCACCAGAAGGGACAAAATGGCGCCAGTGCAAAAAGGGCTGGTGGCCGGCCACCTCCCCTGGTCGGCCGACCAGGGGTCAAAGGGGTCAAAAAGAATTGCTGGCCGGCCATCCCAAAAAGGTGACCTCCCAGATGAGTGCAACACAGCTGTATGGTCAAAACCTAGAAAATATGAACTACGAGAGAGAAAAACTTGCTTTTTAGAGGGGTTCAAAAGGGTCAAGGACAATTGCTGGCCGGCCTACCCATATTGGTGGCCTCCCAGGTGTATACAACACAATGATGTGGTGGAAAGTCAGAAAAAGTGGCCCAGGGGTGGGAAAAACCAACTTTCTAGTGAAGAAAATGAACGATGAAGAGCGATGAAGAAATAAAACTGGTTTTTTAGAACAATTACTGGCCTCCCACCTTCCTACAACCTTTCTAAAAATGAAAATAAGGTCTCCGCCAAAAATGAACCCAAACCGATGGAAAACGAAGGTTCGGGGGCCAAAACGCGCGGCTCGGGACCCTGAAAATTGACTGTTAAGCACCGGAGGTGGCGTTCGACCACGAAGTTGGTCTCTTGGGCCACAGTGTCCCTCAAAAGAGAGGAAACAAGGTGTATGCCAAAAACCAGAGCAATCGGAGGTAGTTAAGTGGTCCCGAACCGAGGCACACGGCCGACGGCTCCGAAAATCGGGAATCGGGCTCCAAACGGGAAAAATGGCCTACGACCACGAAATGTAGCCTACGGCCACTGACAGATGGTCTATGAGACCTCCCCCTTCCTTCGGGAAGAGAAAATGGAGAAAACGGAACCTGGTTCACAAACCGAGACAAAGCACAAAAGAGCCCCGAAGTCCGGAGGCATGGCTCGCAGCCGAGACTCTAAGACCTCAGGACGAGCACAATATGCAACATCACCGAGCGCTCGGTTGGTGACGTCTGAGTCTTAAGGTCGGTCAAAAATGGGGTGTCTACAAGAACAAAATAAAAAGTCACGTTTTTGGACAAAATGTCCAAAAAAGCAACAAAATTGGTTTGGGAAGTGTCAAAAATGCAAGTGTAAAATTACAAATTAAGGCCTATGACAGAAAAATAAAAAAATAAATTTCTTATGTTGGGTAAGGGTATTTTGGTCATTTTAATTTGATTTGACACCACAAACAAATATTAAACTAAAAAGTCAAAAGTCAACTTTTTACCAACTTCCCAAATCACTTTTCAAAAAGTTAAAAAGCTTGGTAAAAAGCCAAAAATCAACTTTTTACCAACTTCCTAATATATTTCCTTATATTTCATATGGTATTTTTTATTTTAAAAAAATAAATATATATGATACATGTGGATGGTGAAATTATCTCTATAGAAAAATAGCGGAAGATGCACTAACTCCTTGAATCTACAAGAAAAATCAAAGTCGAAAATCACTCCTAACTTATATAGGTCGGGAGAACTCTTCAACGATCAAGTCAATATATTAATTGATATATGAAATAGGAAATGAATGTATTAATATTTGGGGTTTATTCTATCCTTACTACTTTACTTGCTTCACAAAAACTAGCATAACTTTTTTCACAGGAGGAATTTTGAGGCAAGGTTTGCGCCATTGGAAAGCTAACTTCCGGGGCTTCAATTTAGACACTTGAACGGCCACATTTGGACTTCCCAATAACCCACCGGCCACTTTTCTTTCCGGAAGCCCACTTTTTTTGTCCTGAATGTAGCTGGCCGGCCAAAAAAGCCAGAAAAAGTAGCTGGCCGGCCAGAAAACCCAGAAAAAGTAGCCAGCCGGCCACTTATCTAAAAAAATAGGTTTTTTTGCCTTTTTAAACTGGCCGGCCATTTTTACCCCTATGAGTGTGTTCCAGCCTTGTATTTTGTTTTGCACTTCACTAATGACCGAGGGTTTGGCACTTTTGGGGGGAAACTTGAATTAGTTTTCCCCCCATTTTTTCCCTCTTTTTTCCACCCATTTTGTCTATATAACCAGCCCTCTCAACTGTGTTTAAGGGTTGAAAAAAAATCCCTTTGAGCCTTGTATGCATATCTCCTCTCCCTCTTTCCTTTCAAGCTTCAAAACACCAAGTCATACACCCTTTTCTTCATCACCACCTAGCACCACAGTACCACTTCCATTCCAGAAGCTTGGAGATCTTCTCAAAGGCTAGGAGGCAGCTTTTCTTGGTCCAAGAGGCAGCAAAGGATTGGTCTTCAAGGGTGAGTTGATTTCTCCCTCTTTCTAGCTCATTTTTGCAAGTTTTCTTAGCCCCTTTTGCTTGCTGTTTTGAGCTCCGACCAAAACTGAAAGTGGCATTTTTTTTAGCTCTATTTTATCTTTCATTAAGGGTCTTACCCTGTTTGGGACCCCCATTTTTCACTTGGTTCATTACCCCTTTGTATGCCATAATCTTCCATAGTATTTTTGGCCTATGTGTAATCTGTTTTGGAGCATGATTTAAACTGTAGATAGGATTATTTTAAGCCCTTATTCAACATTGTTGAAGGGCTCATCACTGTTTGGAGCTCCTATGTGCCACTTGTCATTATATCCCTCTTGTACCCCCATTTTTGCATGATTTATTAGCCTATTGTGTCTCTGTTTTTGGACTTTGGTCCGAACTGAAAACGGCCCTATTTTTACCTCCTCTTCATGTTTCATTAAGGGAATATGGCTGTTTGAGACACCCTTTGTATACCTTGTGTTATAGCTCTCTTTCGGCCTTAATCTTGCATAGTATTTTGAGCATACTTTTATACTGTTTTGGGCCTGGTTATAAACTGTAAAAAGCCATATTTTGGGGCCCTCTTCAACATTGTTTAAGGGCCTTCACTTTTTTGTGACCTCCAGCCACTACTTGCTTCTTTGCCCCTTTGTTGGTTCATTTCTTGCATGAGAATTTTTCCATACTTATATATGTTTTTGAGGCCTGTAATAAACTGTAAAACATCATATTTTTGGCCTCTATTCAATATTGTAGAAGGCCCCTTCTCTGTTTGGGGCCAGCATTTGTGACTTGCTTCATTACCTCTCTCTTTTTGGCCAATTTTGCATGCTAGCTTAGGCCTATTTGTGCTCACTGTTTGGCCTTTCTTAGAGCTGGAAACATGCTTGTTTTGGGGCTGCATTGCTTCTGTATTTAGGTCTCATGTTCAAATAATGCATGCATTGCATAGCTATAGGTCATTCCTTGAGCCAAATTTCATGTTTCGGGATTAATTCCATGCATCGGGTGTTGTTTTGCCATGTTTCGGGGTTGTTTTGCATCTCATTTTGCCTCTAAAAATTGCATGTTAGTATGCCATAATCCATGCTTTGCCATGTCATGTTAGAGTGCCATTCGTGCCTTAGGTTCGATCCTCGGTTTGCGTGCACGTGTGCACGCATTTCGAGTGTCTCATTTCCATCTTATGGCCTCCTATGTGAGTGTGGCTGAGGTCCACTTGTGTTGGTGTAAGTCCATTATGCATTGTGTATGCCATTCCATTTCATAGCACTGTGTATGCTAGGTTGTATATTAGTGCATTGTGTATGCCATGTTACCTCGTGCATCGTGTATGCCATTTCATAGCATTGTGCATGTTAGGTTGTATCTTAGTTTGCATTCATGCATGTCATGCATATTGCATTGTGTTCGGGATAGGAGTTAGCCCGAGCACGGGAAACGAGGGGCGTTTCGTACTCCGAGTGACGGAACGTGTCTCAATTCCCCAGTCACCGACACTCCGGATTATCCATGATGGAGTTAGGTTTAGTTGAGTTTTCATGTGCATTCATTCTATATCGAGTTGTGTAATTCGATTCCTCGGCCATCTTGCATCGAGATGCGTGATTGGTGGCACGAGGATCGAGGCATGCATACATTTGTGAAAATACATTGCCATGCCCCTTTCCTGCTCTCTGTTGCAGCAAAATGAAGAATCAGCAACTTTTCGGAGCTTGGCATGCATTTCAAGAACAGGTGCAAACAGAGGCTAATTGGGGCATCGTCGTGGATTTCCGCACAAAGGCAACCCAAACATGCATCATTCATCACCCGGAGCGGAATCAAGGCAGTCCCTGGCTTGCATGCTAGTTTTACAGCTTTCTTAGTTAATTTGTTAATTAATTAGGAATTTGTACATTATTTGGACTGTATTATTTGGACTGTACTATTCTTTTATTCGGGACTGTATATTTATTCGGACCCTCTATGCGAGGGCAAAATTGTAATAAGTGTGGGTGAGTGTGATGTATGTCTTCCAATCCCACGTCTTTCTTCCCTTTTATTTACCTGCTTATGATGGTTAGATTAGGACATGTTTCAATTAGCATACAGTATGATAACATGTTTGCATTCATTCATCTGTCTTGCATGCACCGAGCTCGGCGCATCATACTAACTGCATTTGTATTTCAATTCCAAGTTGAATACATATTAGCTGTAGCATTCCATATGCCATGTTTAGGGTAGCCGAGCCTTCTATAGTTGCATTATTGCATGTGTTGCATTAGGCAATCCTGTATATTTAGGATCATGCATTATTTCTAATGAGTTTCTGTTTTGGCTTGGAGTACTCGGTGAGTTTTATGCTTTAGCATCCTTGCATGCGTGTGAGTGACTGTCATGATAGCATGCTTACCATGAGGCTATTTGCTTATGTGATATAACTGCTTGAATTCCTGTGGGTGGAGGTTGGGTTATTTGGATTGGAACAATTCATCAAATGTTTGTTTTAAAGCCCACTAGATAGTGGCAAAATTATGTTTTCTTAAGCCCACCCGAGGGTGGCAAATCCACGTCTTAGCCTACTTGCGAGTAGCACCATCAAACCATTTTCAAACAAACAAGCATGAAATGTTTTGTTCCAATTCAGGCGATCCAGTCTATACTTGTATGCTGTGCGCATCACATAGTAAATCTAGGCTAATAACCGGAATAAGAACACACAATGTTTTCAAAAATAGATATGATGGTTAGTAGAGGCCAGTCTTTGGCCAAGGCGGCGGGGTGCTCACAAAGTGACCTTCCCTAATCGTACCCAAGTTCCCAAGCCGAGGCAACTTTGGTGATGACGGATACGTGGCCTTTGGCACTGAGTCAGGGTTTCCTAAATTTCGCATTAAAAAACATTTAGGTGGCGACTCTGTATCTGGCAAAGCAGTCCATGTTTGGCACTTCTTTTCAAAAAAAAAAAATCTGTTTTCAAAATCGATTTGCCGGATTTGGACTCTTTGGTTCAAGATTAAGAACCGTGACATTTGAGTCCTTGAACTGTAGTGACCCCAATATGAACGGAACGGGACTTAACCCTCACGGGGCATTCGGGGACGTCTACAGTTTTTGGCGACTCCGCTGGGGATTTAGAGAACTTGACTCGAACTCGTGATATCTTGTTTTGACTACACTTGTGTGTTTCTTTGCATTGCATTTGCATTGGTGCGCCTAGGACACCGTGTTTGCCATCTGCTATTCCTGAACGGTTTGCCGAACGCTTGTCTTGTCAAGGTATGACCATAAGGCTGACCGGTTATGGGCTCTGCCAGTATGGGAACACAAACCCCGGTTTTACCGGGGCACCCTTTTTGACCATTCGACCTAGTGCATATTCGGATCCATAGTGACCATTCCAAACTAGGACAGGTTGCTTACCCGATATAGGTTGTTTGAAACCGCTGCGTGCGTAGTGAAACCCTAGTTCCTGACAAAATAGGACAGGGAAACCCTACCCCAACATAGGGGTGTTTTGGCTCTCACTTATCTGTTATGTGCTTGTTAGAGTGCGTCTCTACAGGGAATGCATGTATCAGTTTATGAGTTTGGGCATCAGGCCTGCGGGCACCGGTTCAGTATTTTGGGATTCAGTTTACCTGAGGGTATCAGTTTGCAGGACAGAGATTTGGGCAGAATTCAGTAGGGGGCACACTCATTCAACTATGCTCGTATTTGTTCAAATGAAATCAGGATGAGATGCTGTCTGTTTTCTCTTTTGCTAGGTAGTCTGGGAACCATAGCTTCAGAGGGCTCCAATATCCCCCGGGTACACCGAACTTGTGTTGATAGACATTGTCGGGTCAGAGATTTAGTTCAAGGGCAATCAGTGTTCCTTTACCAGAGGCAGGGTGAAAAGGCCAGTCAGACACAAACCATCAGTATAGCAGCTACCAGCTCAGTGGTCTTTGAACAGTTGGGTTGAGATTTTTGATCCTATTGCAGACATAGATATACCGGTTGCTCAGTTAGATCAGTACAACACGTCAGGTCTGGAAGAGATAGTGCACCAACTCCAGGATAGTATGAAAGCCATGCAGCAAGATGCTGCCCGCCAAGTGGAATTCGCCAATCAACAGGCCGTGGTCATAACCCAGCAGGTGGAGCTAATTACTTGGCTACAGCAGCAAGCCGGAGCATCAGCCTCACATCAAGCTCCTCCTCCACCAAGGGTTCCGATACCCGAGGAGACACCAAATGTCCAGGTAGATACGGACATTCCGAGAGGGCCACCTCCTCTCCCGGTTCTACCCCAGCTATCCAAAGCACCGATCAACTTGCCTAGTTCACCCTTTGAGTTCGAGTTGGACCCTACAGCGCTGAAGTTGAGCAAGCTTGAAAAGTTGTTCAAAAAATCTCAGGGAGTCAACTCCATCCCGAACATTGAAGATGGATATACGGACTCAGTGGTGACATTACCGGATCAGTTCAAGATGCCGCATATCGATCGATTCGATGGCTCCAAAGACGCAATGGTGCACCTCCAGCTATTTTCTGATATCTCGAGGCCAATGGGTTTGACCACAGCTCAAAAGTTGTCTCTCTTTGGCCGAACCATGTCTGGGATAGCCGCGATCTGGTATGCGAAATTGGAGGACTCTGTGAAACGGAACTGGGAAGAGCTGGCTGAGGCCTTTATTGCTCAATACTCTTACAACGCACAGATCGAGGTCACAACTCGTGATCTCGAAGTCACCCGCCAAGAACCAAAGGAGGGTTTCTCAGAGTTCGTGACGAGATGGAGAGCAAAAGCCTCAATGATGACCACTAGGCTCACTGACAAAGATCAGATTCGAATGATTGTGCGCAATCTCCAGCCCAAGCTTATGTAGAAGATGATTGTTCTTCCCTTCCCTACCTTTTCAAATCTGCATGAGATGGGGGTTCAAATCGAGGATGCCATCAGACAAGGGATCTTTGCAGAAGATAATGAGCCTTTGAAGAGGAATGTTGCTCGCAGTTCCAATGCTACTACTGATGGTAGCACAACTGCGAAATGCTCAGAAGTAGATACTATCACCACTTCCCTCAATGGCCAAAAACCAACTACCTCAACTCAGCCCCAAGCCCGAAAATTCCATCCTCTTTACATGAGTCTCTCTCAAGCTTTGAAAAAGCTGCGAGAAGAAGGGCATCTAGAACTTCTAGAACCCCAACCCCTTCCAAACCCTCTTCCACCAAGATATGACCCAGCTAAATACTGTGCCTACCATCAACAGCACGGTCATGATACGAACCGTTGCATCCGCCTCCGTCATAAGATTCAGGATCTTATTGACGAAGAGACCCTAGCTCCACCAAAAGGACCTCAGGATAGTACTGACCCATCACCTCTACATCTCAACCTCATCCATATACTGCCATCCACCTACGACCCCAGCATATACATCATCCCCTTCATCTACCCAAGCCCGAGGTGTTCATTCGAAGCATGGACTTATGCATGATGGATGCATCTGGACCCCAATCATCTCAAACCCGTGAGCCCACTACTTCTGAGCTAAAGAGAATGATCGAAGATCTTCAAAGAACTGTGACAGATCTAGCCTCTGAGACATTGGCTCCATCATCGACCACAGCACATGCTAGGAGTTTCACGACAAAAGGCTCCCCAATCTTGGAACGGGCTGTACTTGAGGAATGCCAATCCCTTGACAAAGTGGAGGCGAGTGGAAAGAACAAGATAGGGGCGGACATGGATCCCCATGAACATCTTATGTTGGCTGTTGAGGCTTTGAAAGCCGAGGGACTAAACAAAGAGCGAGTGCTCGCAGTTGTTGCAAAAACTATGGATGGCATTTTCGCCACTCAAGTTGGGGGCAGTTTGAATCAAGTGGCAAGCCGAGAGAAGGGTCGTTGTATCAGAAACGTTCCTTTCAGCTATAATCCTGCACTCAGAATAGATCAACAAACCAAAGCAAGACCTATCAATCCCTTCTTATCAAAAGGCCCAAAGAAAATCCACAAACCTTTAAGTACCAACCCCGAAGTCAAAGGGTCTTCCATGCCCTCCACATGCCTTTGTCCAAAGCTTTCCAAATCCTTGCTGGACAAGGCCATCTCAAACCCCTTGAGCCTCGGCCTCTCCCAAATCTTCTTCCGGCTACGCATGATGCTACCCAAGATCTTGCTCGTACCATCAAAGAACCGCCATACTACCGACGACTGCTTCCGTCTTCGCCATGAAGTACAGGATCTATTTGACAACGGGGTCATCCTCCCGCCGAGCTCAGCAAAGCCTATCAGCACTGGGTCAGTGAACTTGGGGGGATAATGTTATGTGATCGGGGGATGAACCACCTGTGGGCGGCGCTCGATTAACTCCAGACGTGGGAATGGCACACACTGTTCTGAGCAATGTGCAAATACCAGTTTTTGTGCTTTCTGACTTGGGTGTTGGGTCAGTTTTGTTGATTTGTTTTGAGTCATCTTTTGTTTTGAGTCGGTCTCTTTTGTTTTGGGTCATCTTGTTGTATCGAGTCAGTCCTGTTGTATAGGAGTCGGGTGATTCCGGGAGTGTTACCTCGGGCGTCACCATTTTGTTTTGCGTTTGTCTTTTTGTTTTGTTTTGTTTTGAGTCTGTTTCTGCCAGGGAGCCAGTTATGCCAACAGATTTTGAATGAAACAACAGTGATTTCCATGCTCTCGCATTTGCTTCTGCCACGTGCTAGTTGTGTCGGGATTTGAATGAAACGGCAGTGCATTCCACCTACTCTCTTGTGCCTTGAAGTCATTGTAATGACCTGAGTTTTTCAAAACTTTTTGAACACTGTGGTAAAAACAAAGAGGGAGGAATTCCTCAGGATTTGCAAAACTTTGATCAAACTGAGAGAAAGAAAGGTGTGCTAAGCCCTTAATGAATGAAATCATGCTTGTTAGCGTGAGTACTGAGAAGGACCCTGGCTTGATCCAGACTGGTTTCACACTATCTTCAGCGCGAGCGATTTGTCGCTTTCTTAAAAATTTTCAAAAACAAAATGTTTTGCGCGGTCCTGCGAAGACCTGTGTGGAATCGCTCTTGAGATTGTGCAGCCTAGGATCGCTCTCAGCCTCGAGACTCAACCCCTTTGCTTCCAAACCTTGAACTTGAATTCAGAAGGTTCAACGGTCAACTACGACGTGAAGCCTGTGTGGCCAGATTTGAAGCAGCCATCGAACAAGAGGCCAGGAAAGTCAGATCAAGAAGATCAGAAGAAGCTTGCAATGCTAGAACAGAAGTACCCTTTGAACTAGGGGCAAAGATGTCAGATGTGCTCGAAGAGCCGAAGATGAACCCTCTTGCAAAACAACAGCCACTCTCTTGGATACGCATGGCTTCGAGATCCTAAAACCATTTGGCAAGGACTTGTTACACTTTTACCCTTTGAGAGGCTCACTGGGCTGAAAACCTGGAAAGGGCAACCCAGGCAAAAGTTAGAGCAAGAAAAGATATATACAAAAAGCAAAAAGAAAAAAAAAGAAAAGAGAAAAAAGAAAAAAAAAAGAAAAAAAGAAAAAAGAAAAAAAAAAAGAAACAAAAAGAGAAGAAAAGAAATGAAAAAGAAAAAAGAACAAAGCTAGCAAGGTTGAAAACCCAAGAACGCGCTTTGGCAAAAGTTAGAGCATAAAAGGAGAGGTTAAATACCCGAGTGTACCTTAACCCCAAACTACGTAAGGCTTGATTCCCATCTTTGGGATACGTAGGCAACTTCATTCTGAAGTCCAGCCGTAAAACACTTCAAATTTGATTGTGTCCATGCAATAGTTCTAGTCATTTTTGTCTTCACTGTATCCGAGAGTTTGGTTGCGTTCAGCACTCTGAGGACTGACTACAATGCGTTGCAGTGCCATCCAAACAAGGGGCAACTTTCCGTTGCCATTCAATGCGCCGCAGTGCCGTTCAAACAAGGGGCAACTTTCCGTTGCCGTGCAGCTCTCTTCAAGCACGGGGCAGTTTTCCTTTGGATCTGAGGTTGTGCATCTCAGGAGTAGGTTTCATGCTCGTTGAGCAAGTAGCCGTTTGCAAAAATAGTTTTTAAGAATTTTTACTAAGGTTGACTAATTTTCTTGAAAATTGTTCCATCTTTTCCAAAAATTGGACCATTTCTTGGACCCAAAAAAGGAAAATTTTCAGTGCTCATAGCCTGACTTGCATGATTTCAAATCAAAAATTGAACAAGCATGTTAATCTAACTCTCATGTCAGTCAAAATTACTTTAGCAAAAACTCAAAAATAAAAAATGGTCAAAATGATGAACTAAGGGCACAGTTGAGTCAAGTTTCCTGTCTTTTCCCCTTTATCAACGCACTTGCCAGAAAGGGCACTCTACTTGCCAGAAAAGGGCACAATTGAAGCTAACAACAAAGGGCTGAAAGCTCTCTCACCCTCTAAGCAACGAGGTATCAAGCGAAGTGCGAAGCACGAGCTAGAATGGGGCAAGATATTCCACTCCCCCATCTGGACAGATCTGATCACGACCAAACTCTCCAGCAAAGCATCATCAACCGATGTTAGCTGCAGATTTGCTACACATCCAGTTGCGGCGCAACCCTTCTATGGGAGGAATTCACTAGCTGTGAGCGGAAGAAAGAGAATCTAGCAACATGCTAGGGGCAAGAGCCCGCAACTTCCTGTTTATCCATCAACCACCCAGGGGAGGGATTGAAAAATGAGAGATTAAAGAATAGAGAGATGTGCGATGAGAGAAAAAGTGAGAAAAGGGCTTTTTCAGAAAAATAGAGCCTGAAGGCCGAGTGATGTGAGAATCACAAATAAGGAAGGGTGGGAAACACTACCCGGTGAAACAGGCTCCCTATGCACGTCTGAGTGTCGTGTCTTTTTGTTTGTCTCGATTCTTGTTTTGAGTCGTCTCGAGTGTTACTCGATGTGTCTAGGTTGTGTGCCTTTTATTTCCGTGTCGAGTCGTTTTGCTGTGTTTAGTCGTAGGCTCAATACTTGGTCGAAAACTCATCACTCAATTTCAAAAATAAAATCCTTTTGTGCTCTGAGTGCCGTGCCGTTCTCTACATTTGTGCAAAACAGAATTTGTTCTTTCATAAAATCGCAGTGCTCAACCCTGGTCATGTGAGAACAGTAAAACCAGGACCTATCTGAAGCTATGAAAGTTCTAGGCTGCAAAGCAAAAGAAAAGAGGGAAAATGTTGGGCATCTGAGATTGTTTCAACTTCTGCAAGTTCCGTCATTGCATCCTGTATGTTCAAAATGAGCTGTGCGCCCGAAAAACGAGCTGTGTGCCCGGAAATATACTATGTGCCCAAATGAGCTGTGTGCCCGAAGAATGCGCTGTTTGCCCGAGATCTGCTGTGTGCCCAAGATGAGCTGCGTGCCCGAAATGCGCTGTGTGCCCCAAAAGAGCTGTGTGCCCAGATTGAACAGAATTTTGTGTTGCGAGTTGCACGCCTAACGAACAGAGTGTTGTGTTGTGAGCTGTCTACCAAGTGAATGGAATGCTATGTCGTAAGTTATGTGCCAAGTCTTGCATTGTGCACGCGTTTCATCGCACTTATTGCATTTATTTGCATCTTATGTTATCTCTTATTGTTTATCCTTTTACGTTAAGCAGCATTTAGGATCGTTGTCCCCTGGGACTTAACTTAGGTTGCGTGGAACACGCTCCTGAGTTGTTTGACCTCCTCTCACGATTTCAGCGTGGTTTGAGTGTCCCGTTCCTTACGCGATTTCAGGGTGTTTGGAATCTATCTCAGGTTGTGTTGTGTATGCACCTAGGCGGTTGTTTCTGGACCTCTTCTCATGATTTCAGCGTAGTTTGAGTGTCCTGTTCCTTACGCGATTTCAGCGTGTTTGGAATCTATCTCAGGTTGTGTTGTGTATGCACCTGGGCGGTTGTTTTTGGACCTCCTCTCACGATTTCAGCGTGGTTTGAGTGTCCCATTCCTTACGCGATTTCAACGTGTTTGGAATCTATCTCAGGTTGTGTTGTGTATGCACCTGGGTGGTTGTTTTTGGACCTCCTCTCACGATTTCAGCATGGTTTGAGTGTCCCGTTCCTTACGCGATTTCAGCGTGTTTGGAATCTATCTCAGGTTGTGTTGTGTATGCACCTGGACAGTTGTTTTTGGACCTCCTCTCACAATTTCAGCGTGGTTTGAGTGTCCCGTTCCTTACGCGATTTCAGCGTGTTTGGAATCTATCTCAGGTTGTGTTGTGTATGCACCTGGGCGGTTGTTTTTGGACCTCCTCTCACGATTTCAGCATGGTTTGAGTGTCCCGTTCCTCACACGATTTCAGCGTGTTTGGATCTTATCTCGGGTTGCGTTGTGCACGCACTTGAGTGGTTGTTTTCGGACGTCTTCTCACGATTTCAGCGTGGTTAGAGTGTTCTTTTCCTCACACGATTTTAGCGTGTTTGGAAATTATCCCAAGTTGCGTTGTAGACGCGCTGGGCGGGTTGTTTTTGGACCTCCTCTCACGATTTTAGCGTGGTTTGAGTGTCCCGTTCCTCACACGATTTCAGCGTGTTTGGAATTTACCTTAGGTTGCGTGGAACGCACTCCTGATTGATTTTCTTTGTTCTTCCTCCACTCACGAGTCCAGCATGGTTAGCGTATGCCACAATTTTGCATCTATTGCACTCTCTGTTGCATCGTATCTATTATCTATTGCATCACATCTATTACATTCATTGCATCATATCTATTTTATTGCCTAGTCTAGGAGACCTTAAATCCTCTAAAGGTGCAATTCCTTTGGTGTTTTTCGTGCCCGAACGACTTCCGATGGTCTTGTATAGCCACCTACCTGTGTTAGCAGTGAGTTCCTAGGAGACCAACTGAGACGGTGGAAACTAGAGTTCGAATGGCTTATGCCTAGAACGCAAAGGTTCGGGATTTCCGAGACTAAAGTCTGGTTTAAATACCCAGGGGTATATCCTCGGCTTGAAATCTATATGGCAGCCCCATAGATTAAGATAGCATCTGTATGCGCCTCAATTCTAGATACTGATCCAACCTAGTCTGTCACCCTGTTGGAGAATAGGGAAAGCTGCGACCATAGTCAGGGAGAAAAGTAGTACCTACGGTTCAACCAAGAAGAAGAAGAAGATTCTCACATCAGCATGAGGTAGGACATTGCCGAGGTAAGTCATTGCCAATTGCCCCTGTAAGGTACCTTTACCTCTTAGCTATTACATTGTATTACAGTGCATTGCATAAATCCTCAATTTTCATACCGCCTTCACGTAGCGTATAAGTCCAATTATCAAACCGGCTTCACGTAGCGTGTAAGTCCAATTATCAAAATCTTCCTGCATATCATTTTTGCATCCTGCCCCTGAACTATGCTGGTTTGATTCCTTGCAAAGGGATACGTAGGCAGCCTGCGGGCACAACCATTTATTTATCTTTATTTTGTTTGTTGGTCCAAGTCTCCGGCCTTGTCAAAAATGGGTCATCTCTGGGCTTTGACATTCACTCCGTCACTTCTTGACTTCCGAGTTCTGTCAAAGAGGGGCAACTGTAGACACCCCATTTTTTACCGTCCATAAGACTTGGACGCGACTGATGGTTCATATGGTGGAGAAAGTTGTGCAGGGGAAAGGTGCAATTTCTTCGGCAAAGAGAAAGAGTCAAATCTCAACTTCATACCCTTGTTCTGGACCAAAACAATCTTGATCAAAAGATTTTAGTCTTAAAATCCTCTCTTTCAAAACGTTTTTGAAATAAAGTTTTTACGATGTTCCGAGGCTCGCATTTTGTCAAATGTTGCACTTTTCGGTAAACCGAGCAAGGACAAAGTGGGAATGAATGAAAGAGAGATGAAATCTTTGAAAAATCTTTCAAAACACCTTACTTAGGGGCTTGAAGTTGAAGAAAATAGGAGAAGAGAGAAGAAAACTGGCTCGGGAGAAGTTCGGCATGAATCCGGGTAGGGCCAAATCTGCGCGGCTTCACGGAAACTGGCATAACTTTTTTCATAGGAAGAATTTTGATGCAAGGTTTGTGCCATTGGAAATCTAACTTCCGGGGCTTCAATTTAGACACTTGAAAGGCCACATTTGGACTTCCCAATCACCCACCGACCACTTTTATTTCCGGTAGCCCACTTTTTTTGTCCTGAATGTAGCTGGCCGGCAGAAAAGTCAGAAAAAGTAGCTGGCCGGCCAGAAAACCCAGAAAAAGTAGCCGGCTGGCCACTTATCTAAAAAAATAGTTTTTTTTTCCTTTTTAAACTGGCCGGCCATTTTTACCCCCATGAGTGTGTTCTAGCCTTGTATTTTGTTTTGCACTTCACTAATGACCGAGGGTTTGGCACTTTTGGGGGGAAACTTGAATTAGTTTTCCCCCCATTTTTTCCCCCTCTTTTCCCCCCATTTTGTCTATATAACCATCCCTCTCAGCTGTGTTTAAGGGTTGGAAGAAAAATCCCTTTGAGCCTTGTATGCATATCTCCTCTCCCTCTTTCCTTTCAAGCTTCAAAACACCAAGTCCTACACCCTTTTCTTCATCACCACCTAGCACCACACTACCACTTCCATTCCAGAAGCTTGGAGGTCTTCTCAGAGGCTAGGAGACAGCTTTTCTTGGTCCAAGAGGCAGCAAAGGATTGGTCTTCAAGGGTGAGTTGATTTCTCCCTCTTTCTAGCTCATTTTTGCAAGTTTTCTTAGCCCCTTTTGCTTGCTGTTTTGAGCTCCAACCAAAACTGAAAGTGGCATTTTTTTGAGCTCTATTTCATCTTTAATTAAGGGTCTTACCCTGTTTGGGACCCCATTTTGCACTTGCTTCATTACCCCTTTGTATGCCATAATCTTGCATAGTATTTTTGGCCTATGTTTAATCTGTTTTGGAGCATGATGTAAACTGTAGATAGGCTTATTTTGAGCCCTTATTTAATATTGTTGAAGGGCTCATCACTGTTTGGAGCACCCATGTGCCACTTGTCATTATATCCCTCTTGTACCCCCATTTTTGCATGATTTATTAGCCTATTGTGTCTCTGTTTTTGAACTTTTTTCTGAACTAAAAATGGCCCTATTTTTACCCTCTCTTCATGTTTTATTAAGGGTCTATGGCTGTTTGAGACACCCTTTGTATACCTTGTGTTATAGCTCTCTTTCGGCCTTAATCTTGCATAGTATTTTGAGCATACTTTTATACTGTTTTGGGCCTGGTTATAAACTGTAAAAAGCCATATTTTTGGTCCCTCTTCAACATTGTTGAAGGGCCTTTACTTGTTTGAGACCTCCAGCCACTACTTGCTTCTTTGCCCCTTTGTTGGGTCATTTCTTGCATGAGAATTTTTCCATACTTATATATGTTTTTGAGGCCTGTCATAAACTATAAAACATCATATTTTTGGCCTCTCTTCAATATTGTAGAAGGCCCCTTCTCTGTTTGGGGCCAGCATTTGTGACTTGCTTCATTACCTCTCTCTTTTTGGCCAATTTTGCATGCTACCTTAGGCCTATTTGTGCTCACTGTTTGGCCTTTCTTAGAACTGGAAACATGCTTGTTTTGGGGCTTCCTTGCTTCTGTCTTTAGGTCTCATGTTCAAATAAGGCATGCATTGCATAGCTATAGGTCATTCCTTGAGCCAAATTTCATGTTTCGGGATTAATTCCATGCATCGGGTGTTGTTTTTCCATGTTTCGGGGTTGTTTTGCATCTCATTTTGCCTCTAAAAATTGCATGTTAGTATGCCATAATCCACGCTTTGCCATGTCATGTTAGAGTGGCATTCGTGCCTTAGGTTCGGTCCTCGATTTGCGTGCACGTGTGCACGCATTTCGAGTGTCTCATTTCCATCTTATGGCCTCCTATGTGAGTGTGGCTGAGGTCCACTTGTGTTGGTGTAAGTCCATTATGCATTGTGTATGCCATTCCATTTCATAGCGCTGTGTATGCTAGGTTGTATATTAGTGCATTGTGTATGCCATGTTACCTCGTGCATCGTGTATGCCATTTCATAGCATTGTGCATGTTAGGTTGTATCTTAGTTTGCATTCATGCATGTCATGCATATTGCATTGTGTTCGGGATAGGAGTTAGTCGAGCACGGAAACGAGGGCGTTCAGTACTCGAAAGTGACGGAACGTGTCTCAATTCCCCAGTCACCGACACTCCGGATTATCCATGATGGAGTTAGGTTTAGTTGAGTTTTCATGTGCATTCATTCTATATCGAGTTGTGCAATTCGATTCCTCGGCCATCATGCATCGAGATGCGTGATTGGTGGCACGAGGATCGAGGCATGCATACATTCGTGAAAATACATTGCCATGCCCCTTTCCTGCTCTCTGTTGCAGCAAAATGAAGAATCATCAACTTTTCGGAGCTTGGCATGCATTTCAAGAACAGGTGCAAACAGAGGCTAATTGGGGCATCGTCGTGGATTTCCGCACAAAGGCAACCCAAACATGCATCATTCATCACCCGGAGCGGAATCAAGGCAGTCCCTGGCTTGCATGCTAGTTTTACAGCTTTCTTAGTTAATTTGTTAATTAATTAGGAATTTGTACATTATTTGGACTGTATTATTTGGACTGTACTATTCTTTTATTCGGGACTGTATATTTATTCGGACCCTCTGTGCGAGGGCAAAATTGTAATAAGTGTGGGTGAGTGTGATGTATGTCTTCCAATCCCACGTCTTTCTTCCCTTTTATTTACCTGCTTATGATGGTTAGATTAGGACATGTTTCAATTAGCATACAGTATGATAACATGTTTGCATTCATTCATCTGTCTTGCATGCACCGAGCTCGGCGCATCATACTAACTGCATTTGTATTTCAATTCCAAGTTGAATACATGTTAGCTGTAGCATTTCATATGCCATGTTTAGGATAGCCGAGCCTTCTATAGTTGCATTTTTGCATGTGTTGCATTAGGCAATCCTGTATATTTAGGATCATGCATGATTTCTAATGAGTTTCTGTTTTGGCTTGGAGTACTCGGTGAGTTTTATGCTTTAGCATCCTTACATGCGTGTGAGTGACTGCCATGATAGCATGCTTACCATGAAGCTATTTGCTTATGTGATATAACTGCTTGAATGCCTATGGGTGGAGGTTGGGTTATTTGGATTGGAACAATTCATCAAATGTTTGTTTTAAAGCCCACTAGATAGTGGCAAAATTATGTTTTCTTAAGCCCACCCGAGGGTGGCAAATCCACGTCTTAGCCTACTTGCGAGTAGCAACATCAAACTATTTTCAAACAAACAAGCATGAAATGTTTTGTTCCAATTCAGGCGATCCAGTCTATACTTGTATGCTGTGCGCATCACATAGTAAATCTAGGCTAATAACCGGAATAAGAACACACAATGTTTTCAAAAATAGATATGATGGTTAGTAGAGGCCGATCTTTGGCCGGGCGGGGGTGCTCACAAAGTGACCTTCTAATCGTACCCAAGTTCCCGAGCGAGCAACTTTGGTGATGATGGATACGTGGCCTTTGGCACCAAGTCGTGGTTTCCTAAATTTCCCATTAAAAACATTTAGGTGGCGACTCTTCAGATTCCGCAGCAGTCCATGTTTGGCACTTCTTTTCAAAAAAATCTGTCTTCAAAATCGATTTGCGGATTTGGACTCTTTGGTTCAAGATTAAGAACCGTGACATTTGAGTCCTTGAATCAGTAGTGACCCCAATATGAGCAGGCAGGACTTAACCCTCCCATGCGTTAGGGACATCTACATACACGTATCATATTTTATATATATATATATATAGTCATACTTATTTATATTAATTTATAAAGTTATAACACCTGTTTGATGTGAATCAAAAGGTGAAGCTTTGCCATATTTTTTCTAATTGCAAAATTGTCTTAAAAATTGTTTTATTTATTTATTTTTCAACTTGTCTCACATGTATCGTTTTTTTTTTTTTTTTAAGTATTTAATTCTCCAATCCCTAAGTCAGTTTTGATAGTGAATATAACTAAAATTTTATTTTGTGTTGCTTGTGCACACCTTTTTGTATCACATGTCTATACTCATTCACCAATTATTATTCATCATATTTTTCAATCACCCAACATAAAATTATAATACCACACATTCTCTATCAATCATAACACTACAAAATACTACGTAACCGTACTCCTATACCCAATAATCACCCAAAGGATACACCCAAATTTTGTGGCAGTTAGTTAAGATAGCAACATTATTGACCACAAATATACACTAGATGTGAATATACAAATATCATGCTTGTATATATATTTGTTGTTCGGTCATATAAAAATATGATGCTTGTGTTTTTTTTTTGATAACTCAGGGTGTCCGGGCCAGCTTGCGCGCACCTCGACTAATCCCTGGGGGACCAATCCCACCGTCCACTAGCGGGGGGCCCATTTAAAGCCAGAGCAAAGCTCTGTATGGACTGGCCCAACACAAGAGTTGATAGCACCTAAGAGGTTTTGAACCAAATTATTTTAGTGAACCAAATTATTATTTTATGATGCTTGTGTTCATACCCTATATGTTCATACCCTATATGTGGGTCAACCAAATTAAGTGACATTAGACTTCAGAAGGCACAAAATCAAATTCTATAATTAAAACATAAGAACTTTGTAATTTGCTACAATTCTTCACAAGCAATTGAGGCTTCTATTTGTACCAAAAAAAAAAACTGAGGCTTCTATGAAACTTAAGTCAATATCTTATTAGTGTTATTTAATGTTGTGACTTCGGTTTCAGGCACTAAACTTTCATTACAGCATATCACGTCAATAACTGAGAAAAGTTTATGAAATTCTGGACAAATTATATTGATGGTACCTATATTTTGATTGTTATGTTATTTCAAACAATATAATTTTAATTAGCTTGATTTTAATTTTGAAATTATGATTTTGTGTCTATTGGTCCAATTGATTACAGCTATTAGTATTTTTTAAAAAAAAATTGAAAATAAGAACATAAAAGGCATGCATTATGCTTTTATAAGCAAATTTGTAAATCTGTTCAACTCAATAAGTTAACCTCAATCAACTCATTGACTATTTTTCTTCAAAAATCATAATCGGCTTTATCATTTGAACCAAATTGATAGAAAATCTAAAATTAAGAGTCAAAATCAAGTTAATTGAAATTATGAAGACTAAATGACATAAGAAGCAAAATGGAAAAACTACAGATATAATTTACCCTAAATTTATTAATTTGTATAGTATTTTCTGTAATGATAATAAGAAAATTATATCAATAATACTAGAAATACATAAACTAAACACATAATGCGATACAACCCTCCCACAAAGGTGTGTTTGATTTTTGTGCACATAGCCTATAGACTTACTTAAATTATATTCATTGTTTGGAAATCAACGAAAGGATTAGTAAATGAGTTAGAAACTAACACTACAACTCTCTTTTTTTGGTAAATTACACTTTGTATCCCTACACTTTACACTGAATCTCATTTTGACCCCTGTACATAAAGTTGTGACGGTCAACCCCTTATACTTATGGTCAAATCTCACTTTGATCTGTAGACATGAAATCATGATAGTTAACTCCTCCACTTTTGGTCAAACCCTACTTTGGTCTCTACACAAGTATCAAATGTCCCCCTTATATTACTCCATTGTTTAAATCTCAAACAGAATCATGTTATGTGACAAAAATGTTACTATAAAAGAGAAAAATCATCCCTATTTCCCACTAACACATATTTGTCTTATATGATAAGCATGTAAGAGTTATATAATACAATGTGCATATGTTTGTATGTTAAAAATTGAGATGAAGAGTTAAGAAAATAAGGCTTTTGAAATCAAAAAAAGACAGCAGAGAAATCAAAAAATTACCCTTACATTTTTCTATCTGCAAGGAAGAGGAATAGACAAAAAAGTGTGTTACTTTGGAAAACAAAATTACATAATTTCAATTGATGCAAAACCCTAATTCATCTTCTTAATCATTCACAATATGCTCTTTGTTTTAACCTAATACAGTCGTAATTTGATTTAAATTTTGAGACAAAGTGTAATGACCCCAAAATGCGTATAAGAAATCATATTTATTTATCTATGAGAGGATGTGTTTAATTTAATTATATCTATTAGAATTGACGCATTATCTGTTGAGTTACGGATTTCAAATTGAAATTACCGACCTTTATGGGTTCAGAAATCAAAATTGAGTACTTGGGTATGTTAATGGAAATTTTTAGAACTATTGGGGAAAATTAATTGAAAATCTAATTTGTCTGATTCGTTAATGCACGTATGGGTGGTTAATTTTGTACTGCAAATTGAAGACCCTAGAGACTTCAAAAACCAGAACAAGGGACATATTTATGATCGGTACAATTTTTAGAGTCACCTGGAAACTTTAATTGAAATTTGATTTTACGCGATTCGTAAGGCCATGTTTGGTTCTCCCTATTGTGTTAAGCCTTGTGTGTGTGTTTATTTAGATATATAGGTCTCGTTTGGGAAGTGGCTATTTTAGAAGGCTATTTGGCTTTTTGACTATTTTAGTAGGCTATTTTAGTTTTGTGTTTGGGAAGTTGGATTAAATTTTTTGGTTGATTGTTGTATTGAAAAATATGTTTGAAATGATGTTTAAATTGAAATGACAAATTTACCCTTCATTTTATTTTTTTTAAAATTGATGTATAGGGGTAGAAATGTAATTAACCAAACCTGCAGCCTACACTGTTGGTGGCAGTGTAGGCTACGCTCTGCAGCAGCTGGCCAAAAGTCAACTTTTCTTTTTTTTTTTCTTTTTTTTTTAAATCAAGGAAAATGTTGCTACAGGAGGGCTTTTGGGATTTTTTGTCAAAATAGCCTAAACCCGGCTACTTTTTTCCTTCCCAAACACCCCCATAGATATGTTTGTAAGTGTTTGGTCTCATCTTTTGGAAGCCAAAATATCTAAAAGAGATAGAGGAGAATTGTGGGGGAGAAAAGAGAGGGAAGACCAAGAAAAGCTTAACAATCATGGTGGTTTGAAGGGAATTGAAGATAGAGAAGGGAGAACAACCATGGAAGCTTGGAGAAATCAAAGAGTGAACTAAGGTAAGATTAATTATCTTGAATCCTTATATTTGAGACATCATGAAATCATGATAATAAGGGAAGCTTTGAACCCATTTGATTTAGGGTTTTATGTATATATATTGATTGAACCTTGATTTCCTTAGAATTTCTCGATTGAAGAAGTATAGGCAGTATATTTGTTTATTTTGAGGTTATGATGGTTGATGGAGAATAATAATGTGAAATTGGCCATATATTAAAGGGTTTTGGGCTTTGATTTACATGTAATTAAGGTTTGATTTTGAAAATGAGAAGTCCCAAATTTTCAGTCATTTTCGATTCCCCCTGCGTCTCACGCAAGGAGACAGCTCTGTCCAGCCAACTTTGAACAAACATATCTTTTGTATCCGTACTCCGTTTTGAGTGATTCTTGAGCCTAAAATCAAGCCCCAGAAGTCTAGTTTCTAATGGCAATGGTCTCACGCCCAAATTCTAAATACAGAAATAGTTATACCCAAATTAGTGACAACTGTTCACTTTCTGTCAACTAGTTTTGTACCATTTCTTCACCTAAACCATTTCCCATCGATTTCACCTGTTTTCTGAGACATGGATTATAACTTATTAAAGAATAATGAGCTTGGTACCACCATGGCTAATTGATTGAATGATCAAAAAGAATAAGTAAAGGATCGAGTATAATCTCATATAATGTGTTGTGGAATGTACTTGTAGGTCGAGACGAGGACATCATCCCAGTACTATCGGGAGCTGATCACTGTGAGTAATAGTACTACAAATGTACATTATTTACCATTAAGAAATATTGTTAACAACATTCTATTCTCCGTGAGCTAATATGTTAACATGTATGTTGATTGGGAATTGATGTGAACATTGAAAGAGTTAGCACACATCAGTATAACTCTGAACCTACTCCGTATTTTGGGTTATGGCTAATGATTATTGTCAATGTACCATCCTAAGAATTACCTATGATTCTGTATAAGAATTTCATACAAACTATTAACACTGTGAAGTTGGTTAATAGAAAAGAATTCATGATCAACGACATTATTATGTAATTCATGTTATGATATGAATTGTTACGGCTGTTGATGTAATGGTACATTTACCTTTGGATTATTGGTAATGTTAAGGTTACATAATTCTAAACAAGTATGTCTACTTACAAAGAACCATGAGCAAATCTAAGCGCATCATTGTACCATATGTTTTGTTTGCTATTGACAATTAATGTTACTATTCTGTTATCTGCTAGTTAGTGGCATTGAAACATGATAAGCAAATGGGATGTATATGCATTATGGAACGGTGGTATCTACGTATTTCTGAAAGCGTTCATGCTGTAAAATATGTTTACCCTTTGCTAACAATTATCGGTAACGTTCTGTTAAACTTATGTTATCTATGTTTATTCATGTGATTAATGGGAAGAATGTATGTACTTTCTGTATAATTCTGAAGTTAATCTGTTCTGATGATTTCTGGTATGGAACAAAGTGTTGTACGGAACTAAGTGCTACACTTTGGTGGGAGCCACCTCTAGAATCCATACGAGCCACCTCTTGAGTCCATACATATTTATTTTTGGGCCGATGGCCGTTCTGTTATTTCTGTTATTTCTGGGCCGATGACCGTTCTGATATTTTTGGGCCAATGGCCGTTCTGATATTTCTGGGCCGATGGCCGTTCTATTATTTTTGTTATTTCTGGGCCGATGACCGTTCTGATATTTCTGGGCCAATGGCTGTTCTGATATTTCTGGGCTGATGGCCGTTCTGATATTTCTGGGCCAATGGCCATTCTGATATTTCTGGACCCATGGTCGTTCTGTATCTGTAGGCCTATGGCTATTCTGTATATGCTGGGCTTAAAGCCACTCTGTCACGGAAACTGGACCCATGGCTGTTTTGGAAATAATTACGGAATGTAGTTAATCATATGCATCTGCAGTTGTATGTTTTATTATTTAGGTTAAACATTACATTATTTATGTACTATTATTCATTGAGTTCGCTCATTCTGTATTTTGTCTGTCTATTTCTGTAGGTAATCAACCTGGAATTCTGTCCTAACCTTTAAGGCTCGTCTTTCTCTTGTCAACTTTGATGCGTCCAGGCACCTACCTGAAGCCGTGCATTTTGTAAAGTGTTGTTAGGTTATTGGCTTATGCTTTGGTTGTCTTTCATTAATATTTTCATTACACACCCAATTGTGGGTCTAAGTATGAATGTATAAGTGTGTAACCGAAATTCAGGTGTATGTTTCTATATATTATGTACCTAATGCAATGTGTGCGGTCCTGGCATGGTAGTGGTAGCTCAATGGATGATGTTTTATGTTATTTTATAATGGTAATACTTCCGCTCAGGCCCCATATGTTATGTATAACAGGTTAAGTGTCCGTTTCTGAATAGGTCATGCCCAAAACTTTTAGGGGCAGGTTTGGGGCGTGACACAAAGTGTATATTGATGGAAAATTGAGATGATTTTTCTATCTTATTTTCCTTTCGTAGTCACATTCTTGTCGTATGACTGCATTCTATTAAAGATTTAAATAATTGAGTAATAGAAAGGGTACATTGACACTTGTATAGGGACCAAAATGGGATTTAACTAAAAGTACAGACGTTGATTGTCATGATTTCATATGTAGGGACCGGAGTGAAATTTAAGTAGAAGTGTAAGGGGTTTAATTGTCTTGATTTCATATATAAGGGTCAAAATGAGATTTTATGTAAGATACAAGAATGCAAAGTATAATTATATATATATGTATGTATATTTTAAGATGGTGGATTGACACTTCAATTTTTAAGTTTCCTAATTAACAATAAGTTTTATTTTATTTTTTATTTAAAAAAATAAAACTATTTATGTAGAAAATTCATAGATGATGAGAACATTAATTAGAAGAGCTATTTGGAAGAAGTATGATATGACAATAGTCAGATGCTCAGTGTCGAGCATAACACTACACCAAGAACAACATCAGCTGATCCTTTGACTGTATATTATAAATTATATAATTAAGATTTTTATATTTTAAGGATAAATTGATTATCAAAGCATTACATGATTGAACATTTCTCAATTGTCCTCTCCAATCTATATTGGATTAGTATAGCGATTCCGGGTTTCGACCCGTTACTTATTGCATTCTAGACTCGGGTTGGTTTAGTTTTGAATAGTTATTCATATCTCTTTCCCTTGTTTTCCCCTTTATTTTAGTTATCGGGTTGTAGTTGTCCGTTTGGGACAAGTTGGTTACTTGTTTTTCCAAACCTTTGTTGCCCAAATTTTGGCTCTTCCGCTCGAGCGAGCATTCTTGCACTCAAGCGGGCTTCACAAATTTTGTTCCTCCACTCGAGTGTCCATTCTTGTGCTCGAGCGGGATTTGCCACTTCTCAGCATTTCTTTTGCAGTTCTGAAAATATTGAGAAAGTGTTTTGGACACTCGAACGTCCAATCCCACGCTCGAACGAGAACCCTCGTCTGCAAAACTTCTGGAAATGTATATTCTACGCTTGAGTGCCAACTTTCACGCTCGAGTGGAACCTTATGTCTGACGCTCGAGCACGGCTTTCCATGCTCAAGCGAACTGCGCGTATAGTAGTCCGAGAAGATGATATTTTGAATCACTTTCTCATATCTCTCTCTCTAAAACTCTCCAAAAAGCTTGTTCTTGAGCCTCTTTCTCTAGAATTCACCTTCTTTCTTAGATTTTATCTAGATCCATTGATCTTTTCACCCTAGTGCCTTTGAGAAAAAGGTAGAGCTCGTCAAGATCTACATTTTGATCTGAATAAAAGTGGGTTTCGGCGTTCTTGGAATTTCTCTCTTGTTTGACTCATCTTCTTCCTTTGAGGTAGGGATCTTTTCTACACCTTCATATGATATTTAGCTTAGTTATTTGTATCTTGTGTAATAATGGTGTAATTTGAGGGTGTTGTAAGCAAACCTAGGGTTTGGGTATAATATGAAAAAATGGATTGTTGATGAACATGAAATGAACGAATGTGGGTTGCGAAAATGAAATTATGTTGGGTCAAAATGGTTAAAAATAATATTTGGGTTGATAATTAGAAAATGGAAGGCTTTGCCCTAAAATGACAATCATGATTATTTCATATAGATAAATAAAGTTGACATTGAAAATGTGAAATTAAGAGGGTATAGGTATGAATGGTGGGGTTGGTTATGTATTGACTCATCCTTCGGAAATTTGAATAAATTATCTATCATGAGATTGAATATTTGTTTAGAAATAATTGTATTAGGTTATCAATGGAGAATAGATATGATTGTTGTAGAAATTACATGAAGATTAGATAAATTGAAACTAATCTCTTGTTGTTTGTCATTGAATATAACTATATTTATATATATTGTACGTGTATGATTATGTGAGAGTGGAAAGGGGATGTGCTCCATTGTTTGATGTTGTGTTTAAATACATTAAATATATATTAATGATTGTTTGGGAGGAGAAAGGGGATAGACTCTATTATAATTAAGTTGGCCGGAGTGTCTTTGGTGAAAGTCCTGAAATTATACATGGGTGCCTAGCCTGCAGACGAAATATCCGTAAAATGGCAATTGTAGTGCTTATATAGCCTACGTTTACATAGGTCCCATTTGACGGCTACCCACGGACGAAATTTCTGTGAAAGAAAAGTTTGAAGTGTTCATGCTTTGTTGATGTGATTGTAGAATTAATGAGTTGAAGTCTCATTTAGATTGTCAAAAAGATAATGAATCTGGTCCATGTAATGAAATGAATGAAAATTAGTACTTTATGACTGTATAACTGTGGATGTCTCTATCACTGACGTTGTGTATGCATAGTGTACTTATACATTTGTTAAGTTTCATATATTGTGCTAGATGATTTCTACTGGGCTATGGCTCACCCTATTTGAGAATAATATTTTCAGGTGTTGGTGACTTACCTTCACCAAAGCAATAGCTTGGGGGGACATTTTGGGAGCAAGAGCTTCTTTATTTGAATTGTATATTTTTGTAAAGCCTAAGGTTAAATGTGTATGAGTTAGTCTCTTTTTTGTGTAACCAAGTCAAGGCTTGGAAAGATGTAAGCCAATAG
Organism: Camellia lanceoleosa; assembly: GCA_025200525.1. Taxonomy (NCBI): domain Eukaryota; kingdom Viridiplantae; phylum Streptophyta; class Magnoliopsida; order Ericales; family Theaceae; genus Camellia; species Camellia lanceoleosa. The sequence goes on from CM045760.1 coordinate 34,860,515, forward strand.
GACATTTAATTCTGTTTAAACTCTTTTGTATTATTAACTTTATATAATGAAATGACTATTTACTCTGATTCATGATGTTATTAATATGTGTTTAGGTTGTATTGATTGTATTATTTTGTGGGCATTACAACTAGACAGTGTTATTAGGTTTCACTACATTTATTACGAAATTTGTATCGGTGATTTTAACTGTGTAATGTATAAGACTAGTCAAGTAATTTATTCCCGTAAAAAATTACTAAAAATAAATTATTGATACAAATATGATCTGATCAAATAGTTATTGATATCTGATCAACATGATTTTTTACAGGAATAAAATACTCGACGAGTTCTACACATCAGATCAAATCATCGATACAGATTCCGTGGTGGGCCCACAATGACCCAACAGCACCCTCCAATTAGCTTTCTCAACTGGAGAAAAGATTCACCCATAATTAAAAATAGACTTTTTTTTGGTAAATTACAAATACACTTTTAGATTTGTTTAAAATATAAATTGTTTTCTGTGATTTTAAAGATTATAAATACTTCCTTATCAGAATTTTATTTTACAAAATTAACAAAAAATAAAATAAAATTCATAATTGATTTCCTATACAATAATAAAATTACTTTAATTATTAAATATATTTTTGATATCATTAAAAAATATTAATTGACTTGATAATTTATCAATAAAATGCGTCATTTGTTATGAAATTAAAAATTTTAATAGACAGGATGTAATTTCCTAAACCATAAACGTAATTTATATTTTAAACAAATTTAAAAAATATATTTTCAATTTACCTTTTTTTTATAATTTTTTTGTACAATGGTATCGGGGGCTTTGTGCCAACTAATTCCCAAATACATTAACCAAGAAATTACCAAGTAGTCATCATCCAAATATAATGAAAATACTAAATTACAATAATTTTTATACAAATATTTATAAATTATGAACATAACAATAGATATTTTGTTTTTAAATAAAAATATCACAACACACCACATCATTCTATATATTATTTGTGTTTGTTTTTTCATATGTCATTGCTTCCGACAAAAAATTGATTATTCTGCATAATAATATATATATATATATATATAAGCATGGTTCATGCTGTGCCTATGGAATCATCAAATAAGTAATGCTATACAAATAAAATAAATTTAATATTTTCTATTTATTGATGTAACATTCATCAAATTATTATCGTGCATCAATTTTAAATATCAAAGTTTAATTTTCCTAGTTTAAATTATTCTACCCGCCTTGTGGCCTAATAACATGGAAGCAGAGGTTGTGTTTGTAAATGAGAGGTCGCGGTTCATCTTCTTTCTGGAACTAATCTAAGAATTGATAAATGACTTTATCGATAAAAATTAAATAAACAAATAAAAGTTTGATGAACCACAATAGTAAAGAAAGACAGGGTGATTTTATTTATACTTAAATAATAATTCAGTGCACTTAATTAAAAATTTTAATTTTTAATTCTTATTATATTTTAATATAAATTTACAATACATATAAATGCTAAAATATTTTTTTTTTTTTTTCATAGTACACCCTAATCATTTATGCATATTTTTCATATTCAAGTCTCTTCATCTTTTTCTCTAAGTTTAAATTATTTTCTCTTTATCTTTTTTCTCATTTCAAAACTCCAATTCATTCACCAAAACTCACCATTATCATCAACATTATTATTTTTTATTATGTTGTTACTTGAAAATAAAAGAAAGTTTGAACAAAATCAAACAATGAATAAAAATATTAATAATAATAAAATATTTTTCGAAACAATCTATCAAAAAGGAGGTAGCCTCTGTTTGGGAAGAGGCTTTTTGGGCTTTTTTGGCTAAAATAGTCATAAAAAATAAAATATGTTATTTTAGCCACAACAAACAAAACATCACATCCAACCCATAATCATTATACTCTTCTCTCACAAAAAAAAAAATCAAAAAAGCCAAAAAACCCTTCCCAAACCAAACTTTTTAACCCAGGCTAAACTAGCCAAAAAAGTCAAAAAGCCAAAAAACCAACCCACTTCCCAAACCAACCCTAAATATCAAAGTACAATTCTTAATTTCTATGTTTTTTTATGTAAAAATACATATTTTGCCTGTTTTACGTCATCACTGTTTGGCCTTTCAAAGTCAAACAAAAGCAATATGTTTGGCATACTAGGTCCGAACAACTTCAAGAAATATCAGAAATTAAAATCAACTATTGTGGTTCTGACAAGCCTACAACGATTATCCTTAACAATGAAAAATGGAATCAACCAAAAAACATGAGGAATTTACCTACTTATGGGATGAAACAATGTCGTCCTCCATCATCTTCTTCTCCTTCAGTATTTGCCAATAATGAGAGTGAGTGAATACCGTGGCTGAAAAGAGAGGTGAAGAGGGAGAGAGTCTTTATTGAGTTGATTTGTTTATTATTTGAGTGTACAACAAATTGTGATTTTATCTTAAAGAATAATTTATGAAAAAATATATGATGAATTGAAAATATATTATAACTCTAAATAATTTAGTAGAGAATATTGACAAATTCGGTTTTTTTTTTTTTTTTTTTTTTTTTTTTTGTTGATGTAAATAGTATCACCCAGAAAGGAAGAGATGTAATGGAGTTAGAGCCTAATAGATTATGGGCTAGAGGCCCATTGGACCGGATTCATGGGCTATGAGTAAAAGTTGAAGAACTTGGGCCTCTGCAGCCTTTTGGTTTTGCGGTGGTTGGCTCATGAACAATGGCCCAATCCTCATGTTGCCTATAGTACCCTCAGTGGTACTACAAATGGGCGAGCTTAGGAGGGTTCAGTACTTACTTCCAATAACACTTGCTAAGTTACTTGGGATAAACTATTTCGTTGTGGTACATATATCAATTAGTATATTAATTAGTGTATCAATATATGTTATGACATTATTATTAACTTCACCCATTATACAAATTATAAATATTCAAAATCTCTAAAATTATGTCATATCATCTGTTAATACACTAATTAATATACTAATTGATGAGTGTAACATTATTCAAACTATTTTGCCATGATACAATTTCTTTCACCTGTTCTTAATATTGATGTACGTCTGTCGCACTCTCATTAGTTTACAAGTTTTTTTTTTTAATATTCTAAAAAATAATAATTTAGAGAATTAATTAACTTTTCAAACTATTTGGGAAACTTACTTTTTGAAATCACATGTTAAAAATATAATACATCTTAGTGATGTCCATGTCATTATAAAATTGCATTTTCAAAATGTGATTTCAAAAAGCAGTTTAATTTTTTAAATACTTTGAAAAGTATGTCAATTCTCTAAATTATTTTTTATTTTTACAATATTTAAAATAAATAATAAAAAAACTCTTAGTTTTCATCAATAAATTTGTCTACCTAAAAAAGATGGTTGTCAAATTCAAAATGCAATGTGCATATCAAAATTTTATGCCACAAACCAATAACCAAATAGCATGTCCTTTTTTTGTTTCTTCAATCACAACATTTAAAAGAGTTTAGGATTGACTTTTTTTTTGAAGTACTTTTTTGATTTTTTTTTTTAAGAGATAAAATATGTTTGGAAATAATTTAGGCAAATTACAAATGGTTCTTACATCTTACCTCTTGTATTATTTTTGGTCTTTACATTTCTTTTTAATTGGCTTAATTTTAATATTTAATTTTAGATTTTGTGTCAATTTGATCCAACTGATAATATCGTTAGTGTTTTTTAAAAAAAATTATCACTAAATTTGTTGAAATTAACTCACTTAGTCGAATAAGTCTATAATTGTCCTTAAAAATATGACATGTGACACTTACGTACGTATTTTTCATAAAGAACAGCTAAGAATTATAATCAATTTGACTAAATTAAGACAAAATGAAAATTTTAAGGTCAAAATTAAGCCAATTAAAATTACAAAGACTAAAATGACACAATGATTAAAGTACAGGGACTATCATCGTAATTTCTCTAAATAACTTTTCTAGTTATATAAAAAAATATGAATAACTAATGAAATACTCTGTTTTTTTTCTTTTTTTTCTTTTTGGCTTGAATTTTCCATTTTGCCCTAAAAGTGTAAAAACTTATGTACTCACAAGGATCGTTTATTTTTTAAGAAAGATACAAAGTATGCGTTTGGCATAGGCTTTTTTGACTAATTTAGCCACAAAAATACAAAATAAAGTTAAAAGGTCAATCAGACAAAATATCACATCTAAGCCATAATTATTTTATTTTTTTCTCACAAAAATTTAAAAAGTCAAAAAATATATCCCAAACAAGACTTTTTAATCCCAAACTAAAATAACAAAAAAATTAAAAAATCAACTCACATCCCCAACTAAGGCAAAGATTAACTATCGTTTTTTTTGTGCATGTAAAGCACATTTTAACATTTTGACTTTTGTTTAGAACACTATCTAACTGTGCCAGCTGGGCAAGGTTTATATATAGTTTGTGGTTGGTGGATTTTATTTTTCCTACCACAAATAGTTATTTATGTAAAGAGAATATAACCAACCAGCATGGTTGAAATATTTTTCAATTCTGAAGGTTTGTCAAACATAGAATGATGCCCTCTCTTTTTTTCTTTCTTTTAGGTTGAGATTTTGTACAAGATTAGGTTTTAAAATGTTTTAAATTAAATGAAAATCAAAGAAAAAAACGTTTTATGGGGACAAAAAAAACTTTGGTTGAAAATTGTCTGAAGTGAAAGAAAAGGATGTTCGGTTATATATTGAAGCTATGAAATTTGAGCATCTAGATCAGATATCACCATGGTATTTGGATTGGAATAACCAAACACCACTGCATGTATTGATCAAAAAATTGTTATCTTACATTTGCGAGAAAGAAAAATAGATAATAATAATAATTAGGAGGAAAAAATTGTTGGGTAGAACGAATAATTAGATTATTTTCAAAAAAAATTAATTTTTATTTAATTATCTATAAAAATTAAATATTTATAAGTTATTTTATTTTGATTTCATTAATAAATTCAAGAATTAAATAGAGGCTATGTTTGGCATGAATTTTTTTTATTATTTTAGTCCCAAAAAATAAAATAGATTAAAAAGTCAATAAGATAAAATGTCACATCTAAATTATAATTTTTTTTTTTTTTTCTCTTCAAAGTTGAAAAAGCTAAAAAAATCCATCCTAATTGAAAATTTATAATAACAAACTAAAATAATTAAAAAAAATCAACTCATATCTCAACGTAGGTGGAGAATTAATATTGCAAACAACGACTCATACGTTGGTGAATGACAAGGTACTAATACATGATATGGCGAACAACGACTCATACGTTGGTGAACGACAAGGTACTAATTCATGACTTTAAATAAACCAATAGAATATTGGGAAATGAGAAAAATGAAGGCTACGTTTTGAATATTATCGTAATTTTATTTTTTCATAGTTTCTAAGGAGACAATGACTTGCCACCTATCATAAGCTAGTAGGCGAGACCAAGCTTCAAATTGTAGGTTTAGGCCAAACCGAAGTCTTATTCAAGCTTACTCGCTTGCCCGAAGTACAAGCTTGGGCCAGATAAACGTCCACCAGGTCAGGCAGATTTGGATCAAGCCACGGGACACATGATAACCCTTAACAAGAATGATTGAAAACTTTAATATAATTCTAATAATATGAAAAGTATTAATGTCAAGGTGGGGTCCACATTCTTCTCTCTATCTCTCTCTACTCTCTACTCTCTATCCCTCTCTATTCTCTCTCTCTCTCTCTCTCTCTCTTCTCTATCTTACTAGAGCTCCATTTAAAATTCTCAAATTAAAGTTATGTATCATTACTCTAATCCTTAATTATTATTGGTTTTTTTGTGAGCCACATAACATTAGACCCATTATAATATTTCATGTGATTAGAATAGTTTTAAGTAAGAGTGTTCACGGTTTAATTACGGTCAGAAAATTTTTAATTCATCATTTATTTTTCGAATTAGTATATTAGAAAAAATCAATCCTCATCAGTCTGCCGGATTGGTGGATGTGGATTGGCAGATAGGTATAGCAGTTTAAATGTTTACAAATTTTAAATATAATAAAACAACTTGTCAACATTTTTTTAGATAACAATCCAACTCAACATAACTAAAAGATTATTAAGTAAATTGTCAAATATCAATAATAAATACATATAAGAAAACCATGTATTATCAAAACTATTTCATTACTTTTTTCATTTAAAAACTATTTAATTTGATTTTTTTTTTTAAATGACAACATTAAACCTTATTTTTCACACAAAAATACCAAATATCAACACTTGTCATTTGATAAAAAGATTTCTAAATTGAAAACACAACAAAATATCTAAACTCTTTTTCAATTGAAAATACAAACAGAATATTTAAATAAATTGAAAACACAAAGTTTTACAAATTACTTTGGGTGCTCACGGTTTGACGGCTCGGTTGCAGCTAAAAGAATCTCAAATTCGTCATCCATCGAAAACTAAGCAGATTGGAAAAAAATCAATCCGCAACTATCCACCCGTCATCATACATCCGTCCAATATGTAATGGATCAATTCGGTTCGATCGGTTTGGACGAATCGAAATATTCGCTGAGCACTCATAATTTTTAGTGGACTATAAATCATTTTCTGTGGAAAAAAAATAGTAATTATGAATTAACTTTTAAAATAAATTTTATTTCCTCTTATACATGTATTTATTTGTTTTTAATCATTTATTTGTTGATTTTTAGAAGAGCAATACTATGTGTGTGAGTGAATTTCCGATCACACTGCCCTCCTTAGTGATTCAGCAGAAGAACACAGGCAGAGTAGACGGCTCCTTGTAACCTGCACAGAAGGAAAAGACTCCGGCGGTGGTTTCGACCACCCGGGGGAACTCCGACGATCAAGTCAGTATATCTCTCAAGGATAATCAAGTACTTAACTCACTAACCTGAGCATAAAAAACGTACCTTAGACCCATGGGGGTGCCTCTCTTTTATAGCCAATCCAATCCTAGTCCCAACAGGAACCCGGTCCTAATGGATTTAGGACTCTTGCTAATCTAGGACTCTCAGTAGAATTAAGACATACTTCCTAAGAGTTTATCTTTACCCCAAACTGAAGTCTTCCCCCAACCTTGGACTCTTGTCCACATCCAGGTTTGAGCTTCCTCTTCATTCTAGGACTCTTGTCCTTTATCCGCTTATCTCGGATTCCGATATCTTCGGAGATAACCTCGGCCTAACCGAGATCACCTCGGCATCACGACCAGGACACGTGGCACCTCGGCTGACACGTCGGTGTCACCCTGCCACGTGTTGGTACTCTGAAAATATGTCCCCCCACGCCCCCTAGGTTCTATTACCTCGGCATTACGAGGTGATGGAACCTATCTTTCTTCGCTCATCTCAGGCCCCTCTGTCCGAGATCAAACTCGCCGACCTCAAAGTTTCCTGGACTCTACTGTCTACTTCTGTCAAGTATCAAGCTTCATGCTTTCCAAGCTATTCGAGATCATACCTCCTAGCCGAGGTTCTGGTTCCATTAATTCGTAAACTCCAAGAGCTTTGCAACTGCTCTACTCACACTCTCTGGTGAGTTCCCGATTTCCAGTCATCTATTTGACTCTGGCGATCTTCATATCGGCGTTCACTTATCTTGGTAGGTTCATAAACTCTTTATTAAGCTCAATCTTTCATAACCCTTCGAATCCGTTTACTTGCCCTCTGTTGCCTTCTATTTTCGCATTTTTCAAGTTTTGAATTGTTTGAATGTTCAGCCTTTGTTTTGCCATATCCACTTTCATTGCTAGCATCGTGTTTGGGCCATTGCTTTCTTGTTCTTCACATACTCACTTAGTGCTGTGCACTTGGCTTTATCTTTGAACTTTGTCATCCTCTTGACTTTGATTTTTCTCTTTATTCAATCCTCTAGCTTTTTCTCTTTCTAGCTCTTTTGCTTAAATCCGTCATTGTTCCAAGCTTTCAAGCTCTGCAACTGTCTTCGTTCCTTTCCGCCGGTGAAACTTATGTCATTCTGTCATTTTCGCATCCGTCGTCAAACTTCGGCAATTCTCATTCCGGCTTCCCTCTTTCTAGTAAGCCACTGTTCCTCCTGGTTTTTTATTTCTTGTTGCTTTCCAAGAAGCTCTGCTTCATTTGTTAATCATCATTACTGTTTTACTCGTTGTTTCCAATTCATCTTCTTGAATACACACTGTTCACACATCTGTTGATTTCTGCCACTGTTCTTGGCTTGACACACCTGTGCAATATTTTTGTCTTGATTTCCTGATAGCTTTATCATCATTTTTGATTTACGAATTACATTCTGTTTCTTTTTCCAGATTCTTGTTTTCAATCCTGCCTTCAAAACTCCGAGGTGCCAATCGCCGAGAAGAGCGTCGATCAAACTCTTCAGGAGATTGATGCTGAGCTCGTAGCTGAGATGGCTGCTGAGAAGTTCCTTTAAACTGTCTTCTGGGGGTGAGACACAACCTGCCGCTGATGCCAAGTAGTTTTGCTTCCTTCTTGAAATTGATGCCGAGATAACGGTAGAGAAGCTCTTCAAATTGACTGCCGAGGCTGAACCATCATCGTCTGTCGAAGCAGATCAGTCCGACGTTCTTGCTTTTAGTCCCTAATTCTTTAAGGTCTTCATTTCTGTACTTGCTAACTTTCTCAGCTCTTAACAAGCTAGTGGGTCATCTCGGATGATCATATCTCGGAAACATCTTTCAGTGTTATCTCGGCTATACCAAACTTGTAAATTGCTTCAAATTTCAACAAGTGGTAGACTTCATAATCTTTGGTTAACTCATCTTGCAATTTGCTCAAAAATTTCCAACAAGTGTTATCATTCCTTGCTCCTACATCTTCTCCCTGCCCCCTAATGTGAACATAAGTTGCACTTAGGATCACATTAGGGAAGTTGGCAGTTCGTAATCACAAACCTGATGTGTTCTTCTTTCGCCGATGTATTAAAACTTCTGGTATTTAATTCGCCCCCTTTAGACCCTCTTTCTCTTGGCCTTTGCAAACTATCATCGCTGTTTCTTGAAGCATCTATTCCTTTCACAATTCTGGTCACCACTTCTGGCGTGCACTTAGTGGTTCTGTTCTAATCAAAACGACGTTTGACTCTGGCGAATCTTTTGCCGAACTTGTAAATTCTCTCAGAATTTCAACAAGTGTTTAAGCCATTCTTCATTCTCGATTTTAACTCTGCTTATAAACTTTTCTCGGGTTTTAACATCATCTCGGCTTAACTTCGGTTAAGCATCATCTCAGTTTAACTTCGGTTAAACATCATCTCGGCTTAACTTCGGTTAAGCATCACCTCAGTTTAACTTCGGTTAAACATCATCTCGGCTTAACTTCGGTTAAGCATCACCTCAGTTTAACTTCGGTTAAACATCATCTCGGCTTAACTTCGGTTAAGCATCACCTCAGTTTAACTTTAATGCTCAAAACATTAATTGCGTACCTTTTTGTGTTTTAGACAATGTAAGCTCTGCATATGGCCGATGTGCCTCTTTGTTCTTGAATGTCTAATTTAACTTTCCTTCTCTGAATGCTTGTGCCTTTGTCTTTTCTCGACTGCCTTTGCATGATTCTATACTTAGAATATTTTGCGTGTCTTTCATTCTTTGCCTTCTTTGTGCAATCTTCTCGGGGTTACATACCTCGGGTATAATAACTACAAACTTTACTTCGGCAAGATACTGACCTGTAAACTTTTCATGAATTTCAACAAGCATATATAATTATAAACTTTTCTCAAATTTCAACAAGTGTTTAAACAAATTTCTCTTTAACCTGTAAATTGCTACAAATTTTAACAGACGATTAAAATATCATATATCGGCTTAACTTCACCTTTGCTACAAATTTCAACATGTAAAAACATCACCTCGGCTTAACTTCGGTTAAGCATCATCTCGTTTTAACCAACTTGTAAATTGCTACAAATTTCAACATGTAAAAACATCACCTCGGCTTAACTTCGGTTAAGCATCATCTCGTTTTAACCAACTTGTAAATTGCTACAAATTCCAACAAGTGATAGACAATGATCTCGGTCTATCTTCAACTTGTAAATTGCTACAAATTTCAACAAGCGATAGACAATGATCTCGGTCTATCTTCAACTTGTAAATTGCTACAAATTTCAACAAGCGATAGACAATGATCTCGGTCTATCTTCAACTTGTAAATTGCTACAAATTTCAACAAGCGATAGACAATGATCTCGGTCTATCTTCAACTTGTAAATTGCTACAAATTTCAACAAGCGTTAAGGAATGGTTTCAGCTCAACAACTTGTAAATTGCTACAAATTTCAACAAGTGTTAAGGAATCTTTGTCAGCTTAACAACTTGTAAATTGCTACAAATTTCAACAAGTGTTAAGGAATCTTTGTCAGCTTAACAACTTGTAAATTGCTACAAATTTCAACAAGCGTTAAGGAATGGTTTCAGCTCAACAACTTGTAAATTGCTACAAATTTCAACAAGTGTTAAGGAATCTTTGTCAGCTTAACAACTTGTAAATTGCTACAAATTTCAACAAGCGTTAAGGAATGGTTTCAGCTCAACAACTTGTAAATTGCTACAAATTTCAACAAGTGTTAAGGAATCTTTGGTCTTAACTTTGGTTAAGAATCTTTTCGGCTTAACTACAGTTAAGCATCTTCTCGGCTTAACTACTGTTAAGCATTTTCTTGGCTTAACTTCGGTTAAGATTCTTCTCGGCTTAACTTCAGTTAAGCATCTTCTCGGCCTAACTACTGTTAAGCATCACCTTGGCTTAACTTCGGTTAAGATTCTTCTCGGCTTAACTACAGTTAAGCATCTTCTCGGCCTAACTACTGTTAAGCATCTTCTTGGCTTAACTACCGTTAAGCATCTTCTTGGTCTTAACTACGGTTAAGCATCTTCTTGGTCTTAACTTCGGGTTAAGAATCTTCTCGGCTTAACTACGGTTAAGCATCTTTTTGGTCTTAACTTCGGGTTAAGAATCTTCTCGGCTTAACTACGGTTAAGCATCTTCTTGGATTCAAGCCGGGGTTTTCAACCTGGCCAACTTTAGTCTGATCTTCTGTGTTTCCTTTTTATCCTCTGGGATCTTAGACCTGTTTGCTGTGCTCTTCTCTTCTCGGACTTAAGCACCGAGATTTTATCTTCTTAGTTCTGCTCACTCGGTTTGAGCTCTTCTTTTCTCGGGCCTACTCATCTAGGCCGAGATCATGTTTTCTAGGATCCGGGATCTGCTCACTTAGGCTGAGCTCTTGTCTTTTCGGGCCTACACATCTTAGTTGCCCGAGTTGATGTCTTCTCGGATCCGGATCTGCTCACTTAATTTGAGCTCTTGTCTTTTTCTGCCTACTCATCTTAATTTGCCGAAGTTGATGTCTTCTGATCCCGGATCTCGAATCCAGATCTGCTCCTTAAAGTGAGCTCTTGTCTTTTCTGCCTACTCATTTAGGCCGAGATGATGTCTTCTCGGATCCGGGATCTGGAATCCCTTTCGCTCTAGGGTGAGCTCTTGTCTTTTCGAGCCTACTCATTTAGGCCGAGATGATGTCTTCTCGGATCCGGATCTGCTCACTTAGGTTGAGCTCTTCTATACTTGAATGTCATCTCCTTGGGAACGCTCATGCCCCTGTCTTTGCATCCCTTCGAAGGGTCTTCGCTCATCCTACAGTATTTATCCTTCCATACCGGAGGTCATCTTTGTTGTAGTATCCGCTTCGATCTGTTGTCTTTGATCGTCACCTTCTGCCGGCCTCTTTCACTCCGTGACTCGTCACGAAGTTTCGTGGTTATGATTATTCATTCTATGTCGCGATTAATAAGGTCGATAGGTCTCCACCCCCCCAGCAGTGTGTTTTGTCTTCAATCCGATCCTTCGTGTCTCACATCGCCATCTATTCTTCTTTCTTTCCACTGACAGACGGCGCCAAATTGTGTGAGTGAATTTCCACCACCCGATCCTCATAGTGATTCAAGAAGAACACAGCAGAGTAGACGGCTCCTTGTAACCCCCCGAAGGAAAAGACTCGGCGGTGGTTTCACCACCCGGGAACTCCGACGATCAAGTCAAGATATCTCTCAAGGATAATCAAGTACTTAACTCACTAACCCGAGCATAAAAACGTACCTTAGACCCATGGGGTGCCTCTCTTTTATAGCCAATCCAATCCTAGTCCCAACAGGAACCCGGTCCTAATGGATTTAGGACTCTTGCTAATCTAGGACTCTCAGTAGAATTAAGACATACTTCCTAAGAGTTTATCTTTACCCCAAACTGAAGTCTTCCCCCAACCTTGGACTCTTGTCCACATCCAGGTTTGAGCTTCCTCTTCATTCTAGGACTCTTGTCCTTTATCCGCTTATCTCGGATTCCGATATCTTCGGAGATAACCTCGGCCTAACCGAGATCACCTCAAGACCCGGGACACGTGGCACCTCTCGTGTGACGTCGGGTGTACTACCCGCGTGTTGGTACTCTGAAAATATGTCCCCACACTATGTTTTGGATTTAATTTTCTAAAAATTAATTTTTTTATTTTTCATATTTTTTTAATTTTTAATAAATATTTTTAAAAAATTATATTTTTATATATATCTTGTTTAGATGTATCAAAAATTTTAAATCTTGATATTTGCTAAGTCAATGTGGACAAATCGAAGGGTAAAGGTGAACTGCACCCAGGACAAACGCCAAGAAAAAAATACCGACGCGTGACAAGTGGCCTTTTCCTTTGTTATAACAACGCTTGCGTAATGGATTGAGATGTTTGAACAACAGTGATGTTAGGGAGCTCGAAAACGAGCTCCCCTAATCCTCCGAATTTTAATTTTTTTGTTTTTTTTTTTTTTTTCTTCAATAGGAAGAAGAAGACGGAGGGACAGCAGGAAGGAGGGGGAGGAGGAGGGGAAGGGGGAGGGGGATTGGAGGGGGCCTAGAAAATGGGCTGGAGGCGGAGGGCTGGAGGTCATCAGCGATGGAAGAGGCGACGAGGCATGGCACGGCCGATCGGGCAGGGAGGGCTGGACGATGGCGATCGGCGACGGATCTGCGACGATCGGCGGCTGGCGGGGCGACGATCGGCGGCTCTCTCTCCCTCCCTCCCTCTGCTTCTCTCTCTCTCTCTCTCTCTCTCTCTCTCTTCTCTCTTCCCCTCTGCTTCTCCCTCCCTCCCTCCCTCTGCTTCTTTCGCCGAAAATGGAAGAAAAAAGAAAAAAAAAAAATCTCCAAAACGACGTCGTTTTGGGGATTAGGGGGAGCCAAATTCGAGCTCTCAATCATTATATGGGGAGAATGGTTTGGATTGGATTGAATTGAGATAAAATTAAGATTTATTCGTTATTTAGGCTTTCTTTGGGAAGTCATGGTCTAGGCTTTTTTGGTTATTTTAGCCACAAAAAATAAAATAGACTATTTTAGTCATAACAACAAAATATCACATCCAACCTATAATTATTACATTCTTTTCTCACAAAAAAATTTAAAAAAGTCAAAAAGCCCTTCTCAAACCAAGCTTTTAAGCCCAGGCTAAAATAGCCAAAAAAGTCAAAAAGTCAACCCACTTCCCAAATGGGGGCTTATGGTTTTAAAAAAATTAGAATTAATCCAATCCGTTTAAATCATGGAACTAGTCCGAACTAATCCATTTAAATATCGATTTAGGACTACGGATTCACATAATTAAATAACAAAATATATATATATATATAACACTTTAATTTCATAAAAATACAAACATAACACTATATTAGTTCCACAATAGCAATATGTTTTTCTATAATAGCGACATATTGTTTTAGAATTTAAACAACTATAAAAAAACTGGTGTATTTAGACCATTATAAATTAAAACTAAAACTAACAAACAAAAGTAATAAAAGAAGATATTATACGGTTTTAGGTTTGAGTTTGTATTTTATATAGAATAAGAGAAGATACTATGAGGAAGGATGTATAATAAAAATATAGACTATTTGTATATGGTCTGGATTGGTTCCAATCTAGAACCGTGGGATTCAATCCGGAACCAATCCGTGGACTACGGATTTTTAATTCTTCAATCCAGAACCGAACCACGGATTCAAAAAATCAATATAAACCTATCGGATTGGACTGGACTGGATCGGATTACGGATTTTACGGATTCCTTACTCAGCCCTAATATTCCTAAGCATGCCATTTCTAATTCAGTAATATTATAGATATAGATTTAATCAAAAATTATTATTTCATAATTTAAATTTATTCTATATATATATTACATTACACAAATTTAATTTTCACTGCAGAACTATTTACTGAGAAAAACTTAGAATGATAAGCCTAAGTTCTAGACTTGGTGTTATTTGTCGATAACCTAAATAAGTACATTTATTTAATAAATATATTTATTTAGATCATATCATTTTTTAATTTTTTTACACAACTTTTTATAAAAAAAATTAAATAACACACAACAAATCTCAAACAAACAAACACTTCTTGTCACCAGCCCAATGGTTCGCTACAAAGTGCCTGTTTGGCAGAACTTAATTATAGTTTATTTCAACTTTCAACTTAATTTAAGTTATTTTGATATGTTTGGTTTAGCTTATAGCTTATAACTTATACCTTTTTAGAAATCAGAAATCAGCTTATTCTTTGAGTGGGGCAGGAGATGCTTTAAGAATAAGCTGGAAATCAGCTTAAGCTGAAAGTTATAAGTTATAAGCTGTTTAGGCATAAACTATAAGTACTTTCCCACAGCTCTACCAAACAGGGCCAAAATCATGAATCATGTCTTAATCTTTTTTTTTCTTTTTTCTTTTTTCTCTCTTTTTCTTTTTTTCAGCAATAAAAGGGAGAATTATTTTCAAAGGTAGATGGAAGGATTGTTAGTAAGGAATTAAGTAAAATTGTATTTATTTTAATGATAATTGTTAGTGTAAGAATTATAAAATTATTTTTATATAAAATAATAAAATGAATAAAAACGATAATTTTTACTTAACCAAAAAATAAATAAATAAATAACGTTCAAAATGTGCAGCTGCACATATCAAAATAAAAAAAATAAAAAAAATAAATTTTTACTTGTTCGAATGATTGATTACACTCTGATTCAAACGGACTATTTTTTAATATTATCTCTTCACCCTGACTGTTATTTGCACATTCAAAACCTTTCGTAATCCTAACGGACTCTCAATCCAGACTTACATTTTGAAAACAGACCTGAGATTGGTATTGATGACCAGACAAATAATCCAATCCGAAGCTCTATTACGAAAAGCAAACGGACTCTCAAACTTGATCGACACAGTATATTCCGTTTTTAAGTTTTTTTATTTTTTATTTTAATATACTTTTAATTATTAAATCATATATTGACATTCTTATGTTTTAAAATTCTTACATTATTTTCTGAGAAAAAATGTGTTATTAGGACACAAAAACAAAAGAATCCAAAAATAAAGAATAGTTGAATGACTTGACGAGGATTACAAGGACAACCCGTCTTTACGCTCAGTGTACTTTATATTATGAGTTGTTGATTTGACAAATATTCTTAAGTAATTTTTTTATTTTTTAAAATAAAATTATTACGAAAAAAGATACAGCTCTGATTCAAACCACTAAACCATGACCACTAATCGGAGCTCTAATTACGTGGCATCAAATAAGGAAGGAAAAATCAGACCTTTATATTGCAGTGCGTATGTTTCACGCACTGTGAAAAAAAACAAAAAAAAAAATCCCGTCCAAAAATCTGATAACAGAGGGAGAAGAAATCGTGTCTCCGTCCCCGTTTTCGTCTCGCTCAAGCGTCTTCCCTCTCTCGTCTGAATCGGGGCTGTTCCAAGGAGAAGAAATCGTGTCTACGTCCCCGTCTTTGTCTCACTCAAGCGTCTTCCCCCTCTCGCTCAAGCGTCCTCCGCCATCCCTCTCCTCCACCGTCTGACATATTTAAGTTAGTGCACCGTCTCCGGCGTCTTCGTCCGGCGTCTCCCTATCCGATTGCCGTCCCTCATCCAGGTAAGTTTATCTGTGGCTTTTGTCCATCTCTCCCTCTATACTTACACATGTACATACATATATATATATATATATATATAATAGGATTTTGAGAATGCCAAATATGTAATGAAATATACATTGAAGCTTATAATTTCCATAGCAGATTAACAGAAATTGTATAGCTTAACAAATTGAGAATGCCAAATATGCTAATTAACAGATTAAAACTCAAGTTGTAATGGCAATTAACAGGGTAAAACTCAAATTAACAAATTAACATATTTAACAGGACCTTCTCAACATATTAACAGATTAGAAATTGTTTGGGAATGCTAATTAACAGATTAAAACTCAAATTAACAAAAATTGTATAACTGTCAAAAATGTAGGAGCTTACATTGTTAGAATTTGTTACAATCTGTTAATCTGGTAATTTTTACAATTTGAAGCTCTTACAGATTAGAAATTGTTAAAATTTGAAGCTCTGTTAATTTTTGAAAGGGTAATATGTTATAGTCTGTTGAAAGGGTAATATGTTATAATTTGTTCAGGAGCTTACATTGCTAAAAACATATTATTTATTTGTTACGAAAATATAAATAAAGAAATTGACAGATTAACAACAGAAATGGAGATTGGTTCATTTGTTAATCTGTTAATAGAGATTTGAATAATCTATTCATCTGTTAATCTGTGTGTATATGTGTAAGTATAACAGAGTAATAACAGAATAACTTGGTTCTATTATTCTATTAATCTATTAAATCATTTGATTTCATATGGTATTTTTGAATGAGCAGAAATAGAGATTGGTTCGAACAGTGCTGAGAATCCTTTATTAAATGAGAGTGAAGAAGTTGAAGAACCAAAGAGGGGTATGTGTTTTAGCTCAAAGCATTCATTTTATGCCAAATATGCTAAACATGTTGGATTTTCCATAGCTTATAAGACTCAAGTTTGTGGCGATGATGCGGAATTAAGATATTTTGGGATTGAATGTTCTCGATCGGGAAAGAGAATCAAAAAATCAAAAGTAAACTCTCTAAAGCCATCTTTGTCTACAAAAATTGATTACAAAGCAAGGGTACGAGCAACCTTACAAAAGGATGGGAGATTTATGTTAACCACAGTTAACCTTGACCATAACCATGACTTGATTCCCACCGACTCACGTCATTTTACAATGAATAAGAAAATTCTTACTCCTGTGAAGAGAAGATTAGAAATTAATGATCAAGCAAGGATTGGGGTGTCTAGAAATTATCACTCAATGGTTGTTGAAGCTGGGGGTTATGAGTCATTAACATTTAATGAGCGAGATGCACGAAATTACATTGACAGAGCTAGAAAATTGAGGCTTGGAGAAGGAGATTCCGATGCACTTCAAAAATATTTTTTAAGGATGCATGCACAAAATTCGAGTTTCTATTATATGATTGATGTTGATACTGACTTTCGCATAAGAAACTTGTTTTAGGCGGACACAATGAGTCGGGCGGCTTACAAAGAATTTGGAGATGTTGTTTCATTTGACACAACTTACCTCACTAATAAATATGATATGCCATTTGCTCCGTTTGTAGGAGTTAACCACCGCAGACAATCGATTTTGCTTGGTTGTGGCTTGTTATCTAGTGAAGACACTGATACATTTGTTTGGCTATTCAAATCATGGTTAAATTGCATATCAGATCATCCCCCAAAAGCTATAATAACTTATCAATGCAAAGCTATGCAAAATGCGATAGAAATTGTCTTCCCCAATACTCGACATTGATGGGGTTTATGGCATATCATGAAGAAAATTTCGGAAAAATTGAAAGGGTATTCCCAATATGAATCCATGAAGATGGATTTGCAAAATGTAGTGTATGACACATTCACAAAAGATGAATTCGAGATGAAATAGAAAGAGATTATTGCAAAATTCAATCTTTATGAGAATCAATGGTTGGGGGTGTTATATGATGAGCGACATCGATGGGTTCCTGTCTATGTCAAAGATATTTTTTGGGTTGGCATGTCAACGACACAACGAAGTGAGAGTATGAATGCCTGTTTTGATGGATATGTCAACCCAAAGACTACATTAAAACAATTTGTTGAACAATATGACAATGCCTTGAGAAGTAAAGTAGAGAAAGAGAAGAAAGCTGACTTCAAGTCTCGGCACAATGTCTTTGATTGCCTAATTGTGTATGGTTTTGAGAAGCAATTTCAGGATGCCTACACCAATGCAAAATTCAAAGAAGTTCAACAGAGATGAAGAGACTAGTTTATTGTCAGCCGTTTCTTGTCAAAGAAGAGGGTTCAATTTGTACATATTTTCTAAAGGAAGCTATTGTAGCTTTTGGAAAGATGAAACATGCGGACTTTGTTGTCTATTATAATTCGACCGAATTTGATATGCAATGTATGTGCCAGTTGTTTGAATTTAGGGGCATCATGTGTGCTCACTCACTCATTGTGCTCATTGCAAGATGCATAAATGAAGTCCCAAATAAATACATTCTACCACGATGGCAAAAAGATTTGGATAGAGGGTACACATGCATAAAAACCACATACATTGGCTTTGGGGATGATTTCAATGCAAAGGTGTATGAGAAGATGAACAAAAAATTGGTTGGCATTGTACAATTTGTTGGGAACCATGAACGGAAAATAAAACTTATCAACCATGGGTTGGATGAAATCAAGGCAAAAGTGACGAAAGATGATGAAGGTAGTGGGAATAACGTAGCACTTTCGACTAGTAATGTACCACCTATTACTAGTAATGTACCATCTTCCCCGATTGGCAGCATTAATAGAAAGGCAATTAGTCATACCAAGTTGCTTAGTCCTTTGGTTGCTTGGTGAAAATGTCGTCCAGTTACTAAAAGAAAGGTCGCCAAAGTAGATCAAATAGTGAATCGGTTGAAGGCAAGCAAAAGAAAACATAACAAAACAAAGGTAAATTGGTATTCATTACTCTCTATTCAACTCATATTTTATTGTAATCATGTCATACATTTAAGGCATTCATTAACTTTTATGAATATAGGGTACTAAGATGCTTGGAGGTGAAGGTGAAGGTCAATGTCAATCTCAAGCTGAACGTAGTGTACGTAGAGAGCTTTATCCTTATATGGTTGGCATGGAAAATAGTATGTGTGTGCCGGTACGTATACATCATAGGAATTTACATTGAGCAATTTATGTTATTTTCCAATTTATTTTAACATTTCATTTTAATTAAATACGGACACATGGCCAATGCTATTGGAGGCACATCTCTCACCCCGGCAAGTGTGGACATTATGAGAAGACAAAGTTTCATAAATCCCCCAACTCAGATTTATGGAGTTGGCACATCGCTTACCCTGTCGGACTGTATTGGAGGCACACCGGGATTTATGAGAACTCAACAATCCATGACTGCTACGCATCAAATTTATGGAGCCGTACCATCTTCATTTGTTGACTTCAATGTACAAATGAACCACAATCACCGTGGCGGTAGTTTTCGTTAGTTGGAAACTTGTAATTGTAATGCCTTTTATGTGACTACACTTGGAGTTTATTTTGTTTTGGATAATTTATTTAATATATTTTTGGATTGTTCAGTTTCTTTATTCTTTGGTTGAGAACAAATTGATGTTGTTCCCTACTTTGTTGTTATAGTTAATGTTTCTAATTGATGTTATATTTGTGCTCTGTTTGTTACAAATTTGTTACAGATTTAATGTGTTCCAAAAAATCTGTGTCCAAAATGTGTTCCAAATCTGTTACAAATCTGTGTGAAAAATCTGTTACAAATCTGTTCAAAAATTATGTCTGCATATCTGTCTACACCCAAATATGTGGAAAAATCTGTCTCTAAAAGTGTGTGAGAAAATCATGTCTTCGAATCTGTCTTGAAAAACCAGTGTGAAAAAAATATGTTCTCAAAACTCAGTGAAAAACCAGTGTTCAAAAAAGCTGTTGTCAAAAACCTGTCTGCAAAACTCTGTCTTCAAAACTATGTGAAAAATACCTGTTTTCAAATCTGTCTTGGAAAACCTGTGTGAAAAAAAATCTTCAAAACTGTGTGAAAAACCAGTGTTGAAAAAATCTGTCTTCAAAAACTTGTGTGGAAAAATCTGTGTTCAAAAACCTGTGTGCAAAAATGTCTTAAAATCTGTCTTCAACAAACTGTGTGAAAAATAGATAAACAGAATCTGTGTTGAAAATGTGTCCAAATCTGTCAACCTGTGTTCAAATACACAAGAATGTATGTTCAAATACACAAGAATGTATTTGAACAATCTGTGAAGCACTTGGGTTCAAATACACAAATCTGTAAAGAACCAAACAAACAGAATCTATATTCCAAATTAGTCCAAAATATGTCCAAATACGTAAAGAAATTCTGTTCATAATATGTGTTAACAAGCTGTCTAAATCTGTGAAGCACCTGTGTTTAAATAGATAAATACATAAACAGAATCTATGTTGAAAATCTGTCCAAATCTGTTAAGAATGTGTAAACAAATTTTATTCACAATCTGTCAACAACATTTGTTCAAAATCTGTCCAAATCTGTCAATAATCTATGTTCAACCAGAAAAACAGAATCTATGTTCCAAATCAATCCACAATCTGTTCAAAATCAGCCCAAAATCTGTCCAAAATCAGTCCAAATATGTTCATAATATGTGTTCAAACAAACAAATAAATAACTTTCAAGCTTCCAATCAAATAACAAACAATCCACATGATTACATATTCATACTTCTCAATCCATAATTGTAATATATCATAAATCTTCATACATATCATCTTCATAATTAATACAACACCAATTACATGTTCTAACTTGTATAAAAATTATTACATCTTCATAATTAATATAACACCAATTACAAGCAAGATGAAGATCCCATTAATACAACACGAATTTCTATTTATGTCTCTTTGCAATTTTTGCATCTGCGTGTTCTAAAATTGATGTTGTTCGCTTTGAAATTGAAGATGTTCGCCTATACTTTGAAGTTGTTCGGTGACAGTTGGTGTATTGTCCATTCGCACTTGCCCTTCCTCCCTACGTTGTGAATTTGTAGGCAAGCACCATGCAATAAACCCACTGCAATCAGGACAACAATAAAATAGCTTATTCTTGTTTCGTTCCGTCTCCGAAATTAGAATGATTGCTTTTTTCCGACATTGAGGACAATTTCTGTTACAATACGTCAATTGATCTGAGGTACTGCCGTTAACACTTGAAGTTGACATCTACAAAAATATGAAGCAAAATCTGAAGTTGACATTATCACTTTTAAATGTAACATCGATTGCTATATATACTTAATTGTATAATTGTCACGACCCAAACCCGCCCCTATGGGTTTAGCACCGTAACCGGCCAGCAATCCGAGATTACCGAAGGCCTGCTTGACAGTAAAACAGTAAAACAGAGTACAGGGGCATGGCGGAAGCCATTCCAGTAATAAAACGATGTCCAATGAGTTGTGACAGTCTGTATGCAAAAAGACTTTTTATATATACAAACCTTCAATACAAAACAGTTATGCACAATATTTATAATCATTCAGTACAGGGACTTAATCCCTACTAAACAGTACAGCACAGTCTATACAGTAATATAAAACAGTGCAGAGACAGACGGGAAAATTAAAACACCCCTAAGCCTTAGCTTGGCAGGCTCGGAACCTCGCAGTGATGCACAGTGGTTGGCTTGACAAAACTAGATTTTACCCCGACGCTTCTAGCATTGGTCCGGTGCCTGTACACCTACATATATATATATATATAAGCAGTGAGCTAAAGCCCAGTGAATAACACAAAGCGTAAAGGGGTTTAGAATGAATGTCCTTACCATAGTGAAAACAGTTCGTTTTAATTAGTATTTCAGTTGTTCAGTACAGTAAACAATCATATGTGGTACATCCATTAGCATAACAGTAAACAGTAGGTCTAAAAGACCAAACAGTAAATGATGGCCATCAATCAGTAAACAGTAGTGGTTCCACGAGAGAACCGACAGAGATCTCTATAACAGTAACAATAACAGTAGGTGCTAAGGATGCCACAGTACAGTTCAGAATATAGGACATACATTCATTCAGTAAACAATATCAGTTCAGTAAATAGTTCCCAAAGATTCAAGATAATCATTTTGAACACATCTTTACACAATTGTTACTCACAGAGTTCCGGGCTACAGTAAGCTAGAGCGTCCCCCCGGAATGCTAACCCTATACAATTAACAGATTGAACGCACACTAAGTTTCTCAGTTGGGAAAGATAATAACTTAATCCCTAAATTGCCTCGGTGTGTTCTACATCTATATCCTCATTAAGATGCCTTAAACTAGGCTTAAGAATGCCTAAGATGGGATGAGGATGCAAAGATGCACTTAGAAAACATTTTACAAAATTTGCTGAAAACAGGGGTCTCGCTCGAGCGTGGCTTTCTTCGCTCGAGCGAGCCTGCCAAAACAGTAGGGTCGCTCGACCGTGGACTTCCTCGCTCGAGCGGTCTACAAAAAATGCAAAAGTATTGGATGTTGGAAAACTCCGCTCGATGCTCGCTCGACGCTTGCTCGAGCGTAAGACACAGCTCTTCGCTCGAGCGTAGGTTTCTTCACTCGAGCGTACACCTACGCGCACCAAGATTCTGAGAGCTTGAAATTTACGCTCGAGCCACCATTCCGTCGCTCGAGCGTAGCTCAGAGTAAATGGTGGTCGCTCGAGCGTAGAAGCCAAATTCTAGAATTTCCAGATTTGCCTCCCAAGCTCAAACCAAGCATTCCTAAGCTCAAAACTCGACCTCTTGGGCCAAAATTCTAGAAAACACAACTAAACTCAATATACAACAAGTTTCAAAGCTCAATTTGGGAATTTAAAGCCCAAGGGTGAGTCAATTAAATCCAAATTTCAAACCCATTTTCATGAACATGAAGAACATGCAAGCATGTATGAATTCAAATCATTTCAAAGCTTCAATTTGATGCTCTAGTGAGCCAATTGTTCCAAAAACAAGTTGAAAACATGGACCATTGCAAAATTATGAACATATATGTGAGGAATGATGAATTACAACCTCAAAACTTCAAATTAAAGGCATGCATGCATGAGCTAGGCTCCAATTTGACATATATGGACCAATTCAAGGCTCAAATCACTAAGGATACAAGAACTAGGCATTCACAAGCTTAAATACAACAATGAGAGGTTAAATTCCTTACCTAGAGCTTCAATTACACGGTAAGGAAGCTTAATTTGCAACTTATGTTCCAATTCTTTCAATTACCAAGCAATTTACAAGCAAAATTGAGATGAAATCAACTCCTCAAGTCTCTCTCTCTCTCTAAGGTCGGCAATGAGCAAGAAATGGTTGAGCAAATGTGTTATATGATCAAGTGAAGGCTCAAATGTGTGTGAGATAGTGGGCTATTAAGTGGTATTTTGGTAATTAAGCCTAATTTGGGAATTTTGTCAATATTTAATCTAATTTAATCATACCACATAAATTTTCAGATACTTACACCATAAAATCACATAAATTACAATGATCATACAACACTATTCGATTTCGGGTTCGGCCACCGATAAGGCCTTCAATTTGCAGTTTAAACACATATACACGAACAGATAATTAGACAATCAACAGATAGAAATACAATTCAAACAGATACAGTCAATCAATCAGTTTCAGATTCCAGTCGGTCAGTTCAATAGTTCAGTCAGTCATAATCAGTCTTAGTTTAGTAATAATCAGTATTAATCAGTGATCAGTGATGAGGGTTATTACAATCTCCCCTCCTTAAAAAAAGTTTAGTCCTCTAAACTCGAGTTACCTTCAGTCTGAAAGAAAACAGGATTCAGTGGAAACAGTTCAGGATATCTCTTAGCCATGTCATCTTCCCTTTCCCAAGTGGCATACACGCCACCATGGTTTTGCCAATCAACTTTCACTAACGGGATCTCTCAGTTTCTTGATCCGTCTGTTTACAATCTGTATAGGCCGTTCCTCGTAAGTGTAGTCGTCACTCAACATTACACGAGTAGGCTCAATCACATGGAATGGATCCCGGAGATAATCTCTCAACATAGAAATGTGGAAGACGTTATGCATATGCTCAATTTCAAGAGGAAGTGTAACTTGATACGCCACCGAATTGATTTTCTCAATAATCTCATACGGTCTGACATACCTTGGCGCTAACTTGCCTTTGACTCCAAAACGAGTCTAGCCTTTCATCGGTGTCACTTTCACAAACACATGATCACCTACTTCATATTCTCGGTCTCGCCTTCTGACATCTGCATAACTTTTCTGTCGGCTCTGTACAGTTTTCAGTCTCTGCTATATCAGTTTTGCTTTCTCTGTCGTTTCATACACAATCTCGGGCCCAAGCAAAGGCCCATCTCCAACTTCTGCCCAGCAGATCGGAGATCTACATTTTCTGCCATATAATGCCTCGAAAGGTGCCATACCAATACTTGAATGAAAGCTATTATTGTAGGCGAATTCAGCCAAGGGCAAATGACTTTCCCAGTTTCCTTGAAAATCAAGGACACACATTCTCAATAAATCCTCCAAAGTCTGGATGGTCCTTTCTGACTATCCATCTGTCTGAGGATGATAGGCACTACTCAGTCTCAATTCAGTACCCAATGCAGTCTGTAGGCTTTGCCAAAACCTCGATGTGAACTTCGAATCCCTGTCAGAAACAATGGATACAAGCACTCCGTGCAGTCTAACAATTTCATCAATATAAATTACAGCCAACTTATCTGCATTATAAATTGTCTTGACAGATAAGAAGTGAGCAGATTTGGTCAGTCTATCAACAATAACCCAAATTGAATCCATACCTTTTCTAGAGCGAGGCAATCCAACGATAAAATCCATCGTGATATGCGCTCATTTCCACTCCGGTATGGGTAAGGATTGCAGTAAGCCTGCGGGTCACTGATGTTCCGCTTTGACTTGTTGGTAATGAAGACATTTTGACATAAAGTCGACAATTTCTTTCTTCATTCCCGGCCACCAAAAGTTCTGCTTCAAATCTTGGTACATTTTCGTATTTCCTGGGTGGATAGAAAATTTTGAATTGTGGCCCTCTTGCAGAACTCTTCTTTTCAGTTCAGTGTCATTCGGTACACACAGTCTTTCTTGAAATTTCAATACATTACCTTTAAATTTGAACCCCGGTCTTGGTTTAGATTCTCTTTCTTCGATGATCTTCTTCAAGAAGTCATCCGTTTGCTGTTTCTCTTTAATTTCTTCAATCAATGTCGGTCGAGTAGAAATAACAGCTATTGTTCCACCTTGTTCTCTCAAAACACTTCAATTTCAGATTTTTCAAGGTCACAAAGCAACTCTTTCTGTCCAGTGAGCAAACAAGCTAAATTTGTAATCGAATTCCGGCTCAGTGCATCAGCAACGGTGTTGGCTTTTCCCAGATGGTACAAAATCTGTAGATCATAATCTTTAATCAGTTCTAACCATCTCCATTGTCTCATATTCAGTTCTTTCTGTGTGAAGAAGTACTTTAGGCTCTTGTGGTCAGTATATACTTCACATGTTGCCCCATACAGATAGTGACGCCAGATTTTCAACGCAAACACTACTGCAACAAGTTCCAGATCATGGGTTGGGTAGTTCTTTTCATGTGGTCTCAGTTGTCGAGAAGCATAAGCAATAACCCTCCCATTCTGCATTAAAACACACCCCAAGCCCTTATGACAAGCATCACTAAATACAGTATAACCATTCATACCTGAAGGTAAGGTAAGAACAGGTGCAGTCACAAGTCGAGTTCTCAATTCTTGAAATGCTGATTCCCTTTGGTCAGTCCAGTCAAATGATGTCCCCTTCTGAGTTAACAGAGTCAACGGTAAGGCAATTTTGGAGAAATCTTTGACAAATCTTCTGTAATATCCAGCCAATCCCAAAAAGCTTCGGACTTCTGTCCCATTTGTTGGTCTAGGCCAGTTCACTACAGCTTCAATTTTTTGCGGATCAACAGAAATTCCATCTTTGCTAACAACATGCCCCAAAAACATAATATGATCAAGCCAAAACTCACATTTAGACAATTTAGCATACAGTTTCTGTTCTCTTAGGGTCTACAGGGCAAGTCTCAGATGATGTTCATGTTCTTCTATACTTTTGTAGTAAATCAATATGTCATCAATGAATACCACAATAAAATCATCAAGGTACGGTTTAAAGATTCTATTCATGAGGTCCATAAATGCTGCAGGTGCATTAGTAACTCCAAAAGGCATGACTAAAAATTCATAATGTCCATATCTCGTTCGAAAAGCAGTTTTGTTAATGCCTTCTTGTTTAACTTTCAGTTGGTGATATCCAGATCTGAGATCAATCTTAGAAAATACTTGAGCACCCTGTAACTGATCAAATAAGTCATCAATACGCGGTAATGGATATTTATTTTTCACAGTTACCTTGTTCAGTTCGCGGTAATCAATGCACAATCTTAGTGAGCCATCTTTCTTTTTCACAAACAAGACAGGTGCATGTAGACAGGCCCGCCGGGGGGGGGGGGGACCTCGCTACAGCTCAGACTCGATTTTGTGTTACGGTTCTTAATGCCTTCTTGTTTAACTTTCAGTTGGTGATATGATATCCTCAGATCAATCTTAAAATACTTGGGCACTACATGGCGACCCAAATCAAAATCATCATAGTCTGTGATGGGGATATTTATTTTTTTAGTTACCTTGTTTTGTTCATGCCAATCAAAATCAATGCACAATCTTAGTTCTTTTTTTTTCTTTTCACACACAAGACAAAGAGAGAGCCCAGAGGGGGGACCCCCCTCGGCTTAGACTTCGATTTTTGTATTACGGTTCTTAATCTTGAACCAAAGAGTCCAAATCCGGCAAATCATTTTGAGAAAACAGATTTTTGAAAGAAGTGCCAAACATGGACTGCTTTGCCAGATACAGAGTAGCCCCTAAATATTTTATTTTGAAAAATTTAGGAAACCCTGACTCGTTGCCTAAGGCCACGTGTCCGTCATCACCAAAGTTGCCTCGGCTCGGGGACTTGGGTACGATTGGAAGGTCACTCGTGAGCACGCTCGCCCGATCAAAGATCGGCCTCTACTAACCATGATATCTAGTTTTGAAAACTTTGTATGCTCTTATTCCGGTTATTAGCCTAGATTTACTATGTGATGCGCACAGCATACAAGTATAGACTGGATCGCCTGAATTGGAACAAAACATTTCATGTTTGTTTTTTAAAATGGTTTGATG
The DNA here is from genome assembly GCA_025200525.1 of Camellia lanceoleosa. NCBI lineage: Eukaryota > Viridiplantae > Streptophyta > Magnoliopsida > Ericales > Theaceae > Camellia > Camellia lanceoleosa. The sequence goes on from CM045760.1 coordinate 34,887,832, forward strand.
GTGCTACTCGCAAGTAGGCATAAAATGCAGATTTTGCCACCCTCGGTTGGGCTTAGAAAAGATGGTTTTGCCACTATCTAATGGGCTTAAAACAAACATTTGATGAATTGTTCCAATCCAAATAACCCAACCTCCACCCACAGACATTCAGGCAGTTATATCACATAAGCACATAGCCTCATGGTAAGCATGCTATTCATGGCAGTCACTCACATGCATGCAAGGATGCTAAAGCATAAAAACTCACCGAGTACTCCAAGCCAAAACAGAAATCAATTAGTAATAGATGCATGAGCCTAAGTATACGAAATGCCTAATGCAACACATGCAAAAATGCAACTATAGCAGTCTCGGCTATTCTAAACATGGCATATGAGATGCATGACTATCAAGTATTCAATTTGGAATTGAAATACAAATGCACGTTAGTATGATGCTTAAGCTTTGGTGCATGCAAGACAGATGAATGAATGCAAACATGCTATCATACTGTATGCTAATTGAAACATGCCCTAATCTAACCATCATAAGCAGGTAAATAAAAGGGAAGAAAGACGTGGGGTTGGAAGACATACATTACACTCATCCACACTTATTACAATTATGCCCTCGCACAGAGGGTCCAAATAAATAATACAGTCCCAAATGAATAGTACAGTCCAAATAATACAGATCCCTAATTAATTAACGAATTAACTAAGAAAACAATAAACTGGCATGCAAGTCAGGGACTGCCTTGATTCTTCTTCAGATGATGAATGATGCATGTCCAGGTTGCCTTTGCGCAGAAATCTATGACGATGCCCCGATTAGCCTCTGTTTTGCAATGGTTTTTTTGGAAAGCGCGCCAAGCCCCAGAAGACTACTGATTCTTGATTTGCTGCAACAGAGAGCAGGAAAGGGGCATGGCAATGTATTTTCACAAATGTATGCATGCCTCAATCCTCGTGCCACCAATCACGCATCTCGATGCATGATGGCCGAGGAGTTGAATTGCACAATTTAATATGGAATGAATGCATATGAAGACACAACAAAGCCTAACTCCATCATGGATAATCCGGAGTCTCCATGACTGGGGAATCGAGACACATTCCGTCACTCGAAGTACGAAACGCCCCTCGTTTTCCGTGCTCAGGCTAACTCCTATCCCGAACACAATGCAATATGCATGACATGCATGAAATGCAACGAAGATACATCCTAACATGCAACATGCTATGAAATGGCATACACGATGCACGAGGTGACATGGCATACACAATGCACTAACATACAACCTAGCATACACAATGCTATGGAATGAAATGGCATACACAATGCGATATGAACTTACACTAACACAAGTGAACCTCGTAGCCACACTCACATAAGAGGCCATTGGATGAAAATGAGAGACTCGAAATGCATGCACACGCACGCAAATCGAGGATCGACCCTAAAACGAATGCCACTCTAACATGACATGGCAAAGTATGGAATATGGCATATTATCATGAAAATTTCAGAGGTAATAAGTGATGCAAAACAGCCCCAAAAGATGACAAAATGACACCCGATGCATGGAATAGGTCCCGAAACATGAAATTAAACATACCGAATGACCTATGACTATACAGTGCATACATTATTCGAACATGGGATGTGAAGAAAGAATCAAGACAGCCCAAAAATAAGCATATTTACAGTTTTAAGCAAGGCCAAACAGCGAACATAAATGGGGCTAAACTAGCATACAAAAACAGCCCCGAAAGCAAGATAATGAAGCAAGTGGCAGCTTCTGTCCCTAAACAGAGAAGGACCCTTCTAAAATGTTGAAGAGGGGCCCAAAATATGATGTTTTACAGTTTATGACAAACCACAAAAACAAACACAAGTATGGCAAAATTCTCATGCAAGAAAGGGGCCAAAATGGAGACAAGGAAGCAACTGATGCGTGCTGGTCCCAAACAGGTGAGGGCCCTTCAATAGGGGCCCAAAATATGACCTTTTACAGTTTAGTACCAGACCCAAAACAGTATACAAGTATGCTCAAAATACCATGCAAAAATGAGGCCAAAAAGAGAGCTACAACACAAAGTATACAAAAAATGCCTCAAACAGGAAAAGACCCTTAATGAAACATGAAGAGGGGGTCAAAATATGGCCATTTTCAGTTTGGACCAAAGTCCAAAAACAGAAGCACAATAGGCTAATAAATCATGCAAAAATGGGGGCCAAGAGTGGATATCAAAGCAAGTGACACATGGAGGGTTCAAACAGTGATGAGCCCTTCTACAATGTTGAAGAATGACTCAAAATAAGCCTATTTATAGTTTACAATATGCCTCAAATTAGATTATACATAGGCCTAAAATGCTACACAAGAAATAGACATACAAGGGAGATAATGAAGCAAGTGCCACAAGGGAGCCTCAAACGGTGAGAGGCCCTCAAACAAACATGAAATAAAGCTCAAAATAATCCTATCTCTAGTTAGGGTCGGAGCCCCAATATGCAAGAACAAGGAGCTAGAATATAGACCAAGAAAAGAGCAAAAAGAGGAAAAATGAGACTCACCCTTGAAGACTAGTCTTTCATCAACTCTTGGTCCAAAATCTGAGCTTTCAACCTCTTCAAAAGAGTCCCAAAGTGCTGGAATGGAGGATGGAGGTCTTGTGCTATGAGTTGGTGTGTAAAAATGGTGTAAGAATCAAAGGGTTTTGATGGTTAGAATGTAGAGAGAGAGAGATTTAATGTGAGAGCTCCACAAAAAAATTTTCTAACCCCTAAAACACAGCTAGGGGGTCTGTTATATAGACACAAGAGGGTGGAAAAGAGGGGGAAAAATGGAGGGGAAATGAAATTCAAATTTCTCCCCAAAATGGCCATAAAGTGAGATACAAAGGCAAGTGGTAGCTTCTGGTTCCAAACGGCCGAGAGCCCTTCAACAAAGTTGAAGAGGGACTCAAAATAATACACTTTGTAGTTTACAACAAAGTCCGAAACAGCTCACAAGTAAGCCTAAAATACCGTGCAAAAATAGGCCTAAAAGAGGGTTTAAACACAAAGTGTAAAAAGAGAGTTTCAAACAGAAAAAGGTCCTTAATAAAACATGAAAAGGACCTCAAAATATAACTATCTCAAGTTCGGGTCGGAGCCCAAAAATGCAGAATGAAGGTTCGGGAACCAAAACACGCAATTCGGGGCCCCGAAAGTGGGCTGTTAGGCACCGGAAGTGGTGTCCGACCACGAAGTTGGTCTCTCGGACCACAGTGTCCCTCAAAAGGGAGGAAATAAGGTGTGTGCCAAAACCGGAGCAAACGGAGGTGGTTAAGCGGTCCCGAACCGAGGCACACGGCAGCGACTCAAAGACCGGAGGCTCCAACGGGAAAAATGGCCTCGACCACAAAGCGTAGCCTCTGACCCTCGAGAGATGGTGTACGAGACCTCTCCCTCCCTTCGGGAAGAGAAAATAGAGAAAACAGGGCCTGATTCACAAACCGAGGCAAAGCACAAAAGAGTCCGGAAGTCCGGAGGCAAGGCTCGCAGCCGGGACCCCGCAACCTCAGAACGAGCACAATATGCAATATCACCGAGCACTCAATCGGTGATGTCTGCATCTTAAGGTCGGTCAAAAATGGGGTGTCTACAGTGCACCCCACGGTGAAGTACTAGGCCTGATAAACTTCTTCTCTAACAGTTCTTGCAATTGTACTTTCAATTCCTTCAGTTTAGTCGGGGCCATTCTGTAGGGAGCTTTAGATATTGGCTGTGTACCCGGAATCACATCAACGGTGAACTCAATCTCCTTGTCAATCAAATCTCTTGGCAGATCATCTGGAAATACATCTAGGAATTCTCTGACTATAGGAATACAGTTCACATCAGTTTTAACACTATCATCAGTAGATACAGTCAGTACGGAACACAGATATCCTTTACACTATTTTCTAATCAATTTAATAGCTTTCACAGAAGAAATCAAATACGGAGGAGGTACTACTCTAACCCTATTAAACACAAATTCAGGCAAACCAGGTGGACGGAAAACAACTTGCTTTGTCATATAGTCAATGGTAGCATGATATTTTTGTAACCAGTCCATCTCCAATATTACATCAAAATGATCAATGTTCAGTGGCAATAAATCAATAAACAAATGCATATCCCCAACAATGATTTCACATGCAGGGTACATATAAGCACATGTCATGGATCCTCCAATAGGTGATGATACAGCTAACAGATAATTCATGGGTTCTAAGGGTCTATTCAATTTCCGTGAAAAAGCAAAAGCATACGACACATAAGAATGTGTAGACCCCGAATCAATCAGTACATATGCATTTTGAGCACAAATAGAGAGGATAGCTGACACAACGGTTTCAGTATTTTGCACGTCTCCCGATACTAGGGCGAACACTCGGCCCTGCCTCATAGGCTCTTTCTCGGTAGCTTTGGGGTTAGGTTTTGGTGCTACAGTTGATGTCTTTGCCGCGCTTGGTACAAATTTTTACTCTTGGAGCAAATGGGCAGTCTTTAACCATGTGGCCCACCTTGCCATACCTGTAACAGGCTCCAGATATTTTATAACAAACCCCTTTATGCTTCCTGCCACACTCAAGACAAGATGGAATGAAACCACTCCCTTGGCTGGGGCTAGTTGTTGACCCCGTATTCTGTTTCTTATTTGATGGGTTATGCTTGCCTTTCTTGAACTTGAAACCCTGCCTTTTACCACGCCATTCAGACGCTGGTGGTTCAGATTGTTTCACTGCTTCGATGTTAGACTCAGCCATCAATGCTAGGTCAAGAACACCTACATAAGTCGGTAACTTTAAAACACTTATTCTGTCGAGTATTGCAACATTAAGGCCGCCTTCAAATTTTCTGGCCTTCTTGTAGTCAGTATCCACCATATGTGGTGCATATCTAGCAAGCTCGGTGAACTTTGTCTCATATTCAGCAACGGACATTGTGCCATGTCTCAATTGTTCAAATTCAGTTATTTTTCTGTCCCTAACACACTGGGAAAAATACTTTTCAAATAAGGACTCCTTAAACTGAGCCCAAGTCACTACAGTGTTGGTGTCACGGACCAGCATCCACCACCTTCTGGCCTCTTCTTGCAAGGTGAAGGTAGCTAACAATACTTTATTTGCCTCCGAACACGGAAACACCTCAAATAACTTCTCAGTCTTAAGTACCCAAGCTTCAGCTTTCAACGGTTCAAGGTCTCCCTGAAAGGATGGCGGTTTCATCTTGCTGAACTTATGAGTGAGAGCAATTATGTCCCCATCATTCGCATTCACATTTTGTACATTCACATTCTGTTTCGGTACAGCCGGAGGAGGAGGTGGGGGCTGTTGGTTCTGTTGTTGCTCCAATCTCGCAGTTATCAGTTCCATCATTCTTTCTATTCTTGCCATTCTTTCCATTCTTGCGTCAGTGGATGAGGACTCAGATTCATTTGCGTTATCCATTTTACTATAAGCAGTTATAACAATTATAAACAAAAACAGTTGCATACTTAAATAGTTTAACACATTAACACATATTCAGTCATGTTCACACACACTTTTCATGCTCATGCGATGCCCTAATTGCTTTTCTAGGACACCCTATAGCTCATTTGGACACATATGTACGGTATAACTCGTGGTTAAGTATCGCTCTGATACCACTCTGTCACGACCCAAACCCGTCCCTATGGGTTTAGCACCGTAACTGGCCAGTAATCCGAGATTACCGAAGGCCTGCTTGACAGTAAAACAATAAAACAGAGTACAGGGGCATGGCGGAAGCCATTCCAGTAATAAAACGATGTCCAACGAGTTGTGACAGTCTATATGCAAAAAGACTTTTCATATATACAAACCTTCAGTACAGAACAGTTATGCACAATATTTACAATCATTCAGTACAGGGACTTAATCCCTACTAAACAGTACAGCACAGTCTATACAGTAATACAAAACGGTGCAGAGACAGACGGGGAAATAAAAACACCCTTAAACCTTAGCTTGGCAAGCTCAAAACCTCGTAGTAATGCACAATGGTTGGCTTGACAAAACTGGAGTTTACCCCGACGCTTCTAGCATTGGTCCGGTGCCTGTACACCTACATATATATATATATATATAAGCAGTAAGCTAAAACCCAGTGAATAACACAAAATGTAAAGGGGTTTAGAATGAATGTCCTTACCATAGTGAAAACAAATCGTTTTAATCAGTATTTCAGTTGTTCAGTACAGTAAACAGTCATATGTGGTACATCCATTAACATAACAGTAAACAGTAGGTCTAAAAGACCAAACAGTAAATGATGGCCATCAATCAGTAAACAGTAGTGGTTCCACGAGAGAACCGATAGAGATCTCTATAACAGTAACAATAACAGTAGGTGCTAAGGATGCCACAGTACAGTTCAGAATATAGGACATACATTCATTCAGTAAACAATATCAGTTCAGTAAATAGTTCAGTTCAGTATTCAGAAGATAATCATTTTAAACACATCTTTACACAATTGTTACTCACAGAGTTCCGGGCTACAGTAAGCTAGAGCGTCCCCCCGGAATGCCAACCCTATACAATTAACAGATTGAACGCACACTAAGTTTCTCAGTTGGGAAAGATAATAACTTAATCCCTAAATTGCCTCGGTGTGTTCTACATCTATATCCTCATTAAGATGCCTTAAACTAGGCTTAAGAATGCCTAAGATGGGATGAGGATGCAAAGATGCACTTAGAAAACATTTTACAAAATTTGCTGAAAACAGGGGTCTCGCTCGAGCGTGGCTTTCTTCGCTCGAGCGAGCCTGCCAAAACAGTAGGGTCGCTCGATCGTGGACTTCCTCGCTCGAGCGGTCTACAAAAAATGCAAAAGTATTGGATGTTGGAAAACTCCGCTCGATGCTCGCCGACGCCGCCGGCGTGAAGACCGACTCTTCGCCGGCGTAGGTTTCTTCGCCGGCGTCACGCCTCACGCACCAAGATTTAGAGAGCTTGAAATTTACGCTCGAGCCACCATTTCGTCGCTCGAGCGTAGCTCAGAATAAATGGTGGTCGCTCGAGCGTAGAAGCCAAATTCTAGAATTTCCAAATTTGCCTCCCAAGCTCAAACCAAGCATTCCTAAACTCAAAACTCGACCTCCTGGGCCCAAATTCTAGAAAACACAACTAAACTCAATATACAACAAGTTTCAAAGCTCAATTTGGGAATTTAATGCCCAAGAGTGAGTCAATTAAATCCAAATTTCAAGCCCGTTTTCATGAACATGAAGAACATGCAAACATGTATGAATTCAAATCATTTCAAAGCTTCAATTTGATGCTCTAGTGAGCCAATTGTTCCAAAAACAAGTTGAAAATATGGACCATTGCAAAATTATGAATATGCATGTGAGGAATGATGAATTACAACCTCAAAACTTCAAATTAAAGGCATGCATGCATGAGCTAGGCTCCAATTTGACATATATGGACCAATTCAAGGCTCAAATCACTAAGGACACAAGAACTAGGCATGCACAAGCTTAAACACAATAATGAGAGGTTAAATTCCTTACCTAGAGCTTCAATTACACGGTGAGGAAACTTAATTTGCAACTTATGTTCCAATTCCTTCAATTACCAAGCAATTTACAAGCAAAATTGAGATAAAATCAACTCCTCAAGTCTCTCTCTCTCTCTAAGGTCGGCAATGAGCAAGAAATGGCTGAGCAAATGTGTTATGTGATCAAGTGAAGGCTCAAATGTGTGTGAGATAGTGGGTCATTAAGTGATATTTTGGTAATTAAGCCTAATTTGGGCATTTTGTTAATATTTAATCTAATTTAATCATACCACATAAATTTTCAGATAATTACACCATAAAATCACATAAATTACAATGATCATACAACACTATTCGATTTGAGTTCCGCCACGATAAGGCCTTCAATTCTGCTTTAAACACATATACACGAACATATAATTAGACAATCAGCGACGTAAATGCAATTCAAACAGATCAATCAATAATCAATCGGTCAGATTCCATGAATTCGGTACGGTCATAATCAGTCTTAGTTTAGTAATAATCAGTATTAATCAGTGATCAGTGATGAGGGTTATTACAATAATCAAACTCATATATTGCTCATTGGGCTGGCATTTATATGCAAAAGAATCCAGTGAGTAAACAGGGTGGCAAAACCATTCATGTTTGTTGAAATCACTAGGTTCAATGTTTTGTGAAGTTATTGATACAAAAATGTGTCATCAGATGGTTTACATTCTCACAGCGAATGACTTATAATTTCTGTATATTTGCACCTATTTTGGTTTGTTAGTTCGTGATGAATTGGTCTTTCTCTGGTAGTTTCTGCCACAAAAGAGTACAACAGTTTTGACAGCTTTGAATTCTACTTCTACATATCTAATTCATATTATTCCTTATAGATAATTCAACTTTCAGTTGGGGACTAGGTGTTGGAATCATGTGTATGATGTCTCTTTGGAAAGGTGAAATCGAGGGTGAACACGGCAGTGGATGAGACTACAAAAGTTGTTCAAGAATTAAAAACTGAATTTTCTAGAAGAAAATCATCACGTAATCTACAAGTTTCAAGTTCTAAAACTGAAATTAGTACAAGTCCATACAAAACTAGAGTCAAACATACTGAACCGATACCACTTGAAGTTGACATCTGCAAAAATATGAAGCGAAACAATTCTACTAGAATAAGATATAAAACTGAAATCATGCAACCAAATCTTCTTTTACCAACAAAGATGCTACTAGAATAACAAACTCTAATATTTTCATAAAATCCAACCACAAATCTATTGATTTGAAATGCATATCTATCCAGGTGGAGCCTAAGGCCATCCTGCCAAATTGATCTTTGAAATATATTGATTTCTTTTTTTGATTAATAAGATACATTGATTTCAAATCTTATATAACATACCATAGAAGGCTATATCATTAAACTTGAAAACCTTGAATCACCATGCATCATCAAAAATCTACATTTCAAAACCAAAACCCACCCTAATACCAAATATAGGTAGCATAGCCCAAGTTCCCTAAAGCAGTCCTACATTGATGTAACACCAAGCTTGAACTTGCACAAAAATATAGCAAGTCGAGCTTGGATATGGTTAGGTTAAACCAAACATGCTTGGTTTGAAGCTAAGCCTAAACAATATTCCACCTTTGACAAGCAAGTGAAGCCTTAACAGCCAAGTAAATTGTCACGACCCAAACCCGCCCCGAGAAGGTTGGCATCGTAACCGGCCAGTAATCTTAGATTACCACAGGCCTTCCCATACAAAACATAAATAATCGGGGCTCGCGAAAGCGAAAACACATAACAATAGTCCAAAGAGCTGTGCATAAATATGAACGTACATTTACATGCCCAAAATGTTAATTTACCCACTAACTTTACATAACATGTATCATGGTAAGATCATACATATAACGTACATCATAGGCTCACGCCACATATACAGTCAAAACGTAACTCATACGGCCTTCCAGGCCTAGCCCCAACTCGGAGGCACAAAAAAAACTCTGGTTAGGCTTCAAAACGGCGGCTCGACTCGGACTCCGCCTAGGCTTGACTCCCTGAAGGCTCACCTATAAATACATAAATACAAACAATGAGCTAGAGCTCAGCAAGTAACAGTAACGTAAAGGGGTTAGTGAACGAGTTCCAATATTTCATAAATCCGTAATAAAACATTTATAATCATAATCAGTTATCATATAGAACATATGTAATGGCATACTCCATAGATCATAACATAGCATAACATGTGTCGACTAACGACTAGAGTAACCGGTCCCGGACACCGATTAATCACATACCGAGATCTCGTAAACTGGTCGTGGGCCTACATTTCCATGCCGTCCCCCATGACTCAAGCGCATGGGCCTGCACTTCTATGTCGTCCCCCACGACTTTAACTAACTATGGATGCCATGCTAGATTCGCAAACAGGACATTCGTTCACAGTTAACATTATCATTTCAAACATATCATATCATATCATTTGAAACATAATTCATAATAACATATCTTCTGAAAATGTTACTTACTGGGTTTCAAAACCGGTTGCACGGTCTTCACCTCGTGACCTGCAATTAACATTATAATACATTTCTTATCATTCATCATCGTCAAATCACATAATTCATGCCATTTCTTTTCTTCATTATATTCTTTCATGTTCATTCTCTTTCATATTCATTTCACGTTCATTCTAATCTCTCTTTACTTTAATTCATGCTCATGAGATGCTAAAAGATGCAATTAACATGTTAAAATCATGTAAAACATCTCCCCAAACTTCCCAAACTTTTCCTGAAATTTCTGAAAAAATAGCTCCTCGGCGTAAACCCCTTCGAGCGGATGTGGACGAAGCGAGATCTTTGGATCGTGAAATCCTTTCGAGCGGACTGTGAAAATTCTGGGTTTCCAGGTTGCAGATTCAAGCTTCAAACCGACATTCAACCCTCCCAATCTCATTTTCTGGGCATGCAACCTTGAAAATCACTATCTCTACTCATTATTCCTTAAGCAAAAATTCACATGCATTGTATATACAAGATCAACTTGAAACAAAATGGAGAAAACCATACACATGCACTTACAAGCTTCATTTCCTTACATCCATGGAGGTTCTACCTCAAACATGCCAAATAGTCATAAATGCATGCACCAATCACACATATCTTCTCTTCCATTCCTTTTACTTACCATGAACTATGGATGATCAACTTTAATTCACAACATTAGAAGAAGATCCTTACCTTTGAAGAAGATTAACTTGACTTCCCCTCTTTTTCCTCTTCTTTTCTTGGTCTCTCCTCTCTCTCTCGAATTCCCTTTCCTCTCTCTCTCTCTCAGATATCTCTTTTCTTTAGTTGAGTCAAATAAGGGTCTAAACCTCATCTATAGCCATATATACCTTTTAAATAGATTTTGTACCAAAAACTTGAGCCAAACAAGGCTTAGCGAATCAGACGAAATTCAGTCTTCAATTTATCGTCCCAAATGACTCTAAAAATTCCCGGTATTACATAGGCATGTTCAATTTCATTTTCTGAACCCATTACGATCATCAATTTCAGTCCCGAAGCCATAATTCCAACAGGTATTTTTCTAGTTCAAACAGATAATCTTCAAGTAAATCATATAATCACATAATTAATTTTCGATAATTACGTCATACGTGTTGGGGTCATTACATTCTCCCCACCTTAAGAAGTTTGGTCCTCCAAACTTTACTAAGCTCCATAGCATTCAATGCAAAGGTAATAACAAAGGTACATGTGTTCCATCATAATCGTAGTCAAGTTATTGCATGTCGCTTACATTCAATCGATTACCATAGTCACACATTCAATATTCTCCATCACATAGGTACTATTGCTAGCATCATAATAGATAATTAAAATTATACCTGTCTTCGCTTTGCCAGTATCTTGTGTCTTATCTGAAATTAAGGTGTAAACTCGTGCTTGTCTCAAGGTAGTCCCCTCGGGGGTAGCTGTTGTGGTTGTCTTCGGTGTCATTGTCGAGTGAACTCCACTAGCAATGGGTTTCTCATTTCTTGAATAGATTTGTGGGCAAACTTTGGCTATGTGTCCTTTCTGTCCGCATTTAAAACAAACTCCCGTTCCACGGCGACATATGCCCCAATGCTGCTTTCCACATTCTTTACAAGTAGGCACACCTCCCCTCGTATTATCATTGATGGTCAAGTTCGATTTATCATTCACGGGGCCCACTGATTCACCAACCATTTCTACTTTCTGTTTCTTAAACTTCTTACTTTCCCCTTCGATCATGGTAATTATTTTGGAAATTTTCAAGCTAGCAATATTGGTTTCAGCCATCAAGGCTCTGTCAAGCACATCAACATACTTTTCTAATTTCAATACATTCACCCGGTCAAGTACCTCAACATATAAATCACCCTCAAATTTCCTTGCCTTTTTGTACTCCGTATCAACCATATGAGGAGCATAACGGGCTAATTCAGTAAATTTCGCTTCATACTCCGCTACTGACATTGTGCCTTGCTTTAACTGTTCAAATTCAGATACTTTCCTATCTCGCATGCATTGTGGAAAATATTTTTCATAAAACATCTCTTTGAATCGATCCCATGTTAAGTCCCTATTTTGATCTCGAACAAGCATCCACCATCTTCTAGCTTCTTCTGTCCGAGTAAACGTTGCTAACAGAACTTTATACACATCAGTACACGGAAACACTTCAAAAATCTTTTCAGTTTCAAGTACCCATGCCTCCGCTTTTAATGGTTCAATTCCCCCTGCGAACTCTGGCGGTTTCAGTTTCTTGTATTTCTGTGTCAAAGTGATAACATCATCGTTATTAATCGGTTCCATTTGCACAGGTGGTGGTGGAGGAGGCGGAAATGGCTATCTGTGGTGGTTGGCCTTGCTCTAGTTGTTGTCTAACCAACCCGTCAAAGCTTCTACCATTCCTTCCAACCGAGTCATTCTAGCATCGAAGATTCATCTCATCTACATTCCTTGCATTGGTATTCTCCATTGGTCTATAGAACCCATAACAAATAGCACATTTCATTTTCCATATACTATTTCCTTCTTGTCTCATCACTACAAGGTGCTCATTTCCATAAACATACGCACATACACACACATGCACACGTTTTCTTGCTCAAAAATTCCAACCCTTTACAATGGAGAAGGATGGCTCCTTTTATAGACAAATGGAAGGCTTAAGGCTTACAAGAGAAGCTAAAGCAAGGGGCTTATCAAAGAAGCCAAGACAGCTGGTAGGGTTCTTGAGGGAGCCAAGACAAGGGGTCAAGGCTTCCTCAAGAAGCCATGAGCAAAGGGTGCACAAAAGAGGGGTCAAAGTGGTGCAAAGGGTGCAAAATAGCAATATATATGCACGTGGAGCTGGTTCTGTGCATCCCAGCTGGCACAGCTAGTATGCACCAGGCTTGGGAGGGTCAAAAGGGTCAGGTCAGCCAGAAAATTTGATCATCGGCCAAAATAAAGTGCCAGTCGGCACTATTTTCTGCCGGTCGGCTAAATAGAGTGCCGATAGGTGATTCCTAGGTCAAAAAATGGCCGGTGGGTATGCAAATTGAAGCCCCGGAAGTTAGATTTCCAATGGCGCAAACCTTGCATCAAAATTCCTCCTCTGCAAAACGTTATGCCCTTTTCCGTGAAGCCGCGCAGACTCGATCCAACCGGGATGATACCCAGCTTTAATCAATCATATCTCCTCCATCCTGACTTGGCTCTAGGAGATTCTTGAGTACAAAGTGAAGCCCCGGAAGTCTTCTTTCCAACGATGGTGGCCTCATAGCTTAACTCCAAGTATGCAATTGGATAAGCCTGATTCAGCGAGGGCCGCTTGACTTTCTTCTACCCGGATTCATGGCGAACTTCTTCTCCAACCTATTTTCTCCCCTCCTCTCCTCTTTTCTTTAACTCCAAACCCCTAAACAAAGTGTTTTGAAGGGTTTGCCTCTCTCCTTGCCGAAGGAATTGTATCTTTGGCCTGCACATGTCTCAACACCGAGCAAACCATCAGTAATGCCCAAGTCTTGAGGGCGGTCAAAAATGGGGTGTCTCTGATTGCCCTCTTTGTGAGAACTCGAAAGTCATGACAATGGCGGAGTGAGTGTCAAAGCCAGAGAGGCGACCCATTTTTGACAAGGAAGACTTGGACAGACAAACAAAATATAGATAGATAAATGGTTGTGCCGAAGTCGCCTACGTATCCCTTTGCAAGGATTCAAACCAACAGAGTTCGTAAGCAAGATGCAAAGTGATGCACAATGCAAGTGCATAACTTATGATCATGCAAAGAGAGGCGTGATGAAGCAATTATGCAAAATAAATGCAACATTTTAGCGAATGCTATGCAAGTAAGTAAACATGAACCAAACTACATCTCATGTAGAAAGGATGTAAGAAAATTATGCAATTCTCACGGCGTCTTTTGGCGGAGAAGGCTAAAACGACTACCGAGAATACCCGGAGTCTCAAGCACAAAATCTCTCAGCGTATCGTACACAGGAGAGGAAAGAGTAACATTTCTCAGCGTAGTACACGTGAGAGAAGAAAGATAAAATTTCTCAGCGTAGTACACGCAAGAGAAGAAGGATAAAATTTCTCAACGTAGTACACGCAAGAGAAGAAGGATAAAATTTCTCAGCGTAGTACACGCAAGAGAAGAAGGATAAAATTTCTCAGCGTAGTACACGCAAGAGAAGAAGGATAGGCAAAGAGAAACCTAATCAGCGTAGTACACGCGACAAAGGAAAGAGGAAAGCAAAAAGAAAAGCCTCTCAGCGTAGTACACACGAGAAAGGAAAGAGAAAAGCCTCTTAGCGTAGTACACGCGAGAGAGGAAAGAGAAAAGCCTCTCAGCGTGGTACACGCGAGAGAGGAAAGAGGAAAGCAAAAAGAAACCTCTCAGCGTAGTACACGCGAGAGAGGAAAGGGAAAAAGCGAAAAGAAACCTCTCAGCGTAGTACACGCGAGAGAGGAAAGAGGGAAGCAAGAAGAAACCTCTCAGCGTAGTACACGCGAGAGAGGAAAGAGAAAGCAAAAAAGAAACCTCTCAGCGTAGTACACGCGAGAGAGGAAAGAGGAAGCAAGTAAAAGGCACAATCAATGTAGGCGAAACATGCATGACAACGCAAGTGAAATGAGTGCATAACAATGCAATTGGGATGTGCATCACGATGCAAATGAAGTGGGTGCATAACAATACAACTGGAACATGCAGCATAATGCAAGTGGGACGAGTGTGTGTACACATTCTGTGCACAATAATCAATGCATATTCGATGCAATCTCAACAGTGTGTTTGAAATAAAATGTCAAATAAGGAAATACACGCATATACGAGACCAATTCAAACGCAACCTCCGATTTACCTCTCGAGGAGTCACAATAGATTCGAAAGGATACGACTCGTGCATGCAAAGCGACAATGAGCTACGCATCGGAGACATGGGTTGATACTTCCAGAAACATTTTGAACTTGAGGTAGAGGCACACCCATACTTCGGAGCATTGACAAAGGCTTGAAGGGGTACATCCCACGGAATTTGCTGAAGGTGAAACACACTCAGGTGCTTCGATTTTCCCTATTTTCTTTTGCTTTGCAATCCGGAACCTACATAGCTTCAGATAGGTCCTGGTTCTACTGTTCTCACACGACCTGGGTTGAACCCTGCAGTTTTTGAAAGAACAAATTCCTTTTTGCACAAATGTGGAGAATGGCACAGCACTCTGAGCACACAACAAATCATTTTTGAAATTGAGAAAATGAGTTCTCGACCGGATATTGAGCCTACAACTGAACACAGCAAAGACGACCCAACAACGGAAAATAAAGGTAAACAACCTAAACACATCTATTGACACTTGAAACGACTCAAAACAAGACTCGAGACAAACAAAACACAACGAAAGACTCAAATGCGCACAGGGAGCCTGTTTCACCGGGTATTATTCCCACCATTTCTTATTTGTGATTCTCACATCACTTGGCACTCAATCTCTAGTTTTCTGAAACAGCCCTTTTCTCACTTTTTCTCTCAACGCACATCTCTCTATTCTTCAATCTCTCATTTTTTTATCCCTCCCCTGGGTGGTTGGTGGGTAGACAAAAAGTTGCGGGCTCTTGCCCCTAGCATTCTGCTAGATTCTTTTTGCACACAGCAGTGAACTTTCCCATAGAGGGGTTGCGCCACAACTGGGTGTGTAGCAAATCAGCATCTAACATCGGTTGATGATGCCCCGCTGGGGAGTTTGGACGTGGTTAGATCTGTCCAGATGAGGAAGTGGAACATCTCGCCCCATTCCAATTTATGCTTCGCGCATGGCTTGATACCTCGCTGCTTGGAGGACGAGAGAGCTTTCGGCCCTTTTTGCTAACTTCAGTTGTGCCCTCTTCTGGCAGGTAGAGTGCCTTTCTTAGCAAGTATGTTGAAAATGGGGGAAAGACAGGAAGCCTGACTCAACTGTGCCCCTAGTTCATCATTTCGACCATTTTTTGTTTTAAAACAATTTTGACCAACATGAAAGTTAGATTAACATGCTTATTCGATTTTTGATTTGAAATCATGCAAGTCAGGTTGTAAGCACTGAAAATTTTCCTTTTTGGGTCCAAGAAAATGGTCCAGTTTTGGGAAAATGGAATGATTTTTGAGAGAATAGTCAACCTCAGTAAAAATTCTCAAAAACTGTTTTTGCAAACGGCCACCGCTCAACAAGCAAGGAACCAACTCTTTGAGATGCACAACCTCGGACCCATAGCAATGGAAAATTGCCCCTTGTCTGAAGGACCTTTGCATG
The DNA here is from genome assembly GCA_025200525.1 of Camellia lanceoleosa. Taxonomy (NCBI): domain Eukaryota; kingdom Viridiplantae; phylum Streptophyta; class Magnoliopsida; order Ericales; family Theaceae; genus Camellia; species Camellia lanceoleosa. The sequence continues at coordinate 34,904,193 of CM045760.1, forward strand.
GCAACGGAAAGTTGCCTTGTTTGAAATGACACCGATTGCATTGAATGGCAACGAAAGTTGCCCTTGTCTAAATGGCACATGACGTATTGAAATCAATCCTTGAGCGGCGATCACAACCGAACTCTCGGATCTGAGAGAAGGCAAAGATGATCAAAAGCATTTCATGGACACAACTGAATTTGAAGTGTTTTAGGGCTGGACTTCATAATGAAGTTGCCTACGTATCCCAAAGATGGGAATCAAGCCTTACGTAGTTCGGGGTTAAGGTACACTCAGGTATTTAACCTCTCCTTTTTAGGCTCTAACTTTTGCCAAGGCGCCTATTGCAGGTTTTCGACCTTGCGAGCTTTGTTCTTCTTTCTTTTCTTTTTTCCTATTCTTTTCTTTCCTTTTTCTTCTTCTTCTTTTTTTTTTTTGCATTTTTCTTTTCTTTTCTTTTTGCATTTTTGTATCTTTGAATTTTTTTTCTCTTCTTTTTTTCCATTCTTTTCTTTGCTCTAACTTTTGCCTGGGTCGCCCTTTCGAGTTTTCGGCCCAGCGAGTCTCTCAAAGGGTAAAAGTGTAACAAGTCCATGCCAAATGGTTTTGAGATTGAAGCCCTCTGTATCCAGGAGAATGGCTGATGTTTGCTGACGTTGTAGGAGTTCATCCAATAGGGGCCGAATTTGCCCCTAGTGTTGTGGATAGGAACTTGGTGACTCATCTTTGACTCTTCGAGCGCATCTGACATCTTTGCCCCTAGTTTGAGGGTGGGGCTTCTGATCTAGCTTCCCAAGCCTCTCTTGACGACATCTGATCTTCTTGATTTGATTTTCTTGCCTCTTGTTCGAGGGCTAACTTTGAATTTGGTCTCACAGGCCTCACGTTGTAGTTAACCGTTGAACATTCTGAGTTTGAGTCCAAGGTTCGAAAATGAGGGGTCGAGTCTCGAGGCTGAGAGCGATCCTAGGCTGCACAATCTCAAGAGCGATTCCATACATGTCTTCACAGGACCGCGCAAAATATTTTTTTAAAGTTTTTAAGAAAGCGACAAATCGCTCGCGCTGAAGACAGTGTAGGACCAATCTGGATCCAAGCTTGGGTCCTTTCCAGTACTCACACTAACAAGCATGATTTCATTCATTAAGGGCTTAGCATGCCTCACTTTCTCTCAGTTTGATCAAAGTTTTGCAAATCCCGAGGAATTCCTTCCTCTTTGTTTTCATCGCAGTGTTCAAAAGGTTTCGGAAAAGACTTAGGTCAATACAACGATTTAAAAGCACAGAAAAGACATAGCTTCTAGTCAAATACTGCCATTTCATTTAGAAATTCTGGCACAACTAGCACACGGCAGAAGCAAACACAAGGGTGTGAAAATCACTGCTGTTCCATTCAAAATCTGTTGGCATAACTGACTCCTTGGCAGAAACAGACTCGAAAGGAAGCAAAAAGACAAACACAAAACAAGCAAGTGATGTCTGAGGTAACACCCCCGAAATCACCCGACTCCTACACAACAGGACTGACCCGATACAACAAGACAGACCCAACTGACTCAGTATGAAAGGACTGACTCAATACAAAAAGACAAGACTGACCCAATACCCAAGTCAGAAAGCAAAATTAACAGCATTTGTACATTTGCTCAAAACAGTGCATGCCGTCCACCACATCTGAAGTAAACTGAACGCCGCCCGCAGGTGGTCCAACCTCTAATCACATCACATTATCCCCCACAAGTTCACTGATCAAGTGCCGATAGACTTTGCAGGACCTGGTGCGGGGATGACCCCGTTGTCGATCAGATTTTGTATCTCATGGCGAAGACGAAAACACATGTCAGTGTCATGGCGGCTGGCGATGGAAGGCTGATGTCAATTTGGGTTATGTGAGGAGGGGTTTTCTTTAACGGTTGTGGCTCGGTGGCTTCAGATACCCCTTTCTAATCAGGACCCTCAAGGCGTGATAGAGACATGTCTGTGGGTGAACACCCTCTGGCCCCGAGGTAGATAGTCCGAAGTTCGGGGGTTTGAAGAAGATGCGCCAACAAAGGGGTCGACAGGTGCTGGCCGGGTTTGCTGATATTTTCTGGGAGTAGGGTTAGAGCTGAAAGGAACATTCCTAGCAAGACGGCCCTTTTCCCGGCCTACCCCTCGATTCAAACTGCTCTTACTCTGAACGGCAAAAGTGCCATCCACGATCGTTGCAACGACTGCTAGTACTTGTTGTTTGTTCAGTCCTTCGGCTTTCCAAGCCTCAACAGCCCATCGAAGATGTTCATGGGGACTAATGCTTGCCCCTGCCTTGTTCTTATCACTGGCCTCCACTTTGCTAAAAGATTGGCCTTCTTTCGACGCAACCCGTCCCAAGGTTGGGGAGCCTTTAGACATGAACTCCCTGGTATGTGATGTGGTTGATGACGGAGCCAAAAATCCAAAGGTTAGATCTGCCACAGTTCTCTGAAGATCTTCGATCATCCTCGTCAGCTCAGAAGTAGTGGGCTCACAGGTTTGAGACGATTGGGATTCAGGTGCATCTATCATGCACAAGTCCGTGCTTTCTGGAATGAACACCGCAGGCTTATGCAGATGGGCTGGGGTGATGTATATACTGGGGTCGTAAGGGACGGCCAATGTGTGGATTAGATTGAGATGTGGATGAGGTATTTTGTCATTGGGGTCTGAAGGTGGAGCTATCGTTTGGTTGTCAATGAGATTTTGGATCTCATGATGAAGGCGGTAGCAACGGTCGGTGCCATGACCGCGCTGCTGATGGTACATACAGTACTTGGAAGGGTTGTGTTTGGCTGGGAGTGGGTTTGGAAGGGGTTGGGGTTCTAGGAGTTCTAGGTGCCCTTCTTCGCATGACTTTTTCAAAGCTTGAGAAGACTCATGTAAAGAGGATGGAATTTTCGACTTGAAATTTGAGTTGAAGTGGTTGGTTTTGGCCATTGAGGGAGGTGGTGATAGTGCCTACTTCTGAGCATTTCACAGCTGTGCTACCATCAATAGTAGCATTGGGACTGCGAGCAACATTCCTCTTCAAAGGCTCATTATCTTCTGCAAAGATCCCTTGTTTGATGGCATCCTCGATTTAAACCCCCATTTCATGAAGAAATTTGGAAAGGTAAACAGAGGTAGAACGACCATCTTTTGCAGCAACTTGCCATGCAGATTCCAAACAATCATCCTGATTTGATCTTTGTCGGAAGGTTTTGTAGTCATCATTGAGGCCTTTGGTCTCCATCTCGTCACGAACTCTGAGAAACCCTCCTTTGGCCCTTGGTGGGTGACTTCAAGATCGCGAGTGGTGACCTCAATCTGTGTGTTATAGGAGTATTGATCACTGAAGGCCTCAGCCATCTCTTCCCAGTTTTGTTTCACAAAGTTCTCTAATTTCGTATACCAGATTGCGGCTATCCCAGACAGGGTTCGGCCGAATAGTGACAATTTCTGGGCTGTGGTCAAACCCATTGGTCTCAGAATATCAGAAAACAGGTAGAGGTGCACCATTGGGTCTCCAGAGCCATCGAATCGATCAATATGTGGCATCTTGAACTGATCCGGTAATGTCACCATTGAGTCGGTATAACCATCCTCTATATCAGGAATAGAGTGGGCCCCCTGAGACTTTTTAAACAATTTCTCAAGCTTGCTCACTTTCAACGCCGTGGGGTTCGTCTTGAACTCAAAAGGGGAGTCTGGCAGGTTGATGGGTGTTTTAGATAGCTGGGGTAGAACCGGGGGCGGAGCCGGCCCCGTTGGAATGTCCGTATCTGCCTGGACATCTGGTGTTTCCCCGGGTGTCTGAACCCCTGGTAGTGGAGGAACTCGTTGTGAAGCAGACGCTCCGGTTTGCTGCTCTAGCCTAGCAATTGTCTCTGCCTGTTGGGCTATGACCACAGCTTGTTGCTTGGCGAATTCTGCTTGATGGACAGCGTCTTGCTGCATGGCTTTCATACTATCCTGGAGTTGGCGCACCATCTCTTCCAGACTCAACATATTGTCCTAGTCTAACTTAGCAACCGGTATATCTGTTTCTGTAGTAGGCTCGGAAATCTTAATCCGACTGCCTAAAGATCACTGACCTAGTAGCTGTTGTACTGGTGGTCTATGTCTGACTAGCCTTCTCTGGCCCTGATTACCCTTGAACTGAGTCTCTGACCTGACAAAGTCTATCAGCACAAATCCAATGTACCCGAGGGATAGTGGAGCCTTCTGAAGCTATAGTTCCAGGACTACCCTAGCAAAAGAGAAAACAGACAGCATCTCAGCTCAACTTCACTAGAATAGATACGAGCAAAGCTGAACGACTGTATTCTATTACTGATCACTGTTCCCCGAAATCACTGCCCCAAATCTGAATTTGATACCTGCAGATATAACTGATTCTCAAAAAATACTATCTTGGTGCCCTTGATGGGATATCAAAACTTCAAACCGATATCGCATTCCTGTAGAGATACACTCTAAAAGCACATAACATGTAAAAGAGAGCCAATACACCCCTATGTTGGGGTAGGGTTTCCCTGTCCTATTTTGTCAGGAGCTAGGGTTTCACTACGCACGCAGCAGTTTCAAACAACCTATATCGGGTAAGTAACCTGTCCTAGTTTGGGATGGTCACTATGGATTCCGAATATGCACTAGGTCGAATGGTCGAAAAGGGTGCCCCGGTAAAACTGGGGTTTGTGTTCTACATCTTGGCAGAGTTCAACCAACAACCTTATGGTCATGCCTTGACAAGACAAGCCTCCGGCAAACAGCTCAGGAATAGCAGATGGCCAACACGGTGTCCTAGGCGCACCAATGCACATGCAATGCAAAGAGACACATAAGTGTAGTCAAAACAGGATATCACGAGTTCGAGTCAAGCTCTCTAAACTCCGCAGCAGAGTCGCCAGAAACTGTAGACGTCGCCCTTGGGCCTCGCTACAGTTCGGACTCCCCTTTTTGTGTTGTGGTTCTAAATCTTGAACCAAAGAGTGCAACTCCGGCAAATCGTTTTGAAAACAGATTTTTTTGAAAGAAGTGCCAAACATGGACTGCTTTGCCAGATACAGAGTCGCCACCTAAATGTTTTTTTATGGGAAATTTAGGAAAACCTGACTCGGTGCCAAAGGCCACGTGTCCGTCATCACCAAAGTTGTCTTGGCTCGGGAGCTTGGGTACGATCGGGGAAGGTCAGCTATGAGCACCCCCTTTAGTCCGGTCTGAAGACCGGCCTCTACTAACCGTGATATCCTATTTTGAAAACCTTATATGTTCTTATTCCGGTTGTTAGCCTAGAATTACTACGTTATCGCCTGACAAACAAGTATAGACCAAATCGCCTAAGTTGGAACAAAACATTTTATGTTTATTTTAAAAATGGTTTGCTACTCGCAAGTAGGCTAAAATGCAAGTTTTGCCACCCTCAAGTGGGCTTAACACTCACAGTTTTAATGCATTGTCCCAATTTAGGTAATTCAACCTCCATCCACAGGCATTCAAGCAGTTATATCACACAAGCAGCTAGCCTCATGGTAATCATGTTACTATGGCAACACTCACACACATGTAAGGATGCTAAAACATAAAAAGCTTACCTAGTACTCCAAGCCAAAACAGAAACTAGTTAATAATCATATGCATGATCCTAGTTCATGTTAAGTAGCTAATGCAACACATGCAAAGAATGTAATCTAGACAGGCTCGGCTATCCTAAACATGGCATATGGAATGCTACAAATAGCATGTATTCAATTTGGAAATCGAAAAAAACAATGCAGTTTGTATGATGTACCGAGCCCGATGCATGTCAACAAATGCATGGATGCACGCATGCATTGCATAAGGTATGCTAAAATAAATATGCCCTAATCTACCATCATAAGCAGGTAAATAAAAGGGAAGAAAGAAGTGGGGGTTGGAAGGCATACACACACTCACCCACACTTATTACAGATTCGCCCTCACTCGGAGGGACCAAAATAATAATACAGTCCAAGAAAAATAAATGAATAAATTATTACAAGACCTCTAATCTAATTAAATTAAATGCAAAGAAGAGATGGCCACAGCCTCCGCCTCGGGATATGCGAATGATGCATGCTCGAATCCGCCTTGCCTGGAAAGTCCGCGCCATGCCACTGTTGCCTCTGTTTTTACTGCCCTGTCTCTCCAAAAATTGCCAAAGTCCTGGGACATGCTCCTTGCACACTGTAGATCATCATCGGCTGAATAGAATGCCCACCGGCCGTGTACAATAGTCACCGGCTGTCAATGATGTTATCGACCACCTATATAGTCTTGTCGGCACTCTATCTCGCCGATCGGCACAAAATTCTGCAGGAGAGCAGTTTTGTGGCAACAAGGCGAGCGATTGTATGGCATGGAATTTCAAGCGATGTATGCATGGACACACTCCCTATCATGCAATGGACTCAAGGGAGCATGGCCCTCGACCCCCGGGCCATCAATTGTGCATTTCGATGCATGATGGCCTAAGAGGCCAAGTTTGCAATTCAATGTCAAATGAAACGCACACAAAGCATACAAGGGACCCAACCTCAATCATGGTTGATCAAGAGGCAAGGCAATGCACAACAATGCACATGCAACCTAAGCAAGCAAGCTAACATGCAATGCAACTACATGGCATACACAACGCTAACAACATAACATGCACAACGCGTTGGGAACATGGCATACACAATGCAACATGGGCTTAAACTAACATGGGTAGCTCGCAAGCATGCCAAAACCAGCGGCCATAATCATAGAGATGAAGGCATGAAATGCACACACACATACATGCAATCATGGTCCAACACCTTGAACATAAACAAGGCAACTCTTAAGTACACTTAAAGAGGCTAAGTATGGACATATAGCATGCAACATAAGCTCTGAAATCATGTTATAGGAGGGTCTAAACCAACTAAATAAATCAACAAAGCATGTGACAATGCTCACATATTCACATACTCGAAGCATACAAACCACAAAATGCAAAGAGGCTATATAATGCATGCTAGGGTCGACTCAAACAGCTTAAGACAGACCTAAAGCATGGCAAAATAAGTACAAAAGCTTCACAAATATAAGCCTAAAACATGCTCGAACAAAGGCTAACAACCTAAGGCATATTAAGGCAATTACAAGGCAATACATGGTAGGTATGCTAAGCATGCACCAAACTGAAAAATACCCTTCTACAACACTGATGAGGGACCAAAAATATGACTACTCACAGTAGATGAAAAGCCCCAAATCAATATACAAACATGCTCAAAATGCAATGCAAGCTTAAGGCCCACAAAGGGGTATAACATGAAGTACCAAAAGGGTGCACCAAACAGTCGAAGACCCTTCATGGGACATGTAGAGGGGGTCAAAATAAGACACTTTTCAGGCCTGTCAAAGGCCCAAAAACAGAATCATGGTAGGCTAAAGAAACATGCAAAATTACGGTAAATAGAAGAAATTATGAAGCAAGTGCAAGATAGGGGTCCCAAACATGGTTGAGCCCTTCTTCAATGTTGAAGAAGGGCTCAAAATGAGCCTACTTACAGTTTAAATTATACTCAAAAACAGATCACATATAGACTAGAAATTTCATGCAAGAATGTAGCACATCAAGGAGTATTGAAGCAAGTGCACTATGGAGGGCTCAAACAGGGTTGAGCCCTTAAACAAACATGAAGAATGTCTCAAAAGAGTGCCCCTTTCAGTTAGTGTCGGAGCCCAAAACAGTAAGCAAATAGGGTAGAAAAATGTGACAAGAATGTGCTACAAAAGAGGGAAAATGATCTCACCCTTGAAGACTACCCTTTTGGTTGCTTCTTGGCTTGAGTTGCAGCACCTTTGGCCTCTGAAAAACTTCTCCAAGCTGCTGTGATGGAATAGTGGTGGTGGTGCTATGGGTTGGTGAAGGAATGGCCCAAGAACAAGAGTGTTTGGAGGTTGAATGAGAGAGATATAGTGAGAGATGGAGGGATATATGGTTGTAGATATATATGTTAGATATATATATCTATTCTCTGGTTTTCTTGCTCAAAAATTCCAACCCTTTACAATGGAGGAGGATGGCTCCTTTTATAGACAAATGGAAGGCTTAAGGCTTACAAGAGAAGCTAAAGCAAGGGGCTTATCAAAGAAGCCAAGACAGCTGGTAGGCTTCTTAAGGAAGCCAGACAAGGGGTCAAGGCTTCCTCAAGAAGCCATGAGCAAATGGTGCACAAAAGAGGGGTCAAAGTGGTGCAAAGGGTGCAAAATAGCAATATATATGCACGTGGAGCTGGTTTTGTGCATCCCAGCTGGCACAGCTGGTATGCACCAGGCTTGGGAGGGTCAAAAGGGTCAGGTCGGCCAGAAAATTTGATCATCGGCCAAAATAAAGTGCCGGTCGGCACTATTTTCTACCGATCGTCTAAATAGAGTGCCGATAGGTGATTCCTAGGTCAAAAAATGGCCGGTGGGTATGCAAATTGAATCCCCGAAAGTTAGATTTCCAATGGCGCAAACCTTGCATCAAAATTCCTCCTCTGCAAAAAGTTATGTCCTTTTCCGTGAAGCCGCGCAGACTCGATCCAACCGGGATGATACCCAGCTTTAATCAATCATATCTCCTCCATCCTGACTTGGCTCTAGGAGATTCTTGAGTACAAAGTGAAGCCCCGGAAGTCTTCTTTCCAACGATGGTGGCCTCATAGCTTAACTCCAAGTATGCAATTGGATAAGCCTGATTCAGCGAGGGCCGCTTGACTTTCTTCTACCCGGATTCATGGCGAACTTCTTCTCCAACCTATTTTCTCCCCTCCTCTCCTCTTTTCTTTAACTCCAAACCCCTAAACAAAGTGTTTTGAAGGGTTTGCCTCTCTCCTTGCCGAAGGAATTGTATCTTTGGCCTGCACATGTCTCAACACCGAGCAAACCATCAGTAATGCCCAAGTCTTGAGGGCGGTCAAAAATGGGGTGTGTACAAGCGTCCACCACTACAAGGGAAAATACTGGATGGGTGATTTTCCTGCTCGAGCGGCAAAACCCCCGCTCGAGCGTAGAAGCAACAACAAAGTCCCCGCTCGACCGCCAAAAGCTCAGCTCGAGCGGACCGACCAAAATCTGGGCAACTAGTTTTGGTTTCTAAGTTCAACCAACCTATTTCAAATCTGCCCAACACAACCCAATATTCAAATACAAGGAGTAAATGATGTAAACAAGATATACGCAACAACCAACTCCACGGAACCGAATCCGGATACGATAAATAAAGAAAATGAAAACCCAGATCGCTATAATCTGTCTTCAACAAATTAGGGCATATATATATATATAGAGAGGGAGAGAGAAATTATTTCACTGACTTGTGCACACAGATCTGTCGAGAAAACACGGAGAGTCGAGAGAAGCGAGTCGACGGAGAGAGACTCGGTCGTCGTCGGTCATCAGAAGCTGCGCTCATCGAGTCGCCAGGGTTGTAAAAGCTGCGTTCAACCGCATGATTTAGCTATATGACTACGAAATTATACAAATTACCTATGATTTAAGTGATTTAATTTTGTTAGACTATTTATAGGAAAAATTGCATTTCAGTGTAAATTTTTAAAATAAATTATAAGTTAGTGAAATAATTTATTAATCTTAATAATTAAAATTATAAGTTTTTGCATCAATTTATAAAAATATCACTGATTTACAATTTTTTTCATATTTATACATACTAAATAGTGTTTTATATATAGAAGGGAAAATTACATATACCCCCTTGAGGTTTAGCAAAATTACAGTTACCCCCCTGAGGTTTGAGAAATTACAGATACTCTCCTGAAGGTTATATTTGCATAAAAAATTAGGAGGCAATTTATTATGAAAATATAAATCTCAGGGGGTATCTGTAATTTAGCTAAACCTCAAGGGAGGTATATGTAATTTGCCCTAAATAAGAAAATTCTCATTAATCATCATTGTATATACAATTTTAGGGGATTACTAGTTACATGATAATTTGCACCGGACATCTTGTTATTTAGTAGGCATTAAAAATTGTAGTATGATTCGATGTATCTCTAAGTATTTAAATGCTTTATAATGCTATTTCAACTTATAAACTTGCTACCATCTTGTATAGTAAACAAAACAAAAAAATAAAATTATATTATGTATAATCTTCATACTAAAGACAAAATATGGAATGTATTTATAATTTTTTAATTTTATTTTAAAAAGAGAGTGAATAGAATTTCTCATTTTTTATTTTGATTTTTCTTGTAATAGCCTTACTCCTTTAAAAATTAAAGCTTGTCTTAATAAAAATATGCCCGTGTGTATATGATATGAAACTATGCTCTATCTTCATACATTTTGTTAAATATAGTAATTATATATGTTATGTCTATTATACATATCATATTATGTTCATTAGTAATCATCATATTTAGATTTCTCTAGTATATACTGTCAAAATACAACATTAAATATATACATAATATAATATTCTCTTTCTATCTCTCTTAGATATGCCAATTTGAGAACTTAGCTAAAATTCAAATTTTGAGTTTTAACTTATTTTAAGCCACATCACTTCTTTATTTTTTTATTTTTCAAAAAAAAAAAGTCAAAAAACTTAAAAAGTCAACTTTTAACTAACTTTACAAAACAAATGCCCCCAAAAAGTTCCCATCTTAAAAACAAAAATGCCCTAAAAAGATTTTGCAACTTGGGACTAGGGAGGGATCACCCAGTTCAAGTGCCTCCAAAGTCTTGTTATTCATTGACCCATGATTAAGACAAATGCAATAGGAGCACTCAAAGGATGGAAACACTTTCCTAACTTAATGATGGACCATCTCTACCACAAGTGCCTAATTTTCGAAATTTATTTTTTATAATTTTTTTCAAAAAAGTTCAAAATTAGTTTGGTGAAAAAAAAAATTAAAAATACTCATTTTTAATATATATATATATATTTTTTCTTCTTTTTTTTTTCAATGAAAATATTCCTTTTCGGGTTCATTTTTATTCTAAAAAGAAGAAAAAAAAAATATGAAAAATCAAAAAAATCAAAAAATAAAATTTTAAAACAAAACTCACCAGAGTCTAATATCTCACCCTTTGAAAGTGGATTTTAATAGAACTAAATTTCAAATCACACTTTAATAATTTGATCGATCATAATTAATTAAAATCAAAATTGACATAGTACTCCGACCTCTCATACCCTATAAACATTACTGTGAGAGGGATTTTTTTTTTTTTTCTTTTGAACGCATACTGGGAGAGGGATTGATTCCATATTTTTGTGAGAGGCCAAATACACCACCTCATCAAATATTCTCATTACACAAACTTTCTCATAATGGTGACACATTGTACTCATACTTCAACATTGAACCTTGAATTTTGCCAATAAAATGGTAGTCGGACATCCTTTGTCATGAATGTACTGACCGGAATAAGTTCTCCTGCACATTTTTTTTTTTATACTTCATATTTTTTAGGGTCTGTTATGGTGTGCAACTTACGCCTTACACTTACGCCTTTTTGTTTCTGATCCTGCTTTTTTTTCACCTTCCACTTACACTTTTGTGTAAGTGACATATAGTGTGTAACCTTGAGGGTTGCACACTTAAGAAAAGTTCTTTTTTTTATAGGCCTCAATTTGGGCTTACATCGACAATCCGAATAGTATATTTCGTAAATTTCATAATTAAGGTCATTCATGCAAAAAAAAAAATGGGTTTCTTCGGGAAGTTATAATCTTAAAAAAATTGTATTTTTGTTTTATAAAATAAAAGACAAATATAATTATAAACTTAAACCATTCTTTTTAGAAGATGAAATATTTTATTGTTTCTGTATTTATAATTTTTCAATAAAATTTATTTTTTACATAGATAATCTTCATTATGAAACTTAACAGATAGATGATTTGAATCATTAACATAAATCTAAATCAGGATTTACAAAAAATAATATAAAAAAAATATGGAGAGATGAAAATAAGGAGAGCCTATCCCTGTAGTGATCAACATTGTAGATTCTTCACTACTCTTGCCCACATTGATGACAAGGACACGTGTGGTGGTGATGGACAAGTCGGCTGCAAATTATCTAATTTTAACATGTTCCTACAAAACAAAATCAAATTTCTAATTTAAGAATGAGAAGAAAATAAGATTGGCAAGTCAACAAAATTACTTGAAATATTAAATTTTGATATTAGAGTAGTGCTACGAAAAAAGAAATTGATCGTTAAAATTTTATACTTGATAAACAAATCAATTAAAATTTTATACTTGATAAACATTAAAAAGAAAAACAATTACAACATTAATAAACTTATTATTGGATGTTGAATTTGAAAAAGGGGAGGTACTAAATGAATCAATAATTTTTTGAATTTTCTCGCTAGACTCCCCTTAAACTCTAATACTGTTAGAACTATTGGACACCAGAAATTAATACCACACAATAACACAAGAATATTTACGTGGTTCGGCAATTGCCTACGCCCACAGAGAGCAATGTATTATCCGAAGAAAAAGATTACAGAACTTTCCCTCACATATATTCTCACACACTCTATTCTCTCTGTGTTTGCTCTGCACTCTGCATTTTTTCTTCTCTCAGCCTCTCCATATATATATACATAAATGGTAGGTGAAGAGAGCCAGCTTGCCAATCTCCTTTCGGTGGTAGTTGCCCAATCCATCCACCTTTGCGGCTTGCCAACCGACAAGCCGTATTCCTTGACAAGCTCAACAATGCTTTCACATGGAGAAGAAGGATGATATCCTATCCTTATGAGCTGGATCTAACAATCCTCCACCTCCACGCCCGTAAGGATAATTGACTTCTCACTTGAAGTCCATCCCGATCAGATTCTTGCAAACTTTCAGTTTGTCTCTGGTGACACCTTTGGTCATCATATCAGAAGGATTCTTGTCTGTGTGAATCTTCACTAGCTTCATCAACTGTTTTTCCATCACTTCTCGTATCCAATGATACTGAACATCAATGTGTTTTGTACGTGAATGGTACATGGAATTCTTGCTCAAATCAATTGCACTTTGACTATCACAATGTACCTTGTAATCTTCTTGCTGTAGACCCAATTCTTGGAGAAAGCGCTTTAACCACAACATTTCCTTTCCAGCATCTGCGGCAGCAATGTACTCTGCCTTTGTTGTAGATAAAGCAACACACTTTTGTAGTTTGGACTGCCATGAAACAGCTCCCCCTGCAAAGGTGAATAGAAATCCTGATGTAGACTTTCTACCATCAAGATCACCTGCCATATCGGCAACTATAAAACCCTCCAAAATTGGTTCAGCTCTCCCGAAACATAAACACATCCTTGAAGTTCCCTTCAAGTACTGAAGAATCCATTTGACTGCCTCCCAATGCTCCTTTCCTGGATTGGCGAGGAATCTGCTCACAACGCCAACTACATGAGCTATATCTGGCCGGGTACACACCATTGCATACATCAAACTTCCTACTACGGAAGAATAAGGGATTGCCTCTATTTCTTTCCTTTCAGAGCTGGTCGTGGGACACGAACGCTTTGACACATTGAAATGGTTGGCCAGTGGTATGCTGACTGGCTTGGCATCTTTCATGTTGAACCTTTCAATTACCTGTTCAACATATTTCTCCTGTGACAGCCATATCTTCTTGGCTTTTCTATCACGAACAATCTTCATGCCCAAAATTTGCTGTGCTGGGCCTAAATTCTTCATATCAAAATACTGCGACAAGTCCTTTTTCAACTTGTTGATCATAGTAGTATCATGTCCGATGATCAGCATATCATCGACATACAACAGTAGGATAATGAAGTTTCCATCAGAAAACCTGCGGAAATATACACATTGGTCTGCCACCGTTCTTGTGTACTCGTGATCTACCATAAATGAATCAAACTTCTTGTACCATTATCTCGGCACCTGTTTCAGGCCATAGAGACTCTTCTTCAATTTGCAAACCAGATTCTATTTTCCTTTAACTTCAAATCCTTCTGGTTGCTCCATGTAGATCTCTTCCTCCAATTCACCATGGAGAAAGGCAGTCTTGACATCCATTTGTTCTACTTCCAGATTCAAGCGAGCTGCTAATCCCAGAGCTACTTGAATAGAAGTCATCTTTACAACTAGAGAGAAGATCTCATCAAAATCAATTCCTTTCTTCTGCCCAAAGCCTTTGACCACCAAACGAGCTTTATGCTGCAATAGTTTACGATTTCCATCTTTCTTTAACTTATACACCCATTTGTTTTTTAAGGCTCTCATGTCTCTTGGAAGTGGAACAAGCTCATAAGTGTGGTTCTTCTACAAAGAACTCATCTCCTCCTGCATGGCTTATATCCAACAGTCTTTCTCTGTATGACTCTTGGCTTCTGAAAAACTCTCGGGCTCCCCCTCATCAGTAATTAGAATATACTGAGAAGTAGGATATTTGGTTGATGGCACGGCAGCTCTTCCAGTTCTCCGCAACTGAGGCTCAGTTGCCTCTGTTTGAGGGGGTTGCTCCCCCTGCTCAACACCCTCTTCATTCAGGTCTTCATCTCTTTCCTCCTGATCCTCAATTTCTGGCATAGGATCTTGCAACTCTGGCACTTCTTGTTGCACATCATCACATCTAGCATTTTGTGATGCCTTGGGAGATGGAAACAAGTCTGGAGTGATGACATCTCTGGACTTTGCAGATTTCTCAAAATCTGCTATTGTCTGGTCTTCTTGGAACACAACATCTCTGCTCCTGAATATCTTCTTGTTCACTGGGTCCCACATTGTGTACCCAAATGCTGCATCTGAATAGCCCACAAATATGCATGGAGTGGACTTGTCATCAAGCTTCTGTCTGTTTTCCTTGGAGATGTGTGCAAAGGCCTTACACCCGAAGACTCTCAAGTGAGAATATGATACCTTTCTTCTGGACCAGACTTCCTGAGGTATCGCAAAATTCAACGGGACTGAAGGCGACCTGTTGATGAGGTAACAGGCTGTACTGGCGGCTTCAGCCCAAAATGACTTTGGCAACTTTGCCATTTTGAGCATACATCTGACTCTTTCCATAATAGTGCGGTTCATCCTTTCTGCCACACCATTGTGTTGTGGGGTGCCGGGAACTGTTGTCTCGTGCCGGATACCTCTGCTGGCACAATATGCTGCAAAAGCATTGGAAGTGTACTCGCCTCCATTGTCTGTGCGAAGACACTTCAACTTCTTCCCGGTCTCTCTTTCCACCATTGCATGGAACTCCTGAAAGTGCTGAAATACCTCATCCTTTGTCTTCAGGAAATACACCCACAACTTCTTTGATGCATCATCAATGAAAGTCAGAAAATACTTGCAGCCGCCATATGACTCCACGTCAATTGGGCCACAAACATCCGAGTATACCATATTGAGCACTTCTGTTTTCCTCTTGCTCGTTGAACTGAATGATACTCGATGTTGCTTGCCACAAAGGCAATGATCACAGGGCTTCAAGACACTCCCTTTGGATAAGGGTATCCTGGATTGCTTTGCCAATAGATGCAATCCCTTCTCACTCATGTGAGCCAGTCTTCTGTGCCATAAATCCGGTGACTTCTTGTCTTCTACTGCATTAAGACTTTCCAAACAGATCTTCATTTGAGTCTTATACAGTGTTGAAGACATCTCTCCTCTGGCGATTGTCAAAGCTCCTCCTGTCAGCTTCCAACGGCCATTTCCGAATGTACTTGGATAGCCTTGTCGGTCCAGGGCGCTTCCGGAGATAAGATTGAGGCGCAAATCTGGAACATGCCTCACATCTTTGAGAACCAGCTTGTTTCTGACAATAGTTTGAATTCTAATGTCTCCAATACCCACAATCTTTGAATAGCTAGAATTCCCCATTCGAACAGTGCCAAAATCTCCAGCGTTGTACGAGCTGAAAAATTCTCTGTGAGAAGTGGCGTGATAGGATGCAGCTGTGTCTATCACCTATTCTGTGTAGCTGTGGTCAACCACGTGAAGGCAATCTTCTTCTTCACCAACTGCAAGAAGGATTTCATCAGTTGTTGTGGCTGTTGTGTTCTCATCTCCTTTTGACTTACTGCTTTGGCCTTTCTCTTTCCGGCTTGGGCAGTTTCTCTTTATGTGACCCTCCTGGCCACAGTGATAGCAAGTGAAGCTGGAGTTACCTCGACTTTTGTTGTCTCTAGATTTACTCCTGCTGTTCCAGCTGCCTCTACTCTTGCTTCTTCCTCTACCTCTTCTTTTACCTCTGTCTCTGCCTCTATCTTCTGTAACAAGAGCATGGGACTGATTATGGGATTGATTACCTCCCATGTCTTTCATTCTTGTCTCTTCATTGTATATGGCGTCTGTGACCATACTCATGGCCAGTTTCCTTTCTGGTACAGAGGTGCTGAGAGAAACCACCAATGTCTCCCAATTTGTCCCAGAAGAATCGAAAGCGATGAAACGGCTTGCATTTCATCGTCCAATCGCATCTTGACGGTTGCAAGCTAATTCACCAAATTTTTGAATTCACTGGTGTGCTCAGCAATACACACATCATTCTTCAACTTCAGATTTACTAGCATTCTCATCACCAAAGCTTTGTTTCAGGCGGTCTTTGACTGGTACATGTCGTTTAACATTGTCCAAACACACTGTGGTCTATCCATTGTCTAATACAAGCGATAGTCTTACAGTTCATCTTTATCCAGTCATCATCTTTCACTCCTTCAGATTTAACCCCCTTTATAAAAATGGGGTCATGCAAGTCTTTTAAAAACAAGATGTCTTCCATCCATGACCTCTAAATTGCATAATTGGAAGGTGTTAACTTGAATATAGATTCTGAAGTTGATGTAGAAGCCTCCATCGTATTCTGTCTTTTTACAAAAAATTTCAAATGCAAAATCTGACCATACAGATGTGTCAGGAATACTCCAAATAGTCGAAAAGCACTATTGGATCATCAACAACGGACTTAGAATGGCTTAGATCGGGCCAAAACAGTTTCGACGGTTCAGATCTGCGGAATCAGGTGCGCCTGCGAAGCACCGAATGATTTCCCCGGTCAACGGCGCAGGCGGCTTAGTCAGCGGCGGCTCGGCGGCTTGGTCAATGGCAGCGCGACGGCTTGGTCAGCGGCGGCGCGGCTCGGTCAACGGCGCTTGCGTCATGACCACACGTGTGATGCACTTTGTGTCGCCATGTGTCGCGGCGTTAGCGATGTGTCACCGACGTGGCGCTAATGTGTCACTGACGTGGTGCTAAGGTGGCGCTAAGGTGTGCACTGACGTAGCGCCAATGTGGCTGCCACGCAGTCGTCTTCTTCCTGCGAATGGCGCGTGACGGCGCGTGGTGCGCGTGGTCCTGACACGCTCTCTTTGGGCGGCGCGTGTGGGAGCGTGTGAGCTCCTCTGGAGCTCTGCTTTGCTGTTTTGAACTCCTCTCCTCGAGATCTTCCTCCTGGTATGCTCAAAACCAGATTTCGAGCAACTTGATTTCTGGACAGTTTCGAAGAACACTCTGTTTTTGTTCCGAAACGCAACCGAAATGGCTCTAATACCACTTGTTAGGACTATCGGACACCAGAAATCAATACCATACAATAACACAAGAATATTTACGTGGTTCGGCAATTACCTACATCCACAGAGAGCAATGTATTATCCGGAGAAAAAGATTACAGAACTTTCCCTTACATACATTCTCACACACTCTATTCTCTCTGTGTTTGCTCTGCACTCTGCATTTTTTCTTCTCTCAGCCTCTCCATATATATATACATAAATGGTAGGTGAAAAGAGCCAGCTTGCCAATCTCCTTTTGGTGGTAGTTGCCCAATCCGTCCACCTTTGCGGCTTGCCAACCGACAAGCCGTATTCCTTGACAAGCTCAACAATGCTTTCACATGGAGAAGAGGGATGATATCCTATCCTTATGAAATTTGGAACTAACAAATACTGTGTTTGATTAAGAGATTTGAGGGGGGATTTGGAAAGAAAAATGAAAAAAGTAGGTGAAATGTGAATAAAATATACCTACATTTCACCTAGTTTCATACACATTTTTCGTTTTCCTTTCCACATCCCTCCCTAAATCCTCTAACCAAACACATGTAAAACTCTCTTGCTTTTCTTTCTAGGGATTTTTGTAAAAGGAGAGGGAGATAGTGGTTGTTCCTTTATCTCTCTGATCTCCCTTCTCTTCTCTTTCCTCCTCCCTTTGAGCCTCCTCTAAATTTGATGTTTGTCTCTCTAGTTCAGCTATCACTATCTTACCTTATATATCATCGAGTTCAAAATTTTAAGATTTGGTTTCAGATCTTCTTCCAGTCTAAAGGTCAAAACTAAATAATGCATTCGTTTCATGTTAGGCAATCACTTCAACCCCAATATTCTATATTGACCAGCAGAAGTGGAGTCTTTGGCTTTTAAGTTGAAAGCTATAGAGCATTGGAGTTTTGGATAAGTTCCACTGCAACAAAAAAGGCCTTTGGTGACAGACTGATTTTGTCTCCACACATCAAATTTTTGTCACTAAAGTGATCTGCGACGAAAAAAATTTGTCACCACATTCGTGGCCTATACGTCGTCGCTGAAAGTACCTGGTGACGAAAAACAGTTTCGTCGCCTATTTTTTATTTTTGGCGACAAAATGTTTCATCGCTGAATGTTGAATTTTTCATCCTCTATAACATCAAATTTGTCGCCAAAACTAAATAATATTTTTATTTTAATTATTTTTCATGACGAAATATTTCGTTACCAAATAGATTTTAGTGACGAAAGTTTTCCTTACCAATGATATGAATTAAGGTGACAAAAAAATTCGTCACTAAAATGAGCAAAAAATAAAATTATTCAATGACAAAACATTTTGTCACCAAATATTTCAATTTAGCGACGAAATATTCAGTAAATGTGATGAAATTATTTGTTTCGTATTATATCATTATTGACAAAATTATTCGTCATGTTTTTTGAAAATTAATAGCGACATTTTTTATTTTGTCACTAATAAAAATTAAAAAAATTTGAAAATGAGGGTATTATTTTCTTTCGAAATTTTTTCTTTTCAATAACAATTCCCTATGCATTTCAATAACCTATTTAATAAAATATCTATTACAAATCAATACAAAAATCTGTTCATTTTCATAAACATCACAATCAAATTTCAGCACTATCCACAAAAATACAATATGAACTGCATGCGGATTATAAACATGTCTCTTAATATCCACAAAAAAACGCCTACTAATATCCACACAAATATAATATCAACCGCATGCGGATTACCAAACACATCTCCTAATATCCAACAAAAAACATGTCTACTAATATCAACAAAAATAAAATATCAATGGCGGATTACCAAACATGCCCTGTAATACCAATAAAAATATAAAATTTACAACGCAACCAAAATACATGTAAGGTAATATGAACAAAAACACAAAATGAACTACCATCTACCCTCCAAATTACCAAACATGTCCATATCAAATCTCAAATCTGCAAAAAAATGAAACACAAAAAAAAAAAATGCAAGTTAGACAATTATTATCTTATCCATAAAATATACAATTTAACATGCATTTTTCGAATTAGTTTTCAATCGGGAGTCCGGTGCAAGTTTCGTTAATTTCCAGACTTACATTGGTTTCTCCCAACGTTGTTGAGGTGTTCCCCGGGCTGTCCCGTGGCTGTTACACGATTTTGGCCCCCGAAGATCTATTTTCAAACTTAAGTGTGAAAAGTGCAATTTTGGACTTTGTTTTCAAACCGGGAGTCTCATACTAGTTCCGTAAGTTTTCACAACTCACATTGGTCTCTTCCGAGGTGTTTGACATGTTCCACAGGCCGTCTCGTGGTTATTGCATGATTTTTGCCTCCTATAGCCTATTTTCAAGTTTAAGTGTAAAAAAGTGCAATTTTCGACTTAGTTTTCAAATCGGGAGTCCCATGCTAGTTCCGTAAGTTTTCACAACTCACATTAGTTCCTCCTGAGGTGTTTGAGGTGTTCTCCGAGCCGTCTCATGGCTGTTGCACGATTTTGACCTCCGATAACCTATTTTCAAGTTTAAGTGTGAAAATGTACATTTTTCGACTTAGTTTTCAAACCGGAAGTCCCATGCTAATTCCGTAAGTTTCCACAACTCACATTGGTTCCTCCCGAGATGTTTGTGGTGTTACCTGGGTCGTCTCATGGCTGTTACACAATTTAGCCCTCCGATGGCCTATTTTCAAGCTTAAACGTTGGAAAAGTTCATTTTTTTACTTAGTTTCATACCTACGTGTTAAAATAGTGCAAATTTCAAAGTAGTTTTCAAATTGGGAGCCACGCGCTACTAAAATAAGTTTGCACAACTTATGTTGCTCCGTCTCAAGGTGTTTGTGATGTTTCTCAGATCTTTACATGCATATTTCACTATTTTCCTGTGACCTTTCACCCCTAAATGTCAAAGTTTTTTTTTTTATTCTACCCTAGTTGATTAAGAAATTTCTACTAAATTAACATAGAAACATAATATACTAACAAAGCCTACTAATCCAATAAAATAAATTACTAGAACGCACCGAGCTGTATACCCTGACCATGATTGATTTTGATCAACATCGATGTTTTGCTTCATTTGTATCATATTATTCACATTAGCTAGTGATTATTCCTACACAATTGAAACACCAATAAAAACAAGAAAAGATAACATTATTAAGAAGAAACTTACACTACAACAAAAAAGGTCTATGGTGACGAAAACGCGTGACGAAAAAATATTTAGTCTCCAAATATGCATGTTTTAGTGATGAAAATAAGATTTTGCCTCCAATTATATTATTTTCAGAGACGAAAACCAAATTTCGTCACCAAATGCTTAAAATCAAATAAAACAATAGGTGACGAAAATTTTATTCGTCTCTAAATTTTATTTTTCGTCACAAAACAATTTCCCGCTATTGGAAAATTTTGTGAAAGATTTGGCGCCATTTTGGAGACGAAATTTGTCGTCACCATTGTAAAAAATTTTAGAGAGGAAATAATTTCGTCTCCAAATGTATTATTTTCAGAGAGGAAAACCAAATTTCGTCACCAAATGCTTAAAATCAAATAAAACAATAGGTGACGAAAATTTTATTCGTCTCTAAATTTTATTTTTCGTCACAAAACAATTTCCCGCCCTTGGAAAATTTGGTGGAAGATTTGGCGCCATTTTGGAGACGAAATTTGTCGTCACCATTGTAAAAAATTTTAGAGAGGAAATAATTTCGTCTCCAAATGTATTATTTTCAGAGAGGAAAACCAAATTTCGTCACCAAATGCTTAAAATCAAATAAAACAATAGGTGACGAAAATTTTATTCGTCTCTAAATTTTATTTTTCGTCACAAAACAATTTCCCGCCCTTGGAAATTTTGGTGGAGGATTTGGCGCCATTTTGGAGACGAAATTTGTCGTCACCATTGTAAAAAATTTTAGAGAGGAAATAATTTCGTCTCCAAATGTATTATTTTCAGAGAGGAAAACCAAATTTCGTCACCAAATGCTTAAAATCAAATAAAACAATAGGTGACGAAAATTTTATTCGTCTCTAAATTTTATTTTTCGTCACAAAACAATTTCCCGCCCTTGGAAAATTTGGTGGAAGATTTGGCGCCATTTTGGAGACGAAATTTGTCGTCACCATCGTAAAAAATTTTAGAGAGGAAATAATTTCGTCTCTAAATGTATTATTTTCAGAGAGGAAAACCAAATTTCGTCACCAAATGCTTAAAATCAAATAAAACAATAGGTGATGAAAATTTTATTCGTCTCTAAATTTTATTTTTCATCACAAAACAATTTCCCGCCCTTGGAAAATTTGGTGGAGGATTTGGCGCCATTTTGGAGACGAAATTTGTTGTCACCATTGTAAAAAATTTTAGAGAGGAAATAATTTCGTCTCCAAATGTATTATTTTTAGAGAGGAAAACCAAATTTCATCACCAAATGCTTAAAATCAAATAAAACAATAGGTGACGAAAATTTTATTCGTCTCTAAATTTTATTTTTCGTCACAAAACAATTTCCCGCCCTTGGAAAATTTGGTGGAAGATTTGGCGTCATTTTGGAGACGAAATTTGTCGTCACCATTGTAAAAAATTTTAGAGAGGAAATAATTTCGTCTCCAAATGTATTATTTTTAGAGAGGAAAACCAAATTTCGTCCCCAAATACTTAAAATCAATAAAAAATACAAGAAATCTGGGCTATTGTAACAAAAAAAATTTTGTTTTAAAATATAACCCAAAAATGACGAAATATTAATTTTGTCGTTTGTTTTAATTTTTCTCAAAAGTATAGGAGACGAAAACAAAATTTCGTGTGCAAAAATGAGGCGCCAATTTCATTTGCATTGGCGCGAATTATTTTAGCTCATTGGAGACAAACATTTTTGTCACAAAATATAATTTTTTTTTTGTGACGAACGTAATTCGTTGCCAATAAATTCCATACCTATTAAACGATGTCGTTGCATATTTCCATTTATTAGGCGACAAATATATTTTTGTCTGCGAAGGATAAGTTATGGAAGACGAAAATATTTCGTCACCAATAAACACTCCATCATGCGCATAATGTCATTTCATCTTACTATTAGATAGGCGACAAATATATTTTTGTTTCAGAAGAATAAGTTGTGGGAGACGAAAATATTTCGTCACTAATAAATTCTAATTAATTGCGTGACGAATATATTTATCGTCTCATAAGGTTAAGTTGTGGAAGACAAAAATATTTCATCACAAATACTAAATTCTTTGTTACGTATTGAAGGATACAAAAATATTTTATCACTAATCATTTCTCTTTATTAAAATGCCGTGGTTTTGTGTTTCAAAGCAT
This sequence comes from Camellia lanceoleosa, assembly GCA_025200525.1. Lineage (NCBI taxonomy): Eukaryota > Viridiplantae > Streptophyta > Magnoliopsida > Ericales > Theaceae > Camellia > Camellia lanceoleosa. The sequence goes on from CM045760.1 coordinate 34,927,028, forward strand.
TGAACTGGACCCCAAGAGACACACTCGATGCTTATCACTCATTTTCATGTACATGAACCTTGAAGTCGTGACCCAAGAAAACACTTTCTACAAACCCTCATTTCTCTCTCGACTTGAGTCTACTCCTCTCTCACAAGTATTGAAGTCGTGACTCAAGAAGACACTTTGTAAACCATTTCTTCTATTTCGCGCTAAAGCCTATCTCTTCTCTCACACTTAAGCCCTTCAGACATGCCAACACCGGCTATTATCCAAGAAGGCACCCTATGCAAACCCACTATTCTTTCTCACAGTTGAAGGCCCTCTTGCACGCAAGCACTTTTTCTCATTGTCCGAACCAACTCTACCCTTTCCATCTAGAACACCCATTTTAAAAAATCAAGGTCAAAACCTCTCTGCAACAAAAAAAAAAAAAAAGATAATTAATGTAGCTATTTTTTTTGTGAGAAAAAATACAGAGAAACAAATAATAAAAAATTTGTAATTTTCAAAATTAATAGAAAATATTACCTTGTTTAGTAGATTGTTTTTAAACCAGGACCGCATCGGCCGGTCGAACTGCTGGACTGGCCTAGTTCGATCGGTCAACCTCAAACCGGATTAGGGCCAAAACTGAAAACCCGGCGACGATCGGTCGAACTGTAAAACCGGTGACCCAGTGGTCGAACCGGCCAAAACCGGTCAGTTTTTTTTTTTTTTTCAACTTTTTTTTTATTATTTTCTTTCTTTCTTTCCTTTCTTTCTTTCTTACATATTTATATATATATATATATAAATATATATTTCAAAATTTTGACTAAAAATTCTTATTTCAAGAGTCTCTTCTCATAATGAAGAGTCTCATTGAAAGCTTGAGAACAATATGAAAGTCTATTCCTATTTATAGGAAAAGATTTTTCAAAGAGAACCTACAAAATTCTATGTGGGATTCAATCAAATAATTTGAAACATATTGATTGGAGGGAGAGTTTAAAATTTCATTTCCCTCCAAAATTAAATCTAGCATTCAATCAATTTATTTGGAGGGAATGTTTAAAAATTTTAATTTCTTTAAAATAAGTGACTTTTTTTTATCAATTAAGACTTTATAAAACATTATTAATAAATATTATGCAACAATTTTTATTTTTATTTGATTATTTATATATTTTTATTTATTTATAATTTATAATTATATTTTTTAATTATATAATATTAATTATGACGTCACAGTTCGACCGCTTTGACCCGGCGGTTGAACCGGTGACCCGTCCACCCGGTCCCTTTTCCGCTTTGTAATATTTTTTAATTATATAATATTACAAACCTTATGTGAGCTCCAATATTCCAATCTTAATTTTAAAAATTTTTAATTTAAAAAAAAAAAAAAAGAACTCAGCATTTATTGACTTCTCCCAACTCACTTTTTGACTTTTCTCATACCTACTCCTACACCCTTTTCAACTTCTCCCATATACTATGGCTAGTGATGAGATTGTTAAATTATTTTTATAAAAAATAATTTGTATATTTAAAAAAATATCTAAAACAAATATAAATTCTTATTAAATCTATATATATATTATATAAGTATATATAGTTTATTTAATTTCAGCGATTAAAAATTATTTTGGTCCCAGTATATATAGTTTTGGCAACTAAAATATTTTAGTCGCTGAAAGAAAAATAAAAAATTATTTTTTATCTTTCGCGACCAAAAGTTTGGTCGGCAAAACCTTAATTTCAACGACTAAAAATTATTTTAGTTGCGGTATATATAGTTTTGGCAACTAAAATATTTTCGTCGTTGAAAGAAAAAAAAAAAATTTATATATATCTCTCTCACTCATCACTTTTCTCTGTCTGTCTGTCTCTCTCTGTGTCTCTATTTTTGTCTCTGTCTCTCTCTCACTCATCACTCTTCTCTGTCTCTCTCTCTGTGTCTCTTGCTCATCTCTCTTTTCTATCTCTCTCATCTCTCGCCTCTCTCTCTTCTCTTTATCTCTCTCTTCATCTCTCCCTATATCTCTCTCGCTTTATCTTTTTCGCTTTTTTTCTCTCTCTCTCTCTCTTTGTTTGTCTCTTTTCACCTATTTTTTCATCTTCCTCTCTATTCTCTTTCTCTCTCTTACTCATCACTCTTCTCTCTCTGTCTGTTTGTCTATCTGTCTGTCTGTGTCTCTCTCTGTGTCTCTCACTCATCTATCTCTTCTCTCATTTCTCAGATTCTCTCTGTCTCTTTCGCTCATCTCTTTTGTCTCTATCTCTCTTGTTCTTCTCGCTTCTTTCGCTTTCTCTCATCTCTTTTCTCTCTGCTCTATTGCTCATCTCTCTTATTTCTATCTCTCTCTCTCTCGCTCATCTCTCTGCCTCTCACTCATCTCTCTTATCTCTATCTCTCTCTGGCTCATCTCATTCATCTCTCCTCTCTGTCTCTTTTTCTGACTCTCACTCTCTATCTCTTTCTCTCTTTGTCTCTCCTCTTTTTCTCTCTCACACTCATCACTCTTCTTTATCTATATGTCTTTGTCTCTTTTTCTCTTTCACTCTCGCTCATCTCTTGTCTCTCTATCTTTCTCATCTTTTTACTTTCTGTATCTCTCTCACTCATCTCTCTTCTCTCTATCTCTCTCTGTCTCTCTCACTCATATTTCTTCTCTCTCTATCTCTCTCTTTTTCTATGTTTTTCTCTCGATCATCTATTTTCGCTCTCTTTCTCTCTTTATTTGTCTATCTCATTTATCTTTTGTTTCTCTGCCTCTATCTCTTTCTCTCCCTATCTCTTTCTCTCTCTGCTCTTTTTCACTCTTTCTCTTTTGTCTCTCTCTCACTCATCACTATTCTCTCTCTCTTTCTCTATTATTTATTATTATAATTTTACTTTTTATTTATTATCGCTTTTGGAGGGATTTTTAAATTAATTTGGTGAGGAACTCTAGAGGGATTTCAAACACACTAAAATGAGTTAGGGCTTAAACATCGCCTCTCTCTCTCACATCGATTCTCTCGCTCTGTCTTTTCTCATTCCATCACTCTCTTTCTCTTCACCCATTTTGTCATCTTCCTCTCTCTCTTCTATTTCTCTCTCTTACTCATCACTCTTCTCCGTCTCATTCTGTCTGCTCTCCCCTGTGTCTCTCACTTATCTATGTCTTTTCTCATATATTTTCTCTCCGCTCATTTCTGCTCATCTCTCTTCTCTTTATCTCTCTTGCTCATCTCTCTCCTCTCGCCTCTCTCTTATCTCTCTTTCTCTCTCTGCCTCTCGCTCATCTCACTTCTCTATCTCTCTCTGTCTCTCGCTTCATATCTCTTCTTTCTATGTCTCTCTCGCTCATCTCTCTATCCTGCCTCTCTCGCTCATCTCTATCCTGCCTCTCCTGCTCATCTCTCATCTCTCTATGTCTCTCTCGCTCATCTCTCTTCTCTCTATCTCTCTCTCTGTCTCTCTCATTCATCTCTCCTCTCTCTTTGTCTTTTTTTCTGTCTCTCACTCTCTATCTCTTTCTCTCTTTGTCTCTCTATCTCTCTCTCTCACTCTCTACTACTATTATTACCTCTCCTCTACCACCGCCACTCTATCTTCTTTACCACTACCACAACTTTACCATTAATCTCCTTCGCCATCACCACCAAAGACCAAAGACCTCATATCCACCACCTTCACCACTACTGTCGCTTCTTCTCCTCTACCACAAAAAAATAGTTATTGACTTTTAGTATAAAAAAAAATCGGCCACAAAAAAATATTTTTAACTGACCATAAAAAATTAATGTTATTTTAACGAAAAATATTTTTCATTGAAATATTACCCATACTTCTACCAAATAAAAAAAATTCATTAAAAAAAATGAAAAAATTTCTGTTTTTCAATCGACCACTACCAAACTTATTTCCCCCATTTTTTTCCGTTTTTCCCCCCCTTTTTTTCATTTCCTTTCAGGTTTGCAGAGCCCTGTTTCGAAACAACCCGTCTCTCTCTCTCTCTCTCAAGGAGGTGAGCGACGAGCGGCGAATTTTGGTTCGAGTTATGAGTCTAAGTCGCTTCTTCAAAGCTTCTTCACCAATTCTGGGACGAAAATGTGTAGCGTTGGTGTCCAGGTTGTCCTCTCACATTTCACCAACGATTTCATCGTTCAACGAGGTTCCAATCACCAATCTCTGTTTTTCTTTGTTAAAAAATGGTTTTGATTTTTGGGTTTTTGTTTTTTTGTGCGATTCTGATTTCTATCTATGTGGGTTTTCTATGTGGGTTTTGATTGTTACTTTGTTGGGTATGGTTGGGTTTGGCTGATCATCACTGGCCGAGCTCCTGCTTTGCCTTTGTGGGCTGTGAGTATCATCATCCATTCGATTCGGTTGTATCTTTGCATCTATCTTCTTTCTTTTTTGATGACTTTTTTTATTTTTTTTCGTTCTTCTTTTCACTTTTCACTTCACTTTTCCTATTTGTCTTCTTTCAGATCATGTTAGCTAGAATAGCGATTTGGGTTGTTGCTAGTCTTGCAAGATTCAATATTGTTATTTATTTTTTATCCGAATCTTCAAAGCACGCTTTTATGATTATTGTGTGGAATATTCTTGTTCATGATTCCTAGTTATCCCAACTATTTGGAATTGATCATGGTCTAGTGATCTGCTCAATTGATTCAGATTCTAATTGATCTTATTTTTGAATCTATGCATCTACGCATAAGTTGTCAGATTTATTTGATTCAGATTCCTAGTTATCCCAAAATTGTAATATTGTAGAGAGTTTCACAAATGATTCAACATTAGGGTGAAAAGGGTTTAACAATTTATTGGAGGTTGCTATTTCACAGTGGCTAATGTCCCATTTTTCAGGAATTTGAAGTATTTTAGAACCCAAGGCTTGTGGAAGCTCCACCATGTCAATCCTAATTTTCTGATTTTTAATATTTTTTTGTAAAAAAGTTGACTTGGTGATTGGTGATTGATTCAAAGATTGTAATAATTACACTATTGATTACAATAAACACTTACTTTATAATAATTACACTTATTAAATGAATAACGCAATAAATGAAATCCTAATTTCCTTACTTTTTGTATCCCCAAGAGACCCATGTAACTCTTAAATAAATAAATAAACACTTATTAAATTCTTTCAAACTCCTCGGTCAAACCCCATGTATTTAATTTATATATTAAAAAAAATGAAAACAAATATAAATATCTATCATTATCCCGTGCATAGCACGGGTGATAGGCTAGTAATAATGATGCAAGAGTCATTCTACTTAAAATGATCCACTTGGAATTTTTGAGATCCATTTTGCAACTATTTTAATGTGTATATAATTATTATTAAAAATCGCTCTCGATTGTCTCTCTCTCTCATTTTCACATTTTACAATGAGAGAACTGAGCAATAATAAAGGTTCACACTGATCTCTCATTGTAATAATTAACCATTCATTTTGTAAGGTCCTCAATATACATCATTCATAAAAAATTAGTTTGATTCGATAATCATAACCATTTTCATTTTATTACATGTATTTGTCTCTAAAAATAAACGATAAACGAAGAATATAATTTTTAAAATAGATCATTTATTTTTTAGAGATAAATATGCTAAAAAGAAAATGTTACGATTATCAAATTGATTTAATTTTTTTATGGTAATACACATTAAGAACCTTACAAAATAAGGGACGATTCAGATCATAGAAATAAGATCGGTGGTGAATCCCACAGGCCCCTAAAATTATCTCATATTGAGAGAAACTCAACATAAAACAAATAACCCAAACAAAGTGACATGGAGTGCAATAATGATAACATATTTTTATTAGTAAAGTTAAATGAATTGAAATTAATACAGATAGTATAAAATATGAAGATAAATATGATAACATATTTTTTATTTATATAACAGTCAAATTATTGATAAAAATGAAACTAAATATTACATGAACCGAATATAATTATATAAAAATTATAAGATTTATTGTATTTTCTGCAAAGGTTAGTGTAAAATTACTCTGATAATAAATATAAAACATTCAAACTCCTTCCTTGCAATTTTACAATATTGCTGGAATCATTGAGCTCCAGTTTAGGAAAAATTTTTGGGTAGTGAGTGAACTGTCGTATTATTTTCCATTAATACAATTCCATATTCAACGTTTCCTCAGTGGCCCCTAATCTCTTCAACCAAACAAGTCCTTAGTTCCCAAATCATAACCCCATCATGATCATCACGAAATCAAACGGCTGTGATGCAAAATCAAACTCCAAATTACCTGTTCAATGATGTACTCTAATATTACCCCAAAATTTCTGATTGCTTCGCTGCCTATAAAATTGGATCTTTCCCTCTATATTCTCTCCAATTTGGATCTTTCCCTCTATATTCTCTCCAATTTTTCAAGGCTGCTAGAAAGAGAGAGAGGGAGAGAGAGAGAGCGAGAGTCTCTTCTCTGCTATTTGCTTTCTTTCAGAAACCCTAAAGATATATTTGATCATCGCAAGGTAAGATTGAGAACAGTTTCAGTGTCCTTTGACTTGATTTCAGTCATATATATATACATTGTCTCACTGAAATTCTTCTTCTAGCTTTCATTGTAAATATGTTTTTGGTATGTGCGTGTATTGAAGAGGCTTGAAGCTTTGAATCATGGTTTAGACTACGATTTGTGGATTTTTTTTTGGACTGCATTGGTGATCTTTGTGTGACTCTGATTCTACTGGTTTGTCTCCTTAGCTTTTTTATACACATGAGGTTATTTTTGATTCACTGATAGGCTTCAATTCGCAACTTATATTTTGTTTTTTCAGTGCTGTAGATTGTTGTTTTGGTCCTGTTGTTGATTTTGATTGTGTTTGTTAGTCAATGCTGTTGATTTCTTTGTCTATTTTTCTCCCTGGCTACCCATTTTCCTCTTATTTCATATTCTCTTTCTATTCTTTTTTTTTTTTTTTGGTTTGGGAATTTAATTGTTTCAGCATATAATTTTGCTTGAACCATTATAACATTCTGGGTGCTCTTCTCTTTATTGATTTTGAAAAAGGTGGATAATATATGCATCTGGGTGTGTATTTACTTGCTTTTATCAATATCTTAAATGCATACATACATGAGTTCTTTGTTGCTTAGCAAAATGAAATTTATGCACATATATATGTGAGAATAATATTAGTATAGTATATATTGTGAGAATAAGATTTCTGAAGGTTTTTATGTATATTCAATTGTATTTCAATACAATGTGTACATCTGATATATATAGCAATTCTAGACTTAATCCTAAATAGGAAACAAGAATAAACTTAAACCAATCCTAAATAGAAAAGAATAAACCTAAACCAATCCGAAATAGGAAACAATATTCACACAATATATACTATACTAATATTATTCTCACAATATATATATATATATATATTATATTCACACGTGCACATGGTTTAGTGTGTTTTATTTTTTCTTCTTTCTACTTGTGCTTGTGCATATTGAGTGCACACATGACCTGTATGTGTGACTGCTTGTTTAGGTTCTTTGGATGGTTTTTAATTGTCAACTTGTTTTGGATAATTTTTTTTTTTTACACTGCTATAAAGGTATATTTTTTCAATTAGGGGAAATTATTTAGGGATATTAGGTTTAGTTGATTAAAAATGTGTTGCTGTCTTGACAATTCATATTTTAGTATTAGATATCCTTCTAGTGTCTATGCTATAACCCTCTTGAAATTATCACTTGTGTGTGTGCCACTCCTAGCTTTTTCACACTTGATGAGAATTGGTACATTTTGATGTGTAAAAATTGTCTTAGCTCGGAAGAACAGAAAAAGTAGTTATGCTTGCTTTTGTAATCAGTGTTACAGAGGTGTGAATGGATTGAAGAAAAATATTTAAGTTTTTTCACTTTTGTTAAGTTTGGTAGGATTTCTTCACTATGTTTTGAGGGGTTAGATTTTTTTTGCGTGAATTTTTCATGGAATACTATTTTGAACTGCTATCAGATGATATTTTCTTTCTTGCTGGTTTGAGCTGCTATAATCATCACTTTGAGTGGCCTTCATGGCTCTTTTTTGCACTTGACAATAATTGATATATTTAACTATGTAAACTTTGTCTTAGATGTGGAGCAAAAGTAAATATATTATGCATACTTGTGCAATTGGTTGTAGAGGTGTAGATGGATGGAAGAAAGATATTTGAGAAAGGTTTTCCATGGAGGATCCTCTCTCTCCTCTCTCTATTTTTGTTTTTTTGGTAGTTCATTCATGTAATCTTTTGAAAAGGTGTCTAAGCCATTGCCTTGAAAAATTGTCCTGCATTCATGCCTGCTGTTTTATATATGTTTCGGTGAGTTTCTTTTTCATGTTTTCTTGACATCACAAAATTGCTGACACTAACATCTGATTATTATTTGCATAATCAGCAGGATAACTTCAGGACTACTGGTGTAAACTGCTATCAGATGAAATTCTGAATTGTGTTTCATGTTATGTTCTTTACTTGGAGCATGGCATTTAGGGATGTTAATCATAAATCATTATTTGCCTCATAGAACTTGTTCAAATTTCTTTTGTTAAGCATCTTTCATGGCATTCTTTACTTGGCAGCATGGCATTAAGGGATTTTAATAGTTTTATTTCTTCCCAGAACTCATTTAGGTGGATCCTTTTGTGTTCCTTGAGTTGGTAATTCATTGCTTTTTTTAAACTTATTGCTTGTGTATTTGGCTTGTCTTAGAATCTTCTAGGTTACTGCTTCAAGTAAAAGATGGAGAAAAAGGCAGTTGGGTCCCTTCCTTTACCACCACCACCACCAATTATACCACCCACTGTAAAGCCAGAAAAACTGGACACTCCTGAGCGTTCTATAATCAGTAGGCGCGGGTTTGGTAGTGCTGGGCGGCGCATTTCATTGCTGACAAATCACTTTAAAGTTTCTGTCAAATACCCCAATGAAATATTTTACCAGTATAGTGTATGTTCGCCATCTGTCCTACTTTTATTATTTAAAGTTTGCAGTGGTTCAGCATGAAACCTATTATTCTATACCACATGCAGGTTTCTATTAGTTCAGAGGATAAGAGAGTCGTCGAGAACAAGGGAATAGGGAGAAAAATTATTGATAAACTTTACCAAACGTACTCTTCTGAACTTGCTGGGAAGAAATTTGCATATGATGGAGAAAAAACTTTGTACACAGTGGGGCCTCTACCACAAAACATTTCAGAGTTCACAGTGGTGCTTGAGGAGTCATTTGCAAAACGGTAGGTCTTTTATTTGTATTTTTTAATTATTTAGTTATCCTGTATTTTTATATTTAATTTTTAAATTATAATGCATGAAACCAATATTTATATTTCATTTTTTCTTATCTGGTTGTGGTAGTGGGAGCCCTCCTCACAATGGGAGCCCTAGTGAATCTAGTAAAAGGTCAAAGCGTTCTTTTCAGTCAAAATCTTTTAATGTGGAAATCAGTTACGCTGTTTTGTAGGTGGAAAATATTCAAGATGCACTAAGAGTGCTAGATATTATATTGCGGCAGCAAGCAGCTAACAGGTATTTTAAAATTTCCCCTTTTGTTTTTTGCTTTTTTATTGGCGAAAGTCAGTTGTTAATTGTTAGATTAGCACCTAGGGGAGTTGAACCCCCTACCTCACCCTTGCAAGCCCTAAGTGCTGCCACCCATGCCACTAGGCCACAAGGACGGCCATCGGCTTTCCCCTTTTGTTTGTGTTTCTTCTTGTTTTCACATCCGCTATCTTTTTGCTAAATGAACTTATGGTGTTGAATGCAGGGGTTGCCTTTTGGTGAGGCAGTCATTCTTTCATGACGACTCGAGGAATTTCACTAATGTTGGAGGAGGTGTAACTGGCTGTCGGGGGTTCCATTCCAGCTTTCGTCCAACTCATGGTGGTTTATCCTTGAATATGGGTATAACTCCATTCTTTTGTCCTTTTACTGTCAGGGATTGCCCTTTTTCCATTTTTAATGCTGCTTACAATTCATTGTGCAGATGTGTCCACAACTATGATATTAACACCTGGACCTGTGATTGATTTTCTTCTGGCCAATCAGAATGCACGGGAACCTCGTAATATTGACTGGGCAAAGGTAATTTATTGGTAGTTTGTTCTGCATTTTATTTTTATTATTTGTCTATTGAAATTGTAATTGTTTGGACATGTTCAGGCTAAGAAAATGCTAAAAAATATGAGGGTTAAGACAAGGCACAGCAACATGGAATTTAAGATCATAGGCTTGAGTGAAAAGCCTTGCAATCAGCAATTGTAAGTGGTTTGCTTGTTTAATTGCACGGAACTTCTTCTTTTGATACATTCTGGTTGAAAACTTATAATGCTGTTTTGTTTTATTGTTTCTCCAAGTTTTTCTTTGAAAGTGAGAAATGCTGATGGTGGATATGGAGGGGAAGCTTTAGAGATTACTGTGTATGATTATTTTACCAAACACCGTAACATTGAACTTACTTATTCCGCTTTCATGCCATGCCTTGATGTTGGAAGACCAAAACGGCCCAACTATCTTCCGCTAGAGGTATGCAAAATTATTTTTTTCTTGATTGTGTTTCTCAATCCCCACCCCCTTGGCCCTCTTTTTTTCTTTAACTCTCTCCTGCGACTCCTTTTCCTTCTGTACAAGATTTTGATGTTGTTTTTGTCTTGGTATTTCAGCTTTGTACCCTTGTATCTCTTCAGTGCATCTGACCTCGAGGTTGAAATTAGGCCAACTGTTGTGGCTAGGGTTTCATTATATTCCTTGAAAACTTAATGACATGATGCACTTAACTATTAAATAGTGTCCTTTTCCAATCTTCACAATCATTGTATTGTTGTTCTCTTTTTGGCTGTAGAATATTATTATCCCCAGTTTGAGCCTCCTACTTGATCATGGAGCAAGCATCACTATCAGATGAACTATCCTGAGTTTAACAACCTTGCTTTAATTGTGATACGAGGATAGGCTTATATCTTAATCATAATTTGAAATAATAAGCTTTTAGTAATTTGATCACACAAAAACTTGTAGCAGAGATATTGGTATTTTTTGGTTAATGAGAAAAACGGATGTTAGGCTGAGTTTAGTAAATTGTGTAGTGTATGGGTTTGTATGGGTTGGTGGTCATTTTCTAAAAATGGCAAAAGGTTAGAGGTATTCACAAACTGCAATGCCAGCCATTGCACCTTTTGTTTCTGTAGAAGCATGTATTTGAAATTACATCCTAGATGAAGAAGGAACTGTTAATCTTCCATAATTAGTGATTTTGCATTTAGGTCATGCTTATGGTGAGGGAATCATATTGACTCAGACTTATTTGTGATGTTTCTCTAGTATGCATCTTGTGGTAATCAGAAATTGGAAAATTTTAGTTGATAACCTAGAAGAAAATGAAGAAAGTCACATGGTCTCTACGTTTATTTATATTTGTTCAACGTTTATTTTTATTACCTTTAATTTGTTCAATCTTTTAGATTTGTCTTTGTTTTTTAGTTCTTGTTAGTGGTATATATATATGTCATGTATCTATGTTTTTATTTATTTATATCTATCTATTGCAGATTGAATATATATATATATATATTTGTTGGAGAGCTTGATTCAGTAGCGATTTGTGATTTGTTTCTTTTAGATTGAATATATATATTTGAAGTTTTTTAAAAAACTTGTGTTTGGTGTTATTGTTGTATCTAAACTATGTATTGTTGGGCTGCTTGTGTAGGTTTATTTATAAGATTGGAAGTTTTAATTAATGATGGTTCTTGGATTGCAGTTGATTATATATTTCATTCTTGTTTTTTGGGCTTTTAAATTTCTCTCTGAGTTATGACTCAAAGGACAACAAAACAGGGTGTACAAAGTTAGAAACTTGTGACACATTATTTAGGACTAATTACACTTTCCATTCCTATAATTTGATCAGAATTTTACTTTAGTTCTTATGGTTTTAATTTGAATAATTTGGTCTTTACATTTTAAGTTTAGTTTTAATTTAGTTCTTTTGTCTAATTTTTTTATTAATTTTGTTTACATGTACATCTTAAAAAATTAAGAAATATTTCAAAATTATTAATTTAGATAGAAGTACTAAATTAAAATTGTACTTAAATTGGTTTGGCTAAATTGTTCAACTTGAAACTATAAAATAAATTTTAAATCGAAATAAAAGGATGGAAACTGTAATTAACTCCTTTATTTATTATTTTTTTTGAAGTTGTTTATTTCTGTGTTTAATTATTTATGGGACAATTGCAAAAAAACAAACAAAAAAAATAGATGGCATTGACACCAATTTGGCAATGATGAAGGTCTTGCTAATATTACTCTTATCACTGATTTGTTTGTTTTTATTTTCAGTTTGTTTTTATTCCATCACTCCTCTTTCTCATACTCGTCTTCTTCTACAATGTGTCAGCCACGGGGCCCTCACCATCGTGATTTTTCAGAGCATCTTCAACTCTCCCTAGCAACAATTGCAGGTAAAAATCTGCTGTGTCACTCCCACTCATTCGGTCTTTGTCTGTGTCTCCCTCTCACTGTTAATGTTTGTGTTGATGTTTGCTGCTGGGATATGTGGAGAATACCATTTCACTCTGTTGTTTGTGAAGTCCCCCAATCTATTATTTGCCTTGAAGTGTGTTATTTCTCCTCTTTCTTTTAAGTATCCCTTTCTATATTGGCAAATATACGTAATGAGAATTAAATTTTTTTTTTTTTTTTTGCTTTTATAAGTTATTTGTAAAATCGAAGCATCATTGGGGAACATTTTTAATATTATAGTTAAACTATCAAAAAAAAAAAAATGTTTGACACCTCTTGTGATATACATTTTTAATATACATTTTTAAAATGTAGCATTAAAATTGTTGCCACTTTAGATACTATTACATGTGAAATTTTTATTTTTATTTTTATTTTTAATTTCCTCTGGCCTTGGAATGAAATGGAATATTAATGTCCTAAAATGAAATGGAATAGTAATCATCAAACATATTTCTTAACAAGTTCACTTCCAATAACACGGATGAAACACGCATAAGCTCTATTAGCCACAGCTCTAGCTAAAAGTGTCTTACCGGTGCAGTGGACCATAGCATAGAACACCCTTAGGAGGGTCGATTTCGAGGTTCACAAACTTTTCAAGATCATTCCTTTGAAGTAACTACATAAGGAGAAACAAATAAATCATAAACAAAGAAAAAGAAAAGAAAAGAAACGAAAAAACAGAGAAAACCATAAATAAGAGGAAGATTGTTTTCAACACTGTAGTAGTCTTCTATGTCTATCTGTGCTTGTCAAGGTTGATTGTGTTTGCCATGACCATATATGAATCTTGCACTTTTCTCTGTGTAAACATGAGTCTCATTGTCCAATCTGTTAATACCCATTTCAAATTTGTAATTAGCAGTTTATACTTTGAAATTGATAATTTAATTATCTGCAAATGAGTTAGAAATTTTGATTTGAACTTACGATTCTCTGAAATTGATAATTTAATTACTCATTTCAAATATTTTCATTAAAAACAAACCTAACATTATTTCTCATTTTCTTTGGTATAGATGGATAATGGATGATCTCGTGCGCGAAGTTAAATTGTACAAGACTACTTGGCAGTATAAGCATTTTTGAGAGGATTAAATATTTTTGGATGGATGTGTATGGATAACAAATATTAGTAGTTTTATTTGTTGATAGTTGCGCATGGATAACAAATAGTTATGTTTCAAATTGTTATGCTAGATGGATGTGACTTGTGAATGAAAACTTAGAATAGTTATATTGTATCGAATGTTAATGAATTATGTATTGTGTCGAATGTTAATGATTCAGTTGATTTGAATGATGCTTTAAAATTATAGGTTTATTATGGATTGAATGAATTATTAGGAATTACAGGTGTATTGTTTTCCTGCTTTTGGTCGTTGAATGTAATTTTTGCTGACCAAAGTCTTTTCGCGACTAAATAGGTTAGTCGCGATAATTATATGTTTAGCGACCAACAATTTAGTCGCCAAATAGAACGTTTTGCCGACTAAAAATCTTTCTAGTCGCTAATTACTTTCTGCGACCCTTAATTGCCGACCAACTTGGCGACCAAAAAAATTGGTTGGGAATATGTTTTGCCGACCAAAAATGGACTTTTAGTGACTAATTTTTTGGTCGGCAAATGTGTTAATTCTTGTAGTGTAGTTTCTTTGATAAAAAAATTTCGTCTTCGTTTATATTAAACGTGACAAAATTATTTTGTCTCCATTTCTTATATTTATGACAAAATAATTGTCTCTAATTTCTCCTTTAATGACAAAATATTTTGTCGCTAATTACTTACAAGTATGTTCCCAACAGAGTGTATTGGAGACAAAAAAATTCGTCACAAATTTATCATTTTTAATGATGAATTTGTTTTTGTCTCTATTGGTAGTTTCTTTGACAAATTTTTTGTCTTCGTTTATATTAAACGTGATAAAATTATTTCGTATCTATTTTTTATATTTATGACAAAATACTTTTGTGTCTAATTTCTTCCTTTAATGACAAAATATTTTGTCACTAATTACTTACAAGTATGTTCCCAACAGAGTGTATTGGAGACAAAAAAATTTGTCACAAATTTATCATTTTTAATGATGAATTTATTTTTGTCTCTATTACTAGCTTCTTTGACAAAAAATTTTCGTCTTCATTTATATTAAACGTGACAAAATTATTTCGTCTCTATTTCTTATATTTATGACGAAATACTTTTGTCTCTAATTTCTTCCTTTAATGACAAAATATTTTGTCGCTAATTAATAACAAGTATGTTCCCAACAGAGCATATTGGAGACAAAAAAATTCGTCACAAATTTATCATTTTTAATGACGAAATTGTTTTTTCGTCTCTAAGACCCTTTAGCGACGAGGCTTTGGCGACAAAACGGGTGACGAAAAATTTTCGTCGTAATTAGTTTGGGTGACGAAATATATACATTTTGGGACAAATTTGTTTCGTCTTTAAATCTCAAATTTGTTGTAGTGTTAATTGTTGACAATCAACATATATAAAACATTTTACCTTGAAGCTAGCGAGAGACTTTTAACTAAACATTTTCCAAAAATATAATCTAGCAACTCTGATAACTAAATTTCTCAGTAATAATTCTTAGGCTAGTTGTTCACAATGGATTGAAAGATAAAAACATAAATATTTTATCAATACATTAACTTCACAAATAATATACAAATACAGTTAAAATTAATTGAATTAGCTAAACTTATTTCATTTCTAAGTGTCAAGTGTTCATACACATAAGTTTGAGATTAATTTTGAAACTAAGAGTCTTGTGCTTATTCCATGAGTTTCAACAAGTCATTTATATCCTTTAATAAGGTGCTCAAACCAATTCCTGGGCATTTTCATAGCTATTAGACAAATTTTCCCTTCGAATGCCTATTTTGAAGTCTAAGTGTTCAAAAAATACAAGTTTGAGCTTAATTCTGAAACTAGGACTCTCATGGTTGTTCTGTGAGTTTCTATGAGTTACTTTTCTCCTTATTAAGGTGTTTGAACCAGTTCTTATGGCTAATTCACAATTTTGCCCTGCGGATGCTAATTTTCAAGATTAAGTGTTAAAAAAGATGGCTATTTCACAATTATGCCCTTAAAACGCCTATTTTCAAGCTTAAGGTGTTATGTTTTACAATGCGTAAGGCCTTAAACCCTGCTGCCTCTGTTTTAGAGTCAAGCTAAAAGCACCAAACAATATTTAAGACCTAAACCAACAACATCAAACCCGCTATATTAGCACCCAAAGACAACAACCAAACCAACTTATTTAATTATAGGTTGTTGACACATGTTATTCAAGTTGAATAAAATACATCTGTTTAATTAGATATTAAATTTACCTCTATTTCAACGAATTAAATTTAAACTACATTGGTAGAATTCACTAATATCATTTCAAGTAATTGAGGAGGAAGGCATTGGTATAGATTTCAACGAATTAAATTTACCTCTATTTTGTTGAGAGTTTATTCTTACAAGACTGTGGAACAAAAAAATAACACATTTTCAATGTTTCTCTCTGACATTGACACCAACTTAACTTTTTTTCCCCTCTGGTAATGATAACTTGGCTATTGAAATGGAGATTAAGTATGAATAGTGAATAATTAAACATATCATCAGAGTTTTATGGACCTGATTAGCAAGCATTTCTAATTCATTATTAAAAAGAGAAGAATGATTGAATCAATTTTACAGATATATATGAATATACTATGTATATATGAGTATCGAAATCAAAGAAATAGTGAAGAGAAATCGGAATGGAATGGGTACCTCGAAATGCTCGGATTTTCAGAAAGACAATTAGAGCGATTGACTGGTTGTCCAGAGTGTGGCGATGATCAAAGAAAACTCCGACTCACCGTTTGCTCTCATCAAAAACATATAGAAAAACAAATACGCATAAAAAATAAAAAAGAAAAAAGAGATAGTGTTAGATTGTTTGGTAATATAAATAAGAATAGTTTAAATAAGTTGATTATCCAAAATTTGAGAGGGGTGCTTAAAAGACCAGCCAAACTAATTTTCATTTGTAATAACACACAATATATATATATATACTTAAAAATGTTCTCACCTAGTTCCCAGACCATAGATTCTTTTAAGTGGTATAGTTACTCCTGCAAGCTCTCGTAGCAACGCAACAACAAAGCAGGGGAAAAAACTTATGTATGCTCTGGTTCAAGAATGGGGAAAAAAAAGCATCAGATATCGAAAACAAATCACTTACAAAGAAAACAGAAAATACGGTGAACAAGTACTCAACACGTAACTCAAGTATTTAAATTTGAAACTATATAGTCTTAGGTTGCACAAATTGACTGACAACAGCTACTTATGAATAGCATTATTTATAATCTTCAACCAAACAACTATCTCCTCATACATTTAATAAAATACATATATACAAGCAAGCCCGTGATGAATTATAGACACATAAGCTCTAATTGGATTACTTACCCATCAGATTAATAACCTAAACAGCCATCAGTCAAATACCTATGTACTTCAGTTAAATTGCTTCTGGGTAAACTCAACCAAAATATAGTCCAATAACAAACACTAGAAACATGTATGCTATAGACTATTATTGATAAGTAAATGCCATCGTACCTATCAAATAACCAACAAACATGTAATTCAAGTTAAGTGTGTTCAAATAGTTTAAACAATTAGAGAGAGAGAGAGAGAGAGAGACTAACCTTTTCTAGGTCATCACTACCTTCACCCCGATGTGAGAAACAGTTATTTAGTACATCCAGGCGATATGAAAATTGAACAAAATCCTGCCTTAAGCAACATAGTTCTTGTTGTAGTATATTATTACAACGTATTTCAAACTTAGGAACTTCTTCTACATATTTTACTTGCTTCTTTTTAAACTTCAGTTCTTTTCTCTGCATCTTCATTATAGCAGCATCAATCATGATTCCAAGAACACAGCAAATAACATCAGCAAACTAATGAGAATCACGAATAATATGGAAAAGGAAACTAGAGTAACACTCTCAATAATCAAAACTTATTGAACTTCTAAATGTGAAATAATCTTGCAACATCAATCACCAAATGGAATATTAGGTCAACAGATACTTCTAAGCAGATGGCTCCTCAGATTATAAAGATCATTCCAAAACCAATGGTTGTCTTGCACAAAGTGCCATTACAAGTGTAAATAACTTAAGTCACATGATTTAGCTACTTAAAATTCTCACTTAATTAACAGAGACATCTTAATAATTGTAACACTCAAGAAAGTTCAATCAGTAGGAAAAACTACTCATTGTCCAGTCAGGTGTGTTATGAACTATAAAAAAAAAAAAATGAAAAAACTTTTTTCATCCATTCCCCATTAACACTTCATTAACTAAAATTCCAAATCACCACATTATTCCTACTTTTGAACGGTACATTCCAAGTGTTGAGGATTAATCTCATGAACAACAAAACAATAACTGGTTATTCATTGCTTATTAGTTATTGAGTAGAATTGCTCACATCTGTGTCGTAGGTGGAAAAGAAAGATTGGGAAACAAGTCAACATCAACATCTTGTGTCTCTAATAACCAATTCCACCTTACAAAAAGGGCATGTGAATGGGATAGAAATAAAATTAATTTAGAGGACTGTGTCCACAAATATAATAAATTATGTACATTCCATTCCAATATAGAAGCACAAATAAGAACAAATATAGTAGCATTTGCATGCAAATATGGAAAAATAAACATAGGCACATATTAAGTGCCAAATTAGTAAAGATACCAACTCCTAATGACAAGAAAAAGACATAAACACTAGCAAAAAAAAAAAAAGATCCTTGAATAATTTATTAAAAAGAGAGGGATGAACATTTGAAAAAACTAAAAAGAAACAGAGAAGATCAGGATAAGTTCATTAAGTAGAGTTCAAAAATATCATCACCCACATCATCAAGATCACCTCTGCTACTGTCACTATCAACTAAACAATTCATGGTCATATAAATGACATTAATAAAATCTAATTGGATAAGAATCCATCAATAGCAGTGTTAACTCCACCCTAAAATCAAAGCACTTTTTTCAATTGAAATTCCCAAATCAAATTATTATTTTTTTGGTTCAATTGAAATCCTTCAATCAAAACCCTAGTTTCAATAGCAAGAGACAGGTGAGAGAGCTCTCAATATCATGTAAAAATCCCCAAATCAAAACTCTAATTTTTAACCCAATACTAGATTTGAAATAAATCAAGTAAAAAGCCTCAAATCAAAGCATAGAAAATCCTAATTTTTGAATTAAAAACCCTAATATTTTAAGTTTGGAGGATGACCCTGTTGAATCTGTTGAATGAATACTAGCTTCTTGAATCCGAACTCAACCATTCCTCGGCAACAGCGGCGGACGAGCAAGGGTGGGACAGCGGCGGACGAGCAAGGGACAAGGCAACAAGGACAGTGACTCCTCAGCTCCTCGTCTTCTCTCTCTCTCTCTCTCTCAGCCGAGGACGAGCAAGGGTGGGGCAACGGCGAACTAACAGGGGGCAACGAGGACAAGTGACTCCTCGGCTCTTCTCTCTCTCTCACTCTCTCTTTTGAAATACGTAACCAAACCAATTATAGACATAAGCTCTAATTATAGACACATAACCTTTAGCAATTAAACCATTTATTTTGTGACAAAATTATTTCCTCACTAAAAAATAAAATTATTAGCCACGAAAATAGTTTTTTCACTAAATAATATTAAAATATTAAAAATTATTGGCGACGAAAATATATTCGTCATTAATAATTTTATTATTAGTGATCAATTTTTTCCTCACCAAAAGTCTGAAAATTTTGGCACCATCCGAAAAATTAGCGGGAAAATCTTTAGTGACAAAAAAAGTATAAATAATGACGAAAAATAATTTCGTCACCTAATTTTTTTATTATGTGTGTAGATTGGTGACGAAATTTTATTTTTGTCTCTAAAAATGATACATTTGGAGACGAAAAATTATTTTCTTCACTAAAAGGTACGTCTTTCGTGACAAAATTTATTTTCGTCATTAGTTTTCGTCTCCAAAGACACTTTTTGTTGTAGTATTCGGTAGCGACTTGGATTTAATTTTTCATGATTTAATTTTTAGTTTATTGATGTAATGATCCTTTCTGTGTGGAGATTTGTTTCCCACCCTTGTGGAGGCCTTTTCTCCTCCTCTATGGAGGCTTGGATCCTCCCTTCTATGGAGGTTGTTCATATCTTTTTGAGATGTTATGATGCTGTTATACTAGATTGATCTGATCTTTTATCGATTTTACAATGAAAACTTTCTTTCCGATCTAAAATATATATATATATAAAAGGGAGGGTACTAAACAAAAATATTAAAATTAAAATTAAAAAAAAAAAAGAAGCTACATATTTGCTTCTTCTTGTTTTTCTAAATCAAAATAGTAAAAATTAATTTCTATCTTTTTATTTTTTTCACTATTTTTTCTTGGGTGAACTGCACTAATGGTCATTGTTGTTTTGAGTTTATACCACTTTGATCTTTAATTTTTCAATTGTAATATATTTGATCCTAAATTTGAATCTCGTTCCAAATAAGAACAATTGAAGACACTGTTGTTCTATTTGAAGGGCAAAGTCATCAATTTGATAAAATATAAACTAGTTTGACAAAAAAAAATGTCAAAAAATTAATTTTGAAATTTAAAAAATTATTTCTATTACACCAAAAATAAAATTATATAAAAATGATAAATTTTTTACATTTTTATTTTTTTTATTTTTTTACCAAATTAATTTTTAGTATTTGTTTTGACGATAATCATGTAATGAGTTGTTATTTTTATTCATTTTTTTTTATTGTTTTCATGTAATAGATAGTTGTATTTGTTGTTAATATATATTTTTTTATTGTTATCATTTAATGGATGGTTATTAGGCTTTTAATGTGTAATTGATGTTGAATATAAAAATTAGAATATATAGAATCTTTTTATTTTTAGTATTATGTATATAATTTGTAATTGTGTCAATCACTGATTTAGTATTATTTCCTTATTTATATCCATTATTTGTATCATTTCCTAAATTGTATCATGATTTTATTATATAAACATGATCTCTACCTCATTTATGGGTAAGCCTCTTTTTTTTTTTTTTTTTTTTTTTTGTATTAGAGCTAGGTTAAGTATCTAGTAATTTTGCTTCACTGGTGCCGCTTGTTGGACCTCAACCTATTTCACTGCCATATTTTCTTTCACTATTACTTGGTGGTGATCTCTTACTCTATCTACTATTTTATTCCATACCCTTTTACAACTGTCACAACATTTATTCCAGTTAGTTTCTACAACGATCTGATATGACCCCGACATTGATTCCAGTCAAATCCTACAATGGCCTAACATGACCTTAAATTGTCCCGATATTAGTTCCGACTAGTTTCTACAATGATCTAGCACGACCATAAACTATCTTTTGGTATTAGCCCCAGTCTCTAATGCCGACTAGGGTGTTTCCTAGCTATAGATGCTTCGGCAGCTCTTATAGAACAGTTCAATCCCTGGTTTTTTTTTTTCCATTTTCTAAGGTGTAGTGCTGATGTATTAAGTACTTTTTGGCTTTTTTTATTTGATGGACTATTAGATTTGTTCAATAGCATTTATTTAGACTAGCCGTTGAGTTTTTTCGGGCTCTTCCAGCTATCCATGAGCAAGCTGCGATTGTTGAATATCTTTACACCAACTTGAGGGAGAGTGTTGAATATAGAAATTAAAGTACATAGAATCTTTTTATTTTTAGGATTATGTATATAATCTGTGATTGTATCCATTACTGATTTAGGGGTCTCTTGGAAAGCAAAAAAAGTCAATTTTTAACTTTTTACCCATTTTGAGTCACATCATCTTTCACATTTTTTACCCACAAAAAAACAAAATAGACAAAAAAAAGTTAAAAAGTTATCTTTTTACCAACTTTCTAAAACACCACTTAAGCCTCGTTTGGCAAGTGGCCTTTTTAGTCAAAAAATCAAAAAGTCACTAAAAAAATCAAAAAGCCAACAACCCATACCAAAAAGTGAAAGATTCTCTTTTTTCTTTACTTTTTGCACATCTTTTCGTAAAAAACTAAAAAGCCATCCAAAATATATTAGTTTTTTCTAGCTCATATTTTAGCCAAATAATCAAAAAGTTACTAAATATTATTCCCTTATTTATATTGTTTTCTAAATTATATCATGAATCTATTATATATACATAATCTCTACCTCATTTATTAGTAAGCCAAATAATTCTTTTATTGATATGTTTAATATATGAAATATTTTTAATTTTGGAATTTTTAATTTAATACATTGATTTAATAATAATATCAAAATTATCGTCATATTTGACTTTTTAAAAAATATAAATTAATTTAATAAAAATAAATATTAAAAAATTATTTCCCTCCCAAAAAATAAAATTATATAAAAATAATGTGTTTTTAATTTTTTTCACTAATTAATTTTTAATTTCTTAGAAAAAAATTCTAAAAATAAATTAGGAAAACAAACTAAATAGAAATTTATAACTAAGAAAGTTTCAATATTGTCCATTAAAAAAAAAATTATTACATTTCAAACAATATATAAATTAATCAACACAAAATAAGTTGTATAATAACTTTATCATTAAAATAGACCATTTACAAAGAATTCATTTTTTATTGTCTTTGTTTAGAACAAAATTTAAAATTTAAGATTAAATATATCATAATTAAAAATTTAATAATCAAAATAATACCAAGTCTCAAACTATAAAACCTGCTAACATAATTTACTTTTCTTTTCCATTCAAGTATATAGAGTTAAAAAAATGAAACAATACATAACACATTCTTGTAGACACATGTCATTTCATTTTTTTATTTTCCATTCAAGTGTATAGAGTTAAAAAAATGGAACAATACGGTGCCATTTAGTAACACTTACGTTTTCAATTTTCTATTTATATTTACAAAAATTTTAAAAACTCAAATAAAAACTTATTTGGTAAATTTTTTATTTATAAATCAGTGGTCTCAATTTATAAATTCGGCCAAAAAATGTAAACTCAAAAAATGTGTTTTCGTTTTAAGTTTTCATTTTTTTTTTTTTACCACCCAACACTAGCCACCACCCGCCACCATTTTCCACCATCGTCTTCCGCCACCACCACCCACTCCCACCACCACCTGCCACCACCACTCACCACCTACCTGCCACCACCACCCGCCACCCACCAGCCACCACCAACCACCACCCACCCCTCGCCACCACCACCACCCATCTGCCATCCACCCGCCACTACCATCCACCGTCACATTACTACCCGCCACCACCACTACTCCCCACCCACCTACCACCACCATCCACCGCCACCACCACCATCTACCAGCCCAAGACCACCACCCACCACCACCACCCACTCGCTACCATCCACCATCTGCCACCATCACCCACTCACCTACCACCACCTGCCACCACCCGCCATCTGCCATCCGCTACCCACCTGCCACCAACACTCACCACCTGCCACCCCCACCATCACCACCACCCACTCGCTACCACCCACCACCCGCCACCTACCCGCCACCACCCACCACCACCCTCCATACGCAACCTACCTGCCACCACCACCCGCCACCCGCCGCTGCCACCGCCACTGCCACCACCACCACCCACTCACTACCACTCGCCACCCGCCATCCACCCACCCGCCATCCCCACTTTCTACCACCGTCTTCCGCTGCCACTTGCCACCGATTGCCATTTCTCACTCTTTTTTATATTTTAAAATTTTTTTAAACATTTTGTTAATTACCAAACGCGTTTGTAATTTATGTTTTTTTAAAAATAAATAAAAATTAATTTATAAAATTTTTATAAATATAAACTGAAAATATAAACGTTACCAAACATAACACATTCTTGTAGACACATGTCATTTCAGCTTAAATTACAAGTTCATTTATGAAATTGTTAATTCTATATGTAAATATTTAAATATTTTTTAACTAAAAAAATGTAAGGTGATTAAAAGTTTTTTTTTTATTTTTTTTAATCACAATATCTTTTTATTTTCTTACATAATTTTTTTAAAAAAAATTTAATAAATTTAAAAATTAACTTTTAACTAATTTTTCAAAACACTTCTAATTTGTTCAAAATTTGACTATATTTATTTATTCAAATATCAACATATCTGTATCACATATTTATTTACTTATTTTTTAAAACAACAAACTATCTATGCCTCCGTTTGAAAAGTGGGTTGGCTCTTTGGCTTTTTGGCTCTTTTGGCTATATGAGCCTGGGCTCAAAAGCTTGGTTTGGGAATGACTTTTTGATTTTTTGACTTTTTTGACTTTTTTTGTGAGAGAAGAGTATAATGATTATGGGTTGGATGTGATTTTTTGTCTTTTATAACTCAAAATTGCTATTTTGTTTTTTGTGGCTCATTGAGCCAAAAAAGCCCAATGAGCTACTTCCCAAACCATGAATTCTAAAAGAACTTTAGAGGGTGGGCCTCAGTCTTTGATATAATATTTTAGCTTTAATTTTTATTTTATCTTTTTTTTATTTTGAATTTTCATATCATTAATACTCGATTAACACTCTTAAATTAGAGAAATGAATCATTATTATATTTATTTACTCATCTATCCACGTCACCCCGCTTACCACCGCCGGTGACTTTTTTTCCAGCACTAATAACTTTCCCGATGAATTTTCAAATCTTATCCTTATCACAAAAAATGTTTAATTAACCATATGGCCCATAAAAATAAACTTTTCAACAATTAACCTAATATAAAAAAAAATGGAAAATAGAAAAATGGACACAAACAATTCCCATAAAATTGAAATCCCAAAATAAAAAAAAAAATTTAAAAAAAACGAAAAATGTAGAGACGAAAAAAAAAAATGAGTATGTTTGGTTTGGTTTTAGGAGAGTAGTTTTTAAAAATTATTTTGAAGAAAGAGTTTAGAAATTTTTTTAGTTTATTTGGTTGTGTATTTTAAAAGTAGTTTTAGAGTTTGGGAGTTTAGAATGATTTAATATTTTATTATAATTGAGTAAATGTGTGTGAGAGAAAAAGTGATTGAAAATGAGAGAAATGAGAAAAAAAGTGATTGATTGATAAGTAAGAGAGAGAAAGTAATTTTAAAAATTATTTTGAAAAATTTACAAACCAAACAAATTTTTTAAAATTTTTTTTCCGAAATCACTATATAAATACAAACCAAACATACCCAAAATCTCTTTAAATTTACAACTATTAATCTAATACACTGGGGAAAAAAATTCTAATACACCCTGAATTAAGCCCATATATATGTTGGGCAAGAATCAAAACTACAAAAATCCAAAAAAATAAACTAAAAAAAAAAAAAACCTTTTTCTTTTTTTCTTTTTTTAATCACCACCACCAATCATGATGGAAAATTATCGTTGTCGTCATCATCACAATACTAAAATCATCAATTGTCAACCTCTCAAAAACCCATCTTCCTTGTCATCAATTTCCGGCAGCCACGGCCGGCGGCGATCCGGGTCTGGACGCTCTCAAACTCGGAGATCCGACAAGGGATGGTAATCCCACCCGGTGATCAAACCCGTATTCCTCCTCCGCCTCCCTTAACAGCTTCCCAAATAACGGGTGGTTGAAATACATCACCGGAACCAAAACCCGGTGGAAATCTCCGCCGTCTTTCTGACCCACATACACCGCCATCTGCCCCTTCGGCACCACCTCCACCGCCTTGTCTTCTTCCAATAGAGAGTAAGCCCGACCCGGAACCCCACTGGGATTCGAAAAACAGAGAGACTTTGCCTTTTTCTTCAGGCAGCTGAATAGCCTGGAGATGCGTTTGGTCTTGCATGTTGATGGGTCGAGTCGCTGGTACCCTGAAAAGGTCCGGGGCCGTGTCCGGTTCCGCCGGAAGACGTACCGGAAAAGTGTGGTGACCCGATGCCTTAGCCTGATTCCTCGGATCCTTTTCATGGGTTGGGTTGGGATTTGTTGCTTCGGATCGGATCGGATCGGATTCAACCGGGTTAGTTTGATTGGGTGTTTGGGAAGTGGGAAAATCTGTGTTTGAGGTCTAGAAAAATGGCCAGGGTCCGGGCGACATGGCCGGGCGGAAGAGAGTGAAACAGACCTCAGAGAGAGAAGTTGGTATGCTTGACATGTTCTTTGCTGGCGCTGAGATTTGAGAACATCATTCAAAGCGTTTTTTTTTTTGTCTTTTTTTCTTGGGGTATCGAAACGTTTCGCAGTTCACTTTTTGTATTTCAAAACAACGTACCGAACTAGAACGTTTCTGGTTCTACCAATTCAATACCAACAGGAAACGTTTCGTTTTTGTGAAGCAGAGATGGAAGCAATTTGGAGTGGTTTTAGGGGAGAGAGAGAGCTTGAAATGGTCTGCACGCAACTGAGTGAGAGAGAAGAAAATAGCTGTACATATATATAGGAGAACTAGTTGAGCTTGAAATAGTCTGCCCAAAGGGTGCGTTTCGTTTGGTTTGGTTTGGTTTTGAGAATGTAATTTTTAAAAATTGTTTTTTTTTTTAGAGGAGGGAGAGTTTAGAATTTTTTTTGACTTGTTTAGTTGTGTATTTTGAAAGTAGTTTTGGAGTTTAAGAGTTTGGAATGATTTGATATTTTGTTATAATTGAATAAATATGTGTAAAAGAAAAAGTAATTAAGAAAGAGAGATGAGAGAAAAAAAAATAATTGATTAACATGTAAAAGAGATAAAATAATTTAAACCAAATAAATTTTTTTTAAAAAAATTTCAAAACCACTTTTCTTTTTTTTGGAAAAAAAAAAAAAAAAAAAGGTTTTTTTGTGTCATTTGGAAGTGATGATGAAAATTTGAAAAAAAATTACATATCTATCCTCAATATATATTTTTTTTTTTTTTAAAAAAAAAATTTTTTTTTAAGTTGAGTGAGGGTATTTTAATCAAATCACTTCCAAAAAATTTGGTTAAAAGTAATTTTTTACCAACTTCTCAAATCACTCTAAAAAATCTTAATTAAAAGTAAAAAAGTTGATTTTTACAAATCTAAACCAAACATATCCAAAATTTTTTCCTTTAAACCTAAGTATTTGTAGTAGTGGTAACTCAGAAAAAATCTCAAGAATCTAATATTACATTTCTTTTGGAAATTAGTGTTTTTTCAAGTAACTTTTTAATTTTTTTATAATAAGTGTAAAAAACAAAAAAAAAATTAATTGATTTTTTGTATTATTTTCTTTTACTATTTTACTTAATTACCAAACATAGTCTCAATATTGATCATATGAGTTGGTTTCACATTTATATGAGACATTTACATTTAATTTTATGATTGATTTATGTATACAAGTAAAAAATTATATTAATAAATGCTAAAAAAAATGAAATTATATATATTATTCTTCAATATATTGACTTTTTTGTATTAATTTTTTTACTATTTTAACTAATTACCAAAAATAGTCTCAATATTAATCATATGAGTTGGTTCCACATTTATGTGAGAAATTTACATTCAATTTTGTGATTCATTTATGTATACAAGTAAAAAATTATATTAATAAATGCTACAAAAAAAATGAAATTCTATATATATTTTTTCAATATATATAGTAGAGGAATTAATTTTTTTTTTTATGTAAAGATTATTAACATATAAAAAAAACTAAATTAATTTGAGCTATATGATTTTATAATACTTGGTTTGAAAAAATAAACATTAGAAATAATTTAAAAATATATTACTCATATTAAAAATAAATATGTTAAAATTATGTGATTATTAAAAAAATTTCATGAATAATTTACATATTGGGACTGAAAAATTCAACAACTTAATTCTCCATTAAAAACGAGTCGTGTATTTGGACGTATGACTTTATCCCATGATATATTTTGATTATTTGATTCGATCATTTTATATATCCATGTATATAACTTATAAAAAATTATTCATTCATATAACTTCTTCTCCTCAAATCCTTTCAAATAGCATGACAAATAAAATTTAAAAAGTTAATTTATTTTTAAATTTTTTTTCAAAATTATTCTCACATGCATTCTGTTTTATCATCTCATTAGGGATTATGGAAAAAGTAATTGTGTGGCCTCATAACTTATTTAGGCCTCTTTTGAGTTTTTTTTTTTTTTTTAAAAAAAATTAATTTATTAATTTATTTAAGTCAAATCATTTTTTATTTTTTTTATATATATTTTTTATAATAAGTAAAAAATTTAATTTATAAATTATACTCAAAACAATCCATAGGATAAATAAATTAAAAAAATAACTGGATTAATTTATCGATTTGTCTGAAAGAGATGTGCGTGAGTGGTGGCTACCAAGGGGTTTCGAAGGTCAGCAAAAACAAGGACCAGGTCCAGACGACGAGAGAGGCTTGGCGGCGAGATTGAAATAAAGTTGTATTGGGAAAATTATTTAGTGCATTTTGGCAACTACATATCATGTTCCAATTAATTTTATTAGTTTAAATAATTAAATTTATTGTTTTTATATTTTAAGGCAACACAACAAAGGTCAAGATGAATTGATTGGAGCATTTGCTTCTAAGTTTTCAAATAATAAAAAATTTATATTTTGTTTGACGATGTTAAAAATTTTAAATATTTTATTAAATTTCTTACATAAATGTAGAATTTATATAAAATTTATATGGTATAAATCTTACACTCATGTAAGATATTTAATAAAATATTTAAAATGTCTAATATTTTTCTTGTTTGTAAGATAAATTCATGAGGTATCTTAACTTAAATTTTATTGATTAAATAATAAAATTTATTATATTCATAATTTTGTTTTTTTTTTTTGTTTTTTTGTTTTTGGGCTTTTGAAAAGTTATAGGATAACTTATCAAATGACAGTGTATCAATCTTGTAACAAAGTAACGTATAATTAACTTCTAAAGTATAAAAGAAAAATTAGAAACTACTTAGGCCATCTCTAATGCTATACTAAATTAATCATCAAATTTAAATTTAGTAAAAAAATTCTCTTTTTAGTGTTCCAATAGTTTCATCAAACCTGTATTAAATTGAGAATATACCAAATAATCTAGGCCACCTTTCACTAGTTCACTGTGCAGGACCGTTGGAGATGGGACACACCGGACGTCCGACTGATTGTCCCCCAAAACAAAGCAATGGTTTGGACTATCAATAGGCTTCTAAAGTTGTTTACTTTTTGTGGCATGCCTTACCAACATTAATACATAGATAGCAGAGGCAAATACATTACATGTAAATTCAAATTTGTATGCAAATTAGCCATTCATTTAGCAAGGTGCAACTCCAATAAAGTTACCATTGGTTTTGCATAGGATTTCACAAGGTTATCGTTGTTGTGGTCTATAAAATAAGACTGATTTATTTTTTAATTTCACAATACTATTACAATTTCTCTTCTTCTTTTTTTTCCTATCATAGTTAACTTCAATCTTCACTTTTTATTTCATTTGTCAGTTGTTTCTTTTACAATCTTCTCATTGTGTGAACTTCGGTCTGCAGTAGTTCTCCAATTTTTCACTTCTTTCTTTAATTTTTTACTTGTTTTTTTACAATTTTTTTCACTGTGTGTTGAATGTTGTATCCTATTGAATTTTTTTAACTTGTTTATTTGTACAAATGTTACCTTCAAACTATGAAAATTTTTGAAATGTTTGAGGAATCATAAACTTCAGAGCAGAACATTGATGTTACTTTTATTTCGAAAACTTGCCGTGTTTCTTGTGGTAAAGCGTTCACCATGAAACTTTTGTTAGGCAATCTTCACTGTATTTAAAAGATATTAATTCTATTGTGTACAAAACAACAATTAGAATTAAAGAAATAAAGAAAATGAGAGAATATGTTTGATTACAAAAATCAAACTCGAAATAAAAATAAATAAATAAATATAACTTGATTTTATTTTGTTACAAAAACAAAATTAAAATCGATTAAATAAACAAATTAAAAAACAGAATAAAATTAAACAACTTACTTGGTTAATTTCTTTGAATGATTTTTGATTCGATCAAGTCAGTTTAAGTAACACTGTGTCCTTAAGATTTATCCTCTCCTCCACGGTGCTTTGAAATTTGGGACCTATCTCCCCAGATGAAATGATCTTCTACAAACAATAGCAAAGACTACAAATTGTTTGCCTTTTAACACACTTGAAAACACACTAAAGTGTTTACACTCTTTCTTCGTAATAAAATCTGCAGATGACAAAAAAAAAGAGAGAATTATAGAGAGGATGGTTAAAAGTACGAAAATTGAAGTTAAAAATCCAAATGGGAATTTGGTCTATATATAGATGTATTGGTGGCTTTTGGTTTTGAATTGAATAGTTTTGAATTTGAACACTCAAATTCAAGCAGATAGCAATAAGAAAACGGAAGGGCCTTTGGGTGTGCGTAACCCGTTTTGAATTTGAACCTCAATTCATAAACAGAGCAGCAAAATGGAAGGGCCCCTTTGGTGTCGCGTAAATACCAAACAAGTTTATTTCAAGGAAGGGCCTGTTTGGATGAGCATTAAATCCAAACTAATTTAATTCTGTTTGAAAAAAAAGAAGGGGCCTGTTTGTAGAAGGTACTGTTTTGATGAACAAAAAATCCAAACCCAGTTTATTTGAATTAAATTCAAATGTTTTTTGCCCAAAAGATTAGTATTGGGCGAACACAACCCAAAAAACTCCACACACCCAGCGCCCAAAGCCGCAGCCCAGGCCAGCCAGGGCCAGGGCGGGTGTGTGTGGTTTTTTTGGTCCAATGGTCTAGCCCATTTTGCCCATAACCTCTCCTCTAAAACACTTGGTACCCCTTGGGCACACCCCAAGTACCAAACCCATGCCTTATAAACCCTCTCAAAACCTCCCACCAAATCAATGGGACAAGCCTTATTCAACCTTAAAGGAATTTCTACCAAAACTCCATTTCCATGGAGCTTACTTTGCTTCAATTTCCCATTCACTCGGTAATGGTTTTGAATAACCAAATATACCACGTGAATCACAACGCGAGTATAGAACTATACTCATTTTTTTTGACCTGTAATCGTCGATACCGGGGGCCCTAAAAAATAGACCAAACTTAGGAAAAAATTTTTTTTTTTGCGAATTTTATAACCATTTCCAACAATCCCCACATGAATGGAATTTGATGACAACGGAAATGCAACAATATTTGAAAAGCGACTTAACGTAAAGAGTATAAGTCGAAAATATCTTTACATCGAGGATATAGTTTTTTGGCCTTGAACCTTCCCTAGTGATAACCTATCGGACTTCTTGGCTAACCAATGGACGCGATGCCTTGAATTGTTCAAACCGTTTGTGTAAGCCAAGACAATAGATTTCACACAAAATATCTTCTAACACATCGTGGTTCTCCTTTATTGTGTTCATTTTGATGAAACGCTCTGCCTGAAAACGCCCTGGTTTTCATGAGTGTTTCTAGAGAATGTAGC
This sequence comes from Camellia lanceoleosa, assembly GCA_025200525.1. Lineage (NCBI taxonomy): Eukaryota > Viridiplantae > Streptophyta > Magnoliopsida > Ericales > Theaceae > Camellia > Camellia lanceoleosa. The sequence goes on from CM045760.1 coordinate 34,958,067, forward strand.
CTCTTTCATTCTCATAGAACCGGCCCCAGTTCAACACTTATATAGGTGATTCTTATTTTGAGTATCTCCTTATACTCATCTTGATTGTATGCTTTAATCAAGATATAAGTAATCATTAAAAGCAAAGCTTATCCTTATACCCCTGCAGACAACATATGTTGCAGATATCACTCTCACCATAGGAATGGGTAGGGAATTTAAATCCCTTGGTGATTTCTGGCGAGCCATACATAACTTAGTTGTCCCTTTGAACTTAGTTATTGGGATCTCCAGTCATATAAGTAGGGTTACCATTATGACGACTCTTATGTAATAGGCTTTAATCCCATTCCCTTCGATGAACTATACACTAGCTCTTTTGTCAAACCTTTTGTTAATGGATCCGCAATATTCTCTTTAGATTTTATATAATCTATTGAGATTATTCCGTTTGACAACAATCGACGCCTACATATTATATATCCATTTGACGAATATGTCGTGACTCAGATACCGTTTATACATATGGATTCGCGTCTCGCCTATTGCAGATTGACTATTACAATGAATGCAAATAGACACGAAGTTTTTTTTTACATTGGAATGTCTCTTTAAGAAGTAACCAGCATCTGCGCTTCTTCACATGCTTTATCTAAAGCAATAAACTCGATTCCATTGTGGATCGTGATGCAAGTTTGTTTCGTGGACTTCCAAGAAAAAAGCGGCGCTCCTAGAGTAAAGACATATCCACTTGTGGATTTTGAATCTTTAGTATCCGATATCCAATTAGCATCACAATAACCTTCAGAAATTTCTTTGGATATCGAGTAAAGTTCAAACCATGATCCTTTGGTGAATCTTAGATATCTAAGAACCGAATGAATTTTTTTTTCCAATGGTCTTCTCCGGGTTAGTTAGTTACTATCAATCTACCCGATAGCATAAGCTATATCAGGCCAGTACAATTCATTAGGTACATTAGGCTTCCAATGATTTGGGAGTATTTTTAACTGAGACTTTGCATTACCTTTATTTTTCGATAAATAAAACGATGTGTCTCTGGACGATGTCTCTGGTGTTCTAGCTAAATTCAAATCATCCTTGATAAATTTATCAAGAATTTTCTCAATATAATGAGATTGAGATAATGCATATCCGTCAGATGTTTTAGTAATTTTCATTCCTAATATAACATCTGCGATCCCCATATCTTTCATATCAAATCTTTTGTTAAGCATTTGCTTAGTTGATTTGATCATGTTTTGACTGCTTCCAATGATAAGCATGTCATCCACATAAAGACAAACTATGACATATCCCTGGTCAGTGTTTTTAACATAGACGCATTTGTCACATTCGTTTATCTTAAACCCATTAGTAAGTATTGCATGATCAAATTTTTCATGCCATTGCTTAGGTGCTTGTTTTAATCCATAAAGGGATTTTTAACAACCAAGACAGACTTTTTTTTCTTGCCACGATACTACAAACTCTTCGGGTTGTTCCATATAGATCTCTTCATTTAGATCACGTTTAAAAGAAAACATCTTAACATCCATTTGATGTATTTCTAAATTAAAACAACGCCGCTATAGCAATAAGCATGCGAATGGATGTTATTCTTTGTGTCAGGGGAATATGTGTCAAAATAATCCAGACCTTCCTTTTATCAGATAACCTTTAACTACAAGTCTTGCTTTATACTTGTCAATTGAACCATCTGCTTTCATTTTTCTCTTGAATATCCATTTATATCCAAGAGGTTTAGAAACCAGTGGAAGATCCACCAATTCCCAAGTATGATTTTGCATAATGGATTCAATTTCATTATAAATGACCTCTTTCCACAAAGGTGCTTTCAGACTGTCATTTGTCGCTTTAAAGCTTTGAGGTTCATTTTCTAACAAGTATGTCAGAAAATCTGGACCAAATGATTTTGATGTTCTCGCTCTCTTACTTCTTCTTGGTTCATCATCGTTAAATCACGTTGGTTGAGACCATTACTAGTCTCTTGTGCTTGATTGTCATTAGTCTCTTGACTTTGTGTACAATCATAAGTTCTTTTTCTGTGAACTTAATTCCCTGTCCTTTCTCTTAAGAGAAAGACATGTTCAAAACACAGCATTCCTTGACTCTATAATAGTGTTCACATTTATATCGGTTTTATTTATTTTTAAGAAAAACGATATCGCACTACTATTACGAGTATAACCAATAAACACACAAATCTTTTTTTTGGTCCAAATCTTCTCTTTTTAGGGGAGAACTTCAACTTTTGCCCAACACCCCCCCATTTTCAGTTTTTTTAGGAAAAGGTGGTCGACCTTTCCACAATTCATAAGGAATGCTTTTAGTTTTCTTTTGAGATATTCTATTAAGAACATAATTAGTGACACAACATTTCTCCCCCAAGGATTACGTAGTAGCTTTGAACTTAGTAACATGGCATTCATCATTTGTTGTATATGATGTGCTCCATAAATTTCAAATGAAAAATCCACAATAATTATGACTACACAAATCAGAATTAACGTTTTGTCAAAAACATATCCTCATAAAAAATTTGCCTAAGAAACGAACAATTCAAAAAAAAAAAAAAAACCTATTGATTGTGTACATTCTTGCAACTCATTTATAAATAAATGTCACTGTCATAAAAATATTTGTGACAGAAGAAAAAATTAAATTATCTCAATTAATGCAAGAGATACACCCCATATTAATAAAATGGTTTATGATTTAACAAATTCTACTACGCAAGTAAAATAATTATTAATGACAACTCATGTCACATAATTCAAAAGAAACTAAGAATCAACATGACAATTTATCATTCCAACTCACATGACATTATTTTTTAAAGAAATAACTTGAGTTGATATCAATACATGCATATCAAACGCATCAACTAAAAATAATGAATTTAGCAAAATAAATTAATCATGAAATTAAGGGATTCTCAACTCATAAATAAAATCCAACGCATTTAAACTTGAAATCATCACTTGTATCATGAAATTAAAGGATTCTCAACTCATAAATAAAATCCAACACATTTAAACTTTAAACTTCAAAATGACAAAACATACATTTATTTAATCAGTTTGATTTATACATAAATAAACTAATTAAATATGCATTCAAACGTTCTTGTGAATATATATATTTTCCCGACTCTCATGCAGAAACCATTTACAACTACGGATCCACACACAGAAAATAAAGAATGATTCAGAAAACCAATAAAGAAAATAATCTTGCCACAAAAGTTTCTACGTAATAAAAATGAAATAAGTTTGTAAAACTAATATTTTACTCTAAAAACAAATTCTACCAAGTATGCTCATAACTATGATAAAGTCAAAAGAATTAAAACCTTTTCACAAAGGGTTCAAAATTAAGTGATCTTACAAACGAAATCATAAGTCATGTACAAAATTTACAAATTATGACCGATACACAAAGTTACATGATTTATTAATAAAATTAATTTTCTAGTTACTAAAACCAGAAAATAAATTATAATACAAAATAATTGTATTTTTCTTGTTAATAATATAATTTTATTTTCCTTATTACTAAAACTAGAAAATAAAATACCACAAAAATATCTGATTACAAAAATCAGAATAACACACAATAATTTTCTAGTTACCAAAACTAGAAAATAAATTCTAGTTACTAAAACTAGGAAATAAATTATAATAACAAAATAATTTTATTTTCCTTGTTACTAAAACAGGAAAAATAAAATACTAAAATAATTTTCTGTAATACCAAATAATATTCTGAAATTGTTAACATTTAAAGATCGTGTTACTAGTTGTCAAAAGAAAAAAGGAGAATATATTACTACTATACGTCAAATAGCATAAATTACTATTTGTTTTCCAACCAGAATATTACTTTGAAAAAAGCAGAAAATTAAATACAATGAAGATACCAAAAGGAAGGAATTTTAAGAAAGATTGTAGGCAATTCTTCAGATATTTAAAGATATTAATTCTATTGTGTACAAAACAACAATTAGAATTAAAGAAATAAAGAAAATGAGAGAATATGTTTGATTACAAAAATCAAACTCGAAATAAAAATAAATAAATAAATAATGATTTTATTTTGTTACAAAAAAAATTAAAATCGATTAAATAAACAAATTAAAAAGCAGAATAAAATTAAACAACTTACTTGGTTAATTTCTTTGAATGATTTTTACGATCAAGTCAAGTGTGTTTAACGTGTGTGTCTGTCCTTAGAAAAATTTCGCTCCTCCAACTGCTTTTTAAATTTGACGTCTATCTCCCCAGATGAAATGATCTTCTACAAACAATAGCTACAAAAATTGTTTGCCCTTACGAACACACCTAAGTGTTACACTCTTTCTTTCTTTAATAAAAAATGCCAAAAAACAGAGAGAATTATAGAGGATACGAAACGAAAATAAAAAAAAATCCAATGGGGGGGGCGGTCTATATATAGATGTATTGGTGGCTTTTTTGGTTTTGTTTTTGAAATGATGAAAATTTGTTGGTTTGAATTTGAATTGTTAATTCAAAGCAGAGATAGCAAGCAGAGAAAAGCCTGTTTGGGTGTGCGTAAATACCAAACAAGTTTATTTGGGAAAGGGCCTGTTTGGATGAGCATTAAATCCAAACTAATTTAATTATTTGAAAGCGGGGAAGGGCCTTGTTTGGATGAACAAAAAATCAAACCAGTTTATTTGAATTAAATTCAAATGTTTTTTGGCCAAAAAGGCAAAAAGATTAGTATCAACAAGCCTAAAGCCCAACCACACCCCAACCCCGCCCGCCGCCGCCCAGCCCAGCCTGTGCTGGACTGCTGCTGGGTGTGGTGGTTTTTTGGTCCAATAGGTCTAGCCCATTTTGCCCATAACCTCTCTCCCTCCCCCTAAAAACTTGGTACCCCCTTGGGCACACCCCAAGTACCAAACCCATGCCTTATAAACCCTCTCAAAACCTCCCACCAAATCAATGTGGGACAAGCCTTATTCAACCTTAAAGGAATTTCCACCAAAACTCCATTTCCATGGAGCTTACTTTTCTTCAATTTTCCATTCACTCGGTAATGGTTTTGAATAACCAAATATACACACGAATCACAACGCAGTATAAACGATATATATATCACTTGACCCGTGTAAATCGATGCACGGGGCCCACCTAAAAATTAGACCAAACTTAGGAAAAAATTCTGATTTTAGCCAGAATTTTATAACCATTTCCAACAACTTTATGTAAATCTTGGTTGGTGATCTCTCAAGATTCCATTGCTGGTAATAATTAGACCATGGCAATATTCTGGGAACGAGTACTCATTTATTTTAATTCACAATCGAATGATCAATCAAATCGAAACCGTATTTCTTTGTCTCACCGTTGGTCTGTTATGCAAAAGACAATTAATAAATTCTGTCGTTTTCTTGAGCAAATCCAAATGAGGCAACAAAGTGGAACAATTGAGGCAGACATGGTAATTTTCATTTCTTTTGTAGCATATCAATTTTTTTTGTTCTCAGTGTACTTTTTATCGAAACGATTATCTTTTTCATTTTTTAGGTTGCTGAAGCTAAGCGCGTGTATCATGTAATACAGAAAAAGCACGTAACATTTTATACAAGTTGGGAATTTTTGCTTTGAAGTTGTAAGTGGGATAAAATTAGAACACAAACCAAAAAATTCACATCGCTACCTTATCCATTTTTGAATCCAACAATTGAAGGTGAGGCTTTTCAACCCAATAACAATATTGAGGAGGACCAACAATCGACTAATACATCAACACGACAAATTGGTACTAAGACTGCAAAAGAAAAATTGAAGGAGCAAGCAATTTGATGAAATGGCTGCCTACCAATCTAAAATTATTGAAGTGTTGCCAACTATGTCTTCTAGAATTGTTGAGCGAAATGAACAAAAGACGATAGAACGTAAACAAAAGATTGTAGAACATCGAAGAAGGACCGAGGATAGGGAGGAACAACTAAAAAATGTTATCTATGATAAATGAAAGAGAACAACGAAATGATGATCAAAAAATAATGTTAATGAATATGACAAATTTAAATCTTATGCAAAGGGCCTACTATGAAGAGCTTTAACAACAAATCTTATTCCGATCAACAAATAAATTTCCTTGACTGTTTGATGAAGACTAGGATTTCAATTGAATGATTTGCAGTGTATTTCTGCATTGCATTTTAAGGGTTAATTTATGGAACTTTCTTTATGTGCCTCCCCCCTCTTTTCTCTAAATTTTTGCTTGTTATCTATATGTTCCTTTTCATTTGAAGATGTTATTCTACTTCTACTTTTAAATTCAGTAATGGTGACACCTAAAGACATCATATCTATTTCAACTATTGAATATGCTTCTTCTTCTTCTTCTTCTTCTTTTATTTTATAGTTTATATATTTTTATTATATATATGTTGATGTTGGTTTAAAAATTTGAGAAATAACATGTGAATAGTCTTTTATGAGCACCAAGTGTATTAGTTTTATTATTTATTTCTATTAGATATATTATTAGGTGATATTTCTCAAGTTTTTACTGTGTTCCTCTTCTTTCATTTCAATTCTTTTTCTTCAACAAGAATAAAATTGTGAATTCCTGTATTTATGTTTGCTTAACCAATACTCACAAACGTAATCTCTATTTTGCTAAAAACTACAATCAACACATATCCTATGAAAATTGTAGTTTGAACTAAAACTGTTATTCAAACAATGATGTTTGAACATCTCATTATATAGTATCTATTAGTTCAAATACTGGTGTCAACCTAAATATTAATCCAACCATGTACTTGATGTAACAACCCAATTTTTAATTATTCTACAAAATTTATATTAATATTATTTAATTTATACAATATTATTTAATCATAGTTAAGAAAATAGATTTATTTTGTATTATTATGTATAATTTTATAAAATAATATAAATATTAAAAATTTAAAGATCAAAGTATAAATAAATAATTAAGTTAAGTTTGAATAAGCTTGAATTAATGGAGAATTAATAGGAAGGTGACACGTGGCAACTTGGTTTGGTGGCCATGGCAATCTCTCTATAAAAGAGAGGATTTGCTGGGGTGAAGGAAAGAAAACAAAGAAAGAAAGGAAAAAGAAAGAAGGAAAGAAAGGAAAAGAGAGGAAGGAAAGAAAGGGAAGAAAAAATAATGAAAACTAAGAGGATCTTTAGTAGTGAAAAGAAAGAGTGTGGTATTAAAGTTAATGTGAGTTATATTATACCTTGGGTTACCCTTATATATTTTACGTATGTTTTGGACTTACCATATTTATTTTATACAAGTTATGTTTTATAAACTATTATAAATTATATAAATATTTCAGTTCCGTGATTTAATTTCTGAACTCTATTTGTGAAGATGAAACCCAGGGATATATTTGTTTATATTTTAAAGAATATTTGACTATAACCTTATAAATAATTATGTTTTGTAAGTACCACCACGGGAATCCCACGCCTTAGGGGACTTAAATAACTAGTGGCTTCTGTTTGGTCACTTTATGACCCTCTGTTTGTCATAGATCCATTGACCTCTGTTTGGTGCGAAGCAAAGTGTTATACAGAACTAAGTACTACACTATTGTGGGAGCCACCTCTAGAGTTTGTACAAGCCATCTCTTGAATCCGTACCTCTGTTCTGACTGTCACTTCTGTGACCTCTATTCTGTTCTGTTCTGTACTGTGGTTATGGTTATATATTTACATAATTTCTGTATTTCAGTTTTGCTACTTAAATAATTTATTTACCAAACTAAGTTATGTAAATGTTTTGGCTTAACTAACTATCCATGGTTACTTAGTGTCCTTTATACTCTTGGTATAATATTTCTCACTCTGTTATGTGCTTATAGCTGTTTACCAATTTTCAAGAAACAATGCAATTCAGAAATAGTTTTTGAAAAATCTTAGACACAGGGTTGCAAAATAGACACACACTGCACTTTTATTGATGGTTTTTATGTAAATATCGATATTTTTTGTCAATACATTTTGTAATAAAAATAGAAGCTCTAATGATTATTTTGGTACTCTCATTTAAATATTACTTCCGCTCGCGTTTATTGATTTGTTTAAGAATTGGCCGAAGGTAACCTCAGTTACTGGCCATCACAATACTTAACCTTTAGGTACGAGGAGCAGGTCGTGACACTTGAACTGCATGATTCAACACTGCACTATCTCGTCAAGAACTCAAAGTTTTATGAAATAGACCAACAAGACAATTTGTTAATTGATTGTAAGTTTAGAACAACAGTAAGGACAGTGTTATACTAAAAAAGTTTCAAACTCATTGTCAATTAAAAAAAAAACCCATAAAAGGGCAGTGATATTTTAACTACATCCATCAATAAAGTTTAAAACCACATACACATACTAGTTTTTCATCCACTCAAAAATTAAAAAACACGTACTACTAGTACAAACTAACAAAAATATATAAAAAACTAACCACTAGTACATCCATAAAAAAAATAAAATAAAATAAAATAAAATAAAAGCAGTACAAAAAAACACAAAATTGAAAAATTGAAAAGTAGTAGTACATCCATGACAACCAAAAACCACAGATTTGTAATACATTCAATCTCTTATCCAAACTCGTCAAAGGTCATTGTCAGGTGATGGTGGTAATGGGAAGTAATGATGATAGATCTCACTGACTTGATGCTCAATTTGATCAATGCGATTGTTTATAACCTCATAACGTCTTTTAGTGTCCACACGAAACTCTTAGGGGTTCTTTGGGGTATCCTAAATAAGTGCACTTTTTGAATTTTTTGACTAAAAAGTTGAGAAAAAAAAGATGAATATTTGGGTTAACTTTTTTACTTTTTACGAAAAAATGTGTATTAAAAATTTGTATAAATTAGTGTGTAGGAAAAGTTTTAACTTTTTGACTGTACGGTGGCAAGTTTGGTTTGCTAAGTGGTGTAATAGGAAATGGTTGTCTCATTTTTAGGCAACCATTTGGACGGTACTCTTTGGCCAGTGAGGGCCACCACGGGTACCATTTTGCTAATCGGAACCGTTCAATGTGTACAACTCATCGAGTATTATATGTTTGTAAAAAATCACGTTGATTGGATAGCTATAACTCTCTGATCGGATTAGTTTTTTTGTCAACTGTTAATTATAACCCCATCCATTTTTTATACTAAACTGATTTGATCATGTAGTTAGCAATATCCGATCAATATGATTTTTTACAGGCATATAGTACTGAACGAATTCTACACATTGAACGATTCGGATTATCAAAATGGGACCCATGGTGGGCCTCCATGGGCCCAACGTTACCGTCCAACTTAGTGAATATATATATAATTTTTTTTTGGTTCCTTTCACGGTACTAAAGCCATCAAGTCAGTCCCGAAAATAGTGTAAAGTTGGTTTGTATTAAAATATTATGTATATTAATTTTTTTTCTATTTTTAATTTGTGAATAGTGATAACTTTTTTGCTTTTTTTGTGTGTAACTTTTTGACTTTTTGGCTTTTTTGTAACATCCCAAACCAGGCCTAAATTGTTGAATTAATGAGTTTTAAGCGGTGGCAAATATATCGAACTGATTAGCCATGTGTTGTTTCCATTGAACGCGCTGATTGTGTTATTCTCGCTCCGTAGTCAAAAAAATCAGTGTAGTATTGAGGTTGTTGACCTGATGGCATGGCATGGCATGGCATGGCATAGCATTGTCATGGGGAGTCTTCAGGAGCATCATTGGTTGGTGCATTTAAACTTTGTAATAAATTTTTAGCGCCACTAGTTCGACATATGGCATTTTCAGACTTTGCAAAATAATTCGTAAACAATCGATCATGACCCTTCCTTCTATAACAACGTATATATTTATATTCTACAACAGAACCTCCTCTTTTCTTTGATTGATCATTTGCTCTCAGAATCTGTATCATACTAGCATTATTTATCTCATAAAGACCCATAAGTGCAATATTTTTTTCATCATTAGTTTCATCATCAGATGATGAGGAAGAAGAAGAAGAGGATGAAAAATCAGTGAACAAATAAAAAGTTGTGCTAGTCATTATGCCCTTTTGTCAGTTATGGTTAGTTCCAAATACAACGTTGTTTGCTTGGTTGATATAGTACATAGTTTAATCTGTTTATATCTATTTTTTTAGGGAAATAATTAATGGAAGCAAAAAGAAATGGAAAAGATTTAATGGAGGGAAAAAGAAATGGCAAAGGAATTGAGGGAACACAGAAATGGAAGGGAAAAAATTCATTTGCTCTTACCGATCATCCCCCAGACAACTTATGTTTTGCTGACAACAATAGTAGTTCACTGTTGGAGTAACTGATATTAGATAGAAAATTTTATTATATTTTTACTCAAATTTAATAAAATATTTGATAAATCATTAGAGTTACCCTTACATAATAAAAAGATTTGGAATAACATACTAGGCCAAATTTATAAGATAATTTTGGATAAATTACAAACACATCATCTGAGGTTTACTTAAATTAGAAATTATTTCATATAACCAAATCAAGCATTAAGTCCTATCAAATGGGATTGGTTACATGAATCCTTCTTCTCCACGCGGCCCTGTCAAAGGCCATTTCGTTAATCAAATTAAGTAGATCCATATCTCTATTTACAATGCTAACTAACGTTAATTTAGGCATACCCTGTCCCCTAACACTTCCATCTACCGTTATAGCATCACATCTCTTCTCTACTGCCTCTATTGGTCTCCGTTGAATATGACCAAACCATCTCAATCGATTATCTCTCAACTTATCTTCTATCGGTGCTACTCCAACCCATTCCCGAATGCACTAATTCCTAATTCTATCTTATCTAGTCTTGCCACACATTTATCTTAGCATTCTCATCTCAGTTACACTCATCTTATCTATATGTTATTTCTTGGTTGCCCAACACTCCGTCCCATACAACATCGCTGGTCTAACAGTCGTTCTATAGAACTTACCTTTAAGTTTAGTGGGTATTTGTTTATCATATAGTACCCGAGATGCACTTTTCCACTTATAGCATCCTGCTTTAATCCTATGGGCCACATTCGCATCAATTTCCCCTGCTGTTGTGATAATTGACCCTAAATAATGAAATGCTCACTGTTAAATAGTTCTTGGTTCTCAATCTTCACTTTTTCTCTGCTTTCATTGTTACTGTTACTAAATTTACATTCCAAACTTCAATAAGGATATCATCTGGTCCTAAAACCTTATTTAATTTTATCTTCTTAAGTGCAATCTCCACTTCAAAGTTCCTAATTCTGCAATAAAACCTATAGTCTTGATTTATCGTATTACTGACTATTTCTTCCCATATTGTCGTACCTCCATATTCCTCATTTAACAATTTCTCATATGGTTTTAGAAATTACATTACGCTTTCTAAGATTTCTAATTTCATAACAAATAGGCCATTTTATTAATAAATCATCAAGTTAATTAATAATTTTTAATAATATTAAAATTTTATTTCAATTAATAATTTAGAAAATTTTATTATTGTATAAGTGAATTTTTAGAAATTTTACATTTTCAATTAATTCTGTGAAATAAAAAATTATATCAGAGAAATATTTGTAATTTTTTAAATTATAAAAGATAATTTATATTTTAAGCAAATCTCATAAAGTGATTTATAATTTATCTGATAATTTTTAACTCTCGTTTAGGTTTTGTTTTTCATCTTCTAAAAAAATTAAAAAGTCAAAAAGTTACTATCATGTTTAAATCACATCATCTTATTTAGGTCACATTATCTCTCTACCACATCACTACAAACTTAACTCAAACCTAACTTATATTTTATAAAAATTAAAAAAATATATTTATTTACATCATCGCAAATCACTCTTAGCCATAAGAAGAGTCTCATGGTTACGAACTCCTACGTAATAGGAATTGACTTTTGCAATAGCGAAATTCAATAATACTGCAATACTAATTCGTATCTCACTCGCTGACCTCAAAATATCGATTTTTAGAACTTTAATTTTAAGGTAAATTATAAACGCATGTTTATTTAAATTATAAATTATCTTTTATAATTTTAAAAGTTATATTATGCTTTTAAGATTTTTAATTTTATAATAATAAAAATTTTTATTAATAAATTATTACGTTAATTAATTTTTTTAATAATATTAAAATTTTATTTCAATTAATAATTTAAATAATTTTATTATTATATAAGTAAATAATTAAAAATTTTACTTTTTAATTAATTTTGTTAAATAAAAAATTATCATAGAGAGATATTTGTAATTTTCAAACCACAAAAAATAATTTATATTTTAAATAAATCTCAGAGAGTGTATTTATAATTTACCCTTAATTTTAATACAAGTAGTGTTAAATAATGTTGTACTCTTTTTGGGAAGCTGGTAAAAAGTTAACTTTCAACTTTTTACTAATTTTAGGACACATCACCTCTCACATAACTTACTCACAAAAAGACAAAATAAGCTAAAAAAGTTAAAAAATTAATTTTTTTACCAACTTATCAAAACACCCACAAAACAACTTGTTTAAATAATCTCTTACTGAAAAGTAATTATTTAATAATTTTAAAATATTACTTTATACTATTATTAAATCAATAATGATTCAGAGCACTAATTTTGATATTATAATGAGACACTAATAATATGGTAATGAGCAAAAAAATAAAATAAAAACAAATCAAGACCAAAATATCACATCACTGTAGGTGAAGTTTACTGCCAACTCATTAGAGATACCTTTAGAGCTCAAAAATTAAAGTGCCAAAATATTTTCCTTATTAAATTATCTCTTAAAATCTTAACAAATAATCACGTCCAACAATTTTAATAAATAAATATTGAGACACGATATGAATTTATTTCAAAATTATTACAAAATTTTTAATGGTATTAAAAATAGAATTGTACGAAAATGTTTTTGATTTGTACTTGTGACAAGGTCCAACTAGAGGACAAGTTTGTGGAATGGTCAGATTTGTATGGAGAATGGATTCAACGTGGTAGTTTTCTAGTGAAGGTTTGGTTCCAAATTCAAGGCGGTTGTGTTTCGAAGAAAGTGAGGAGTAACTCCATTCGAAGAAAGTGAGGAGTAACTGGAATATAGCGCCATACCTACTCACCCAATAAAAAAAGCCATGCGTAGTCTTTCTAGATAAACACGAAGTTGTGCCGCCGGTACTAGGCAGTGGCCACTGGCTAGACAGGTCAGAATAAATATTATTTCCGTCTCAAAATAATGATTCTTTTTAGAGAATTTAATTTTTTTTAATAATATAATTATTATATTTAAAAAAAATTAAATTTTCAAAATTATCTTTTTAATAGTATATTTTTTAAAAATATCAATGTTATAATTGTACTTTTTATATTGTTTATTAATTTAAAAGAAGGGCAAAATAGACAATTTATATTATTTATGTACTTGATTTTTGAAGAGGGACTAATATTTTGAGACAATAAAAAATAAAATAAGAGACTAATATTTTGAGACGGAGGGAGTAAAAATATGAATTAATTATTACACAAGTATGTAACCTTTTAATTTCCAATATTTTGATTATTTTATTTAATTTTTAAAATATGTGATTCAAAATTAATAATGATTTGAAGATTAAGGACTAAAAATACAAAGAATGTGCATACTTTAAAAATTAAAATTATAACAAAATGCATACTTTTAAACTATATATATATTGTTTTTTTTCAGAGGTATATGTAAATTAAATGTATAAATAAATTAAATAATAAAATAAAATAATTCAAAAAATAATTTTATAAATTAAATTCTAAATTAAAAGCTTACAAAAACTATAAGTCGAGGTTTGTATTGGACACAATCTCCTTAAAGTAGATTTCACCTTCGTTCCAGTGCTTCAAATTTAATGGCGCCTACTTCCCAGGATGCAACGACTACTACTTGATTTGCAGCACTACAAAATCAAGTCTTGCGAACCAAATTATGTTATAATTCTTTCTCTTTCTTTTCCTAAAAATTAATGCAATAACAGATGCAAAAGCATACGAGGACGAACAAAGGAAAAAAGAGAAGAGGTTTGGAAAAAAATTTCAATGCTTAGAATTGCTGGAAAGCAGGCTATTTATAGGAAACTAAATGGCTTTTCTGAACAGGTACCAAACAAATAGAAATCTGTTCGGACAGATTCAACAGGTTCGGTTTGAATTTCAACAGGTAGAAAACCTGTTCGGATGGAGTCTAACAGGTATGAACCTGTTTGGGATCTATTTGAGTGAGAAAAAAAAATTGGACAAATTTAATTTGAATTTTGAAACTAAAATTCAAAATTAAATAAATAAAATGCAAATGTTTTTTGCCCAAAAAGATAAGTATTGGGCCGGACAAGCCCAATCTAACCACACACCTCACACTGTGTTCTAGCCTGCCTAACCCAAACGACGGACAGACAGATGGATGGCGTGGCAGTGTGGTTTTTGTTTTGAGTCCAATGGGTCTAGCCCACTTTACCCATAACCTCACTTTTCTACAAACTTGGGTACCCTTGGGGCCCATCCCAAGTATCCCAAGCTAGAGTATATAAACCCATGCAAAACCTTAAGTCTTTCCAATGTAAGACAAGAACATTACACAAACGTATAGAAAACCCACCTAAAGCCAGTTCTACGAACCCGAAAACGTGCATTGAATTCTCATTCATCTGGAAATGGTTTTGAGCAACCAAATACACGATTTTATTCACTATGCAGCATTAAACATGAACCCAACGAAAAACGTTAAAAATAACGATTGGGTCTCACCTTAATTAATGCTCAAAGTTTGCAAAAAGTAAGGATTTTTCAAAGCTATTTTCCAACAATCCCCCACATGAATAGAATTCACGAGAACGGACATGTAACAGGATGCAGACAAAGAAAAAGTACATTAAGAAGATAACCACATCAAGATAGGTAGCTTTTGGCTTTGAACCTCCTCTAGTGAAAGTCTATCGGACTTACTGGCTAACTAGTGGACGCGATACCTTGAACTGTTTAGCTGTTTGTGTAAGCCAAGAAAATAGATTACATATAGTTTATCCTCAGACACAATTTGGTTCTTATGGTTGTGTTCATTTTGGCCCTGAACAATGCTTGGTAATTCATGAGTGCTCTAGAGAATTTAGCCATCTCAATTCTCACAAAACCAACTTAGTTTACCCTCATATAGGTAACTTCTTATTAAAAGTATCCTGCTATACCCACTTAGATGTCCAAGCTATAAGAATCATTAAAAACAAAGCTTATCCTACTCACGTTACAGGTATCACTCTTCTTATCATAGAAATGAGTAGGAGTAAACCTCCTTAAAGGTACATGAAGTCATCCATAATTCGGTTGTCTCTTTGAACCTAGATATTGGGATCTCCAGTCATCTAGGTTGAGTTCTCATTATGGCTACTTTTAAGTAATAGGCTTTAATCTCATTCCCCTTGATAAATAGTACACTTGCTCTCTAGCTTGCCCTTCAATCAATGGATCTGCAATATTCTCTCTTGACTTTACACATTCTATGGAAATTATTCCATGCGAGAGCAAACGCCTAACGGTATTATGCCTTCAACAAATGTGTCGAGACTTATCATTATGCATATGATTATGTGCTTCTCCTATTGCTGTTTCACTATCACAGTGAATGCATATAGCTGGCACAGGTTTTGGCTATATTGGAATGTCTTCTAATAATTACGAAGCCATTCTGCTTCTTCTCCTGTTTTATCTAATGCAATAAACGCAAATTCCGTTGTCGACCTTGCTATGCATGTCTGCTTGGAGGATTTCCAAGAGACTACAGCACCTTATTGGGTAACGACGTATCCACTAGTCGATTTTGAGTCTTTCGTATCCGATATCCAATTTGCATTGTTGTACCCATCGAGTACTACTGGATATTTGGTATAATGTAAGCCATAATTCTGGGTATGTCTTAGATACCTAAGTATCCTAATTATTGCTTTCCAAAGATCGGACCCTGTATTATTTGTGTACCTACTCAATTTGCTTACAGCATAGGCTATATTTAGCCTAATGCAATTCATTAAGTACATCAAGCTCCCGATTATCCAAGAGTACTCTAATTGTGATATGCCTGCAACTGTATTTTTTGATAGAGGAAAGCTAATGTCAACAGGTGTTTTAGCAGGACGGTCATCATGCTTTCCAAATTTCTCCAGAATCTTCTTAATATAGTGAGACTGAGATAAAACATATCCTTCAGATGTTGTAGCAATATTTATTTCTAGAATTACATCTGCTACTCCTAGATCTTTCATGTCAAACTTTTTGTTCAACATTTTCTTTGTGGATATAATTATGTCATTATTGCTTCCAATAATGAGCATGTCATCCACATAAAGACAAACTATGACATAGCCTTTGTTTGTGCTTTTAACATAGACGCATTTGTCATATTCGTTTATCTTAAAGGTATCTGAAAGTATAGCATGATCAAAATTTTCATGCTAATGTTTCGGAGCTTGTTTTAATCCATAAAGGGATTTGACAAGTTTACAAACCTTTTCCTATTGGCTAGGAACTTGAAACCCTTTCGGTTGTTCCATGTCGATTTTCTCATCTAACTCGCCATTCAAAAAAGTTATTTTAACATCCATTTGATATATCTCCAAATTATACAAAGCTCCAATCGTAATTATCATGCGAATAAATGTTATTTTTGTCACTAGTGAATAGGTGTCAAAATAATTAAGGCCTTCATGTTGCCTGTATCCCTTACAACAAGCCTAACCTTGTATTTATCTATTGAACCATCTGCTTTCATTTTTCTCTTGAATATCCACTTATATCCAAGTGGTTTACACCCTAGCGAAAGATCCACCAATTCCCAAGTATGATTTT
Organism: Camellia lanceoleosa; assembly: GCA_025200525.1. NCBI lineage: Eukaryota > Viridiplantae > Streptophyta > Magnoliopsida > Ericales > Theaceae > Camellia > Camellia lanceoleosa. Next base: position 34,974,970 of record CM045760.1, read on the forward strand.
ACAGAATTGATTCAATTTCACTATTCACAGTCTCTTTCCACAATGGAGCTTCAAGACTTAGCATTGCTTCATTGAAGTTTTAAGGCTTATTTTCTAACAGGTATGTCAGAAAATCTGGACTAAATGATTTAGAGATCCTAGCTCTCTTGCTATGTCTAGGTTTATCTACTTCATTATCATTGTGGTCTTTATTACTACCCATAACAGTATCAAAAGTTCTTTTATTCAAACTTGTCTTTTCAGTTTCCCTGGAAGGAAAAATGTGTTCAAAATATGATGCATTCCATAATAGTGTTTACATGCATATCAGGATTTTCAAATCTATGAACTAAAAATTTATATGCACTACTATTATTTGCATAACCAATGAACACACAATCAACAGTTTTTGGTCCTATTTTAGTCATTTTGGGACTAGGGATTGCCAGCTTGGCCAAACACCCCCACACTTTGAGGTAATTGTAGGTAAGTCGTCGACTTTTCCATACTTCATAAGGTGTTTGATTGATTTTCTTGTGGAGGTACGCTGTTAAGGATAAAATTAGCAGACAAAATCGTCTCCCCCCCACAAGTTTTGAGATAACCTTGAACTAATCAACATGGCATTCATCATCTCTTTAAGAGTTTGATTATTTCTCTCAGCAACTCCATTTGACTGAGGAGAATAGGGTGCAATGGTTTGATAAATAATGCCATGTTCAGAACAAAATTCCTCAAATGGTGGATCATACTCACCATCTCTATCACTCCTTACTATCTTAAAAGTTTTGCCAAGTTGATTTTCAACCTCTAGTTTATATTGCTTAAAAGCTTCTAAGGCTTCATCTTTACTTCTCAATAAGTAAACATAGCATCAAGTGCAATCATTAATAAAAGTAATAAAGTACTTCTTATCTCCTCTAGTTTGAACAAATTTTAAATCACAGATATCTGTATGAATTAAACTTGCAGGTTTAGTACCTCTTTCTACTTTATTAAATGATGCCTTAGTGAGTTTTGCTCAACACAAATCTTACATTTATGATTAGGACCAAATTCTAAGTTTGACAAGCATTCCAAAGAAATAAGACTATGCAAATAATTAAAATTTACATGTCCTAATCTACCATGCCATAAAAAAGAAAACTCAGCAATATAAACAGAAGATGTGTTCTTCTTATTAATAGCCAAATTAGGTATAACAGTTATTACATTAAGCTTAAAAGGCCCATTACTCATATAACCTCGCCCCATATACATTCCACTCTTGGAGAGTATAACCTTGTCAGATTCAAAAATTAATTAAAACCCATTCTTGATTGGCAATGACCCAGAAATCAAATTCTTGCAAATCTCTGGCACATGGAGTACATTGTTAAGAGTGAGTTCTTTCCCCGAGGTAATTTTCAACATGACCTTTCCTTGTCCTTCCACAATTGAAGTGGATGAGTTTCCCATAAAAAGTTGTTTCCCACTTTCTACTACTTTGTAGGTCATGAATATTTTCTTATCTGCACAGATATGGCGGGTTGCTCCAGTATCCACCTACCACTCCTTGGGATTGCCCACCAAATTTGCTTTAGAGACTACTGCAGCAAGATTGATGTCTGCCACTCCATCGAAAAGATAAAAATCCTCGGCTATGTTGGCTTGTGCTGGCTTTTTGTTTAAACTCCCTCTGTCCTTGTGAACGTGACAATCCTTAGTGCGATGCTCATTTTTGCCACACACAAAACACTTGCCTTTAAACCTCTTGTTGAACCCATTGTTGATCCCTTTGTTGATCTTACTAGTGGATCCTTGTTTGAGACCATTGACATCATGCTTCCACTTCTTATTGTTGAACTTTGACCCTTGTCCATGTTCTACAACATTTGTTTTAGCCTGCATGACATGGTTTCCTGACTTCTTATCAGAACCATGGTTGTTCTCCTCAATTCTGAGTCACACTATCAGTTCCTCCAAGTTCATTTCCTTGCGTTTATGCTTCAGATAATTTTTGAATTCTTTCTAGAATGGTGGAAATTTTTCAATGATTGTTGCTACTTGGAAAGATTCATTGAGAACCATCTCTTCCGCATGTATGTCATGGAGAATTAATTGGAGATCTTGAACCTAGCTAATAACGGTCATGGAATCCATCATTTTAAAATTTGGAAAACAGTTGACAACAAATTTCTTTGTACCGGCATCTTCTGTCTTATATTTATGATCTAGAGATTCCCACAATTCTTTAGTAGTACTTTTGACACCATACACATTATACACTGTATTGTCTAATCCATTGAGGATATAATTTTGACACAAAAAATCACCATGTTCCTATGCATCGACTGTGGCAACCACTTGTAAGTCAATTTCTATCTCGTTTAGTGTTGGAGCTTTTTCATGAATGAAGCGAGCCAAATTCAATGTCGTAAGATAAAACATCATCTTTTGTTACCAACATTTAAAATCATTTTCATTGAATTTTTTTGACTTCTCTCCATACTGCTGGAGTCATCACTAGCACAATAGGTGTAGGGGTCAGAGTAATAACAGTTTCAGTACTGTTTATTTCAGTTGTCATAATGCTGACGAAATAATAATACACTAATCACAAATTTATATAGAAAAGAATTTATACACAAAATACATAAAATAATAATTTGTAAAAAAATTTCAATGATAAATAGTATATTACTACTATATTATCAAAGAAATCATTAAACAATATATTACTACTATTTGAGAAACAAAACAACATATGACTCTTATTTAATTTCCTGAAACAAAATATTCGTCTGTCTAACACAGAAATAAATAAAAACGGAAATCTACTTTAAGATTGTTATTCCTAGAGGTGTGTAAGCGTGTGTAAATTAAATGTATAAATAAATTAAAAAATAAAATAAAATAATTCAAAAAATAATTTTATAAATTAAATTCCGAATTAAAAGCTTATAGAAAATATAAATTGAGGCTTGTGTTGGACAGAATCTCCTTAAAATAGATTTCGCCTTCGCTCCGGTACTTCAAGTTTTAACGACTATAGACACCCCATTTTTGACTACTCTTAAGACTTGGGTGCCTCAGGTTAATCACTTGATGATGAAAGTCATGCTGTGCAATTATTTGATTTCTTCAGTAAGAAGAGCTTCTTGATCCCAACCTTACATCCCATTTTTTTACCAAAACTGTTTTAGACCTCAAAACCTTCTTTTTCAAAATATTTTTTTCAAATGTTTCTATGATGTTTCGAGGCTTGCATTTCGTTTAAAATATTGTACTTTTCGGTAAACCGAGTAGGGAAAAAGTGGAAATAAATGAAAGGGAGGTGAAATCTTTGAAAAATCTTTAAAAACATCTTATTTTTAGGTTTGGAGTTGAAGAAAATAGGAGGGGATGGAAGAAAACTAATTGGGGAAATGGTTGAGCATGAAACCATTAAGAGAGAACTGAGCAGCCTTCACTAAAATAGGCATATCTTTTTTGTACACTTAGACTTTAGATATGAGGCCACCACTATTGAAAAATGGACTTCCGGGGCTTCAATTTAGACTCAAGAATCTCTTAAAGCCGAGTTCGGATGAAGGAGATATGGCCATTTGAAGTTAGGCATCAATCTGGTTAAGATAGAAATAAGCAACCTTCACCAAAATAGGCATATCTCTTTTCACACGTATAATTTAGATGTGAGGCCACCTCCAATGGAAAGTAAACTTCTGGGGCTTCAATTTAGACTCAAGAATGACCTAAAACCGAGTTCGGATGAAGGAGATAAGCCCATTTGAAATCGGGTCTGAAAGTAGATTTTTGTTGCCGGTAACCCACTATTTGTGGCCGACTACCCACTAATAGTGGCCTGCTGACCACTTGTTTAAAATGCAGATATTTGTTGCCAGCTGTCCTCCAAAAGCTCCAGCTGTCTCTATATAGATATTTCCAACCTGAGAGGCTATTTTTCTATATATACTTGACATTCCCTCATGTTTTTAGGTTACAAAAAACTCCAAAAGGCCAAATTCTTGAAATTCTTGAAATTATTTGTATCTTGTAACACACACACCTTACCCAAACACTTCCTAAACCAATATTGGAGCTCTCATTGCTGAGATTATTGAGTTCAAATTTCAGCCACTGAGAGTGAGAACTTGTAGGTTTGTTAGCAAAGAGTTAACTTACTTCAAGTGGTATAATTTTGAGCATCTTTACACTACTTATTTTTTATATTTTCTTGCTGATTTTGAACTGTTTTTACACTATTTTTATGAGCTGAAACTTGTGGTTTAAAACTACCAAATGTGAAGGGGTTTACCACCCTTTTTTGAACCTTGTTCTCTAAGCTTTTGCCCTTGTGTTTCCTATTCTTTTCTCAAATTTTTTTGAGCTTTTTACCAGTAAATTTCAGATTTTTTCAGAGACTAAAAATGTTGTTTTGACATCCCAAAATGGAGGGGTTAACCTTCCGCTCCTTGTGCTTGTGTGCTAGCTTAATCCCTTAATATTTTAACTTGTTATTTTAACTATTTTTGTCTTAAGTCCAGCACTATTTTTGACTGTTTAGGATTGTTTTTAGTTTTCATTGCATTTGAGCTTTGTATAGCATGCTTGTAGTGTAATGGTCCTTATAGGTTTGGTGTTTCAGGCAATAGACACCAACTTATTTGAGTTGATAGCATTTGTTTCTTACTTTCCATACTTGTGTTTGCCTGTAATCATTTCTGCAACCTTTCTCTTTTCTTGGCATTTTATTTTTTTTGAGAGTTGTTTCAACCAATTGATTGCTTAAGCTTGAGATAGAGATCATTGTGCTTAATGGTTTAATCTCTTCGAAGGTTCATTACCAACGACATGACATCTCTCTCATGTCCAAAATAACCCTTTGTTTGACACTTCCCTCCTTTAATGAACTTAATGCTTATTTTGGACTAAAATGACTAATGAATGGAAATGTAATTAAATGGGGTAATCATTGGAATAAAATAGACCAAGATAAATAATTAAAAAAACAATTTGGTTTTCAATCGGACGTTAATTGAACACATGGAGACTTGGGTCATTTCATACTTGTTAGTGATGAAATGGTTCAAGTTTCCAAGGTCAACCACTTTTCTTGATCAATCCATGATAAGGATGAGGTTTTTGTTGGTCTTTCCTTACCATTTATTAAAATTGTGTCCCTTGATTCATAAGTCATCATGCATTGAAATTATGTCGATTGATGATTTACGAATCAAGTCTACCTCTCCTTTGAGCTATTTGATGATAAGGAGAGGCAATGTGGACAAGCATCCCATGAGAATACTCTGGTTTGTGCTCTGTTTGTCCTTTGTCGCTACAAGAAAGAACCAACATTAGTGGCCGACAGACCACTTTTATTGGATGACAACCCACTATTAGTGGCCTACCGACCACTACTTCTGGGTTGTCGGCCACATTTTTCAGGCAAGTAGTGTCATTTTTCCAGTAGAGCAGAACAAAGGTTGAGGTGAAAAAACAGTGTAATTTTCTAACTGTGTAACAGAGGCATTTCGAAAGCAAAACGAAGAACATTATCGGGTGGAAATTTGCATCCATGCATGAGAAATCCCTCGATTCCCGGGATCTATCAGAATGATGTTGTAATATTAGCATGTTATGCTTGGAGTCACAAACTAGTAATTAATTAGTTAGAATAGCTAGTTGGTTTTGTGTTATACTTATTTAATTAGTTAGAATAGTTAGTTAAATTTGTTGTTGTAATAATTAGTTAATTAGCTTCATTTAATTTGTAATAGTTAGTTAATTAGGTAATTAATTAGCTAGTTCATTTATTAGGACCCTCTTGTGCGAGGGCCAAACTTGTTATAAAGTGTATGTCTTTCAACCCCACGTCTTTCTCCATTTTATTTACTTGCTTATGATGGGTAGTTTAAAACATCATGTTTCTTTTAGCATACTCCATGATTTGCATCTATTTGTCTTGCATGAATTGAGGCTCGGTTCATCATTCTAACAAAGCATTGTAGTTTACATACTTTGTTGAAAACATGTTAAAACCACATGCTATTAAGTTGATTCACATGTCTGTAAACACCCCATTTTTTACCATCCACAAGACTTGGACGTCATCATTTGAACACTTGATGATTATCCATGTTCGTGTTCGTCTTGAGTTCTTAGAGGTTTTGGCCGCGCACCTTCCCTCAAGACCTTTCGACTTGTTTCTTTTGTACTCGGTTGTAGACCAAACACTTGTGTGTTTGCTTCTAAGGGTAGGGAATGGCTTGTTGGCCATCCCCACACCTTACCGGCCATGGCTTGAGGCCATCGGCCCTATTTTTTTGCTCCTGGCCAAAAGTGTTGGCTGGTCGGCCATGTTTTTGGTCGGCCGGCCATTTCTTTGATCAATCGGCCACTTTTTCTGGCCGAGACCTTTTCTTGGGGAGACTTGGCCCTTTTGCACCCTTGTTTTAGCTTTTTGAGAAAGCTTGAACCTTTCAAACCCTTGTTTTAGCTTCTTGAGGAAGCTTGAACCTTTTGAACCATGTTTTAGCTTCTTGAGGAAACTTGAACCTTTTGAACCCTTGTTTTAGCTTCTTGAGGAAGCATGAACCTTTTGAACCGTGTTTTAGCTTCTTGAGGAAGCTTGACCCTTTTGAACCTTGTTTTAGCTTCTTAAGGAAGCTTGAACCTTTTTTTTTAGCTTCTCCAAGAAGCTTGAACCCTTTGCTCTAACTTCTCTAAGAAGCTTGACCCTATGTTCCAAGCTTCTAAGAGAAGCTTGAACCTTTTTTAGCTTCTCCAAGAAGCTTGACCCTTTTTGCTTTAGCTTCTAAGAGAAGCTTGGCCCCTTTACTCCAAGCTTCTCTTAGAAGCTTGGACCTTTGTTCCTCTATAAAAGAGGGCCTCTCCTTCTATTTCAAGGTTTGGAAAAATCTAATATATAAGATATATATATATATATCACTCTCTCTCTATATCTCCCTCTCTCTCTCTCTACATTTGTGTGGGTTAAAATGTTCCAAAGTGAGTTTTTGTTCTAGTTTTTGCACTAAAACACCTAGGAGTACACTACTCTTTGGTTACTAGGGTGCTGAGGAGTTGTTTGAGGGGTTTTTGAGCTGGTTTTGATCCAAAGAGGCTGCTGGTTTGGTGTTCTTGGAAGTGGTCTTCAAGGGTAACTCCTTTTCCCTCTTTTATTCCCCGTTTTTGTACACACTTTTAGCCTATCTTGCACACTGATTTGAGCTTAGTTATAAACTAAAAAAGGTTTTGTATTTGCATGCTTTTGAAGTTTGTTTAAGGTCATTTTGGTGTTGGGGGTCGTCCACCCCCTCTTAGGCCTTGTTTGGCCTCTTTTTGAGCCTTCTTTGTTGAGCTTCGGGACCACCTTGTATTTGCCTTCTCACCACTGAAATCTAAAGGGATTTCAGTGGTGGGGATGGTGTTTTGAGGTCCTAAGAAGGAGAGGGGTGACCCTCTCCCTTGTTGTCTTGTTTACTAGTATCTTTGGCCTTACAAAGGAGCCCTTATTTGCACACTTCTTGAGCTTGGTTCAGGCCTTTTTTTAGTGAGTTTTAGGGCCTACATGAACTCTTTCTAGAGCTTTTTTTGTCATTTAAGGCTTGCCTCTTGCATGTGTAGAACAACCCTCTTTATAGCCTTTCAAAGTAGCACCTCATTCTTACATGTATTGGATACATTTCAGTGGGTATTTGGTCATATTTTGACATGACATGAATTTGTTTTTGGCTGGTTTGGTGGTCCCTCATATGCTCCATATACTTGTAGTGTAAACCATGCATACTAGCTTACATTGCATGTTGTTTTGACCCTTCATTCTAGCACATTTTGGCCATACTCCAAACTGATTTTGTCCTTATTTTGGGCTGCCTTAGCCCTATTTTTAGGCCTCTTGGTCGATTGGTGCTTGTCATGCATGGTTTTAATATAATAGCCTTGCTTAGCTTTGAGTTTTGAAGCCTATTGCATGCTTATATTGAGGTGTTTTCATGTTTTGGGGTCATTGAGCATGTCATTTCAGAGCTTATATGTATGCTATTGTATGCCATGTTTTATCCTTGCATTGCTCTTGGAGAGTTGCATTTTGTGCCTTAGGCTTGGAGCCTTTGCATTGTGCATGTTTGCATGAATCTTGGGCCTTGTTCTCATCTCATTTGGCCATTGATTTGAGTGTGGCTGAGGCCCACTCATTTTAGTTTAAGTCCATCTTGTATTGTGTATGCCATGTTACAATATGTTGTGCATGTTATGTTGTTAGCATTGTGTATGTCATGTCACTCCTTGCATTGTGTATGCTAGGTGGTTAGTTGCATTGAGCATGCCATAGTTCATATAGCATTGTGGGTGCCATATAGTCTATAGCATTGTGTATGCTAGGTTGCGTGTTTGCATATTTAGGTTGTATGCCTATTGCATATTGCTTGCTAGCATACTCATTTTGCATTAGTTTGCTTGCATGCTTAGGTTGCATAGCATTGAGCATGCATCCCTTGCCTCTTGACCAATCATGATAGAGGTTGGGGCTTTGATGTGTTTTGTGTGCATTTCATTTGATATTGATGTTGCACACTTGGCTTCTTGGGCCATCATGCATGGAAATGCGTAATTGGTGGCCCGAGGGTCAAGAACCATACTCCATTGAATTCATGACATGATAGAGAGGGTGGTTGTGCACACATTTGCTTTGAAAATGCATTGCCATGCTCTGTCTGTCCTCTGCTGCTGTCAAACAGGGTCCTGCAGGAATAGATGGCCGGTCGGCCATCTTCAGTGCCGGCTGGCTACCAAAATCCAGCCGATGGCTTCACTTTTGGTCGATGACCATGTTTCCATGGCCGGTGGCTTTTTATCTTGACCGGTGGCATCTCATTCTGATCAAGGGGTGATTTAGAAGCAACCTTGGGATTTGTGCAAGTCTCAGAGGCACATAACAGTGTAAACAGAGGCAACAGTGGCATGGTATTGGGTTTCCGAGCGAAGCCAATCCGAGCATGCATTCATCCCTCTTCTCGAGGCTATTTTACTGCTTTAGTAGTTAATTAATTTGTTAATTAGTTAAGGGTTTTGTAATATTTAATTAGCTAGGGTAGTTAATCATTTATTCGGTTTGTATTATTATTCGGACCCTCCGAGCGAGGGCAATTATGTAATAAGTGTGCGTGCGTGTGTGCATGTCTTCCAACCCTACGTCTTTTTCCCTTTTATTTACTAGCTTACGATGGTTAGATTAAGGCATGTTTCAATTAGCATACTTATGCTCGCATATTTGCATCCATTCATTTGTCTTGCATGCACCAGGCTCGGCGCATCATACTAATTACATCGTATTTCAATTCCAAGTTGAATACGTGTTAACTGTAGCATCATCACATGCCATCTTAGAATAGCCGAGCCTAGCTTAGTTGTATCTTGTATGTGTTGCATTAGTCATCTTAACATGAACTAGGATCATGCATATGATTACTAACTAGTTTCTGTTTTGGCTCGGAGTACTCGGTAAGCGTTTATGCTTTAGCATCCTTGCATGTGTGTGAGTGACTGCCATGATAGCATGCTTACCATGAGGCTATGTGCTTATGTGATATAACTGCCTGGTTGCCTGTGGGTGAATGTTGGATTGCTTGAATTGGAACAATTCATCGAAACCCGTGTTTTAGCCTACTTGCGAGTAGCGAACCTCAAACTATTTTCCAAGCAAACGGATATACAATACTTTGTTCCAAATTAGGCGATCTAGTTTATACTTATGTGTTGTGCGCATCACATAGTAAATTCTAGCTAATTAACGGGAATAAGAATGCATATGTTTTCAAAACAAGATATTATGTTTAGTAGAGGTCGATCTTTGATCGGGCGAGCAGGGGTGCTCATAGCTGACCTTCCCCAATCGTACCCAAGTTCCCAAGCCGAAGTAACTTTGGTGATGACGGACACGTGGCCTTAGAGAAACGAGTCAGGGTTTCCTAAATTTCCCCAAAATAAAATATTTAGGTAGCGACTCTGTATCTGACAAAGCAATCCATGTTTGGCACTTCTTAAAAATCAGTTTTCCAAAACGATTTGCCAGATTTCGACTCTTTGATGATTCATCGGTCTTGCATTGCACTCTGCGAAATTAGATACAGGACCGTAACATTGAGTCTTGAACTGTAGTGAGCCCAAATGAACAAAACAGGGGATTCCCTCCCGGGACATTCTGGGACGTTTACAATGTCATAATTAGTGGTCGAGCTTATTAGTTACATCATTGCATGTGTTGCATTAGACATCTTTCATTAGTTAGGGGCATGCATGTTTTCTAACTCTTGTTTCTTTTGGCTTGCCTTAGAGTACACGGTGAGCATTTTTGTACTTTAGCATATCGCATGTGTGTTATTGTTGTCATGTCTAGTATGCTTGCCATGAGACTAAGTGCTTAAGTAATAAATTGCTTGAATGTTTGTGGATGAAGGCTAATTGCTTGAATTGGAATAATTTGAGTAATATATATATATATATGATCACTTTTTCAAGTGGTACATATTCGAAACACGTTTCAAAAACAAACATGAATCAAAGTGTTTTAATTTTTGCAAATTAGTCTATACTTGTGTGTGCATTACATAGAATGTTAGCCTAATAACCGAAACAAGAGCATATAATGTAAATAAGATTCACATCATGATTAGTAGAGGCCGATATTTGATCAAGCGAGTGGGGTGCTTAATTCATAACATTCCCCTCTCATACCTAAGTTCTTAAGCCGAGATAATCTTGGTGATGACGGACATGTGGCCTTCAGCACGAGTCATGGGTTTCCTAAATTTCTCAAAAAATATTTAAGTGGCGACTCTGTATCTAGCAAAACAGTCCATTTTGGGCATTTTGATTCAAAATCGAAAAGAATTGCCGGATTTAGACTCATTTGTGTTTATTTATTTCACATTACACTTATGGAATCAAATTCAGAACCACGGGAGTCCGAACTGTAGGGTTATCATATCCAAAAGGAGCATAAAAAGTTAAGCTACAACGGCGTCTACTTCTCAGGATGCAACGACTATTACTTGATTTATTGATTAACCGTTAACCCATGATTAAGGATGCTTAATGAGTAATCAAGATGAAATTCTGAATGAATTACAAATGTGTTGCATTATTTTATATCTGTCTATCGTAGGAATATCTGTTCATGTTTCTATTTCATTCCGTGAATTGAAGGTTTTATCGGCATCCGATCACGGAATTGACTTAGTATATGTGTTGTTTGGAATTTCTAAAATTTTATGATATGTTTAATTAAAATTAGATTTAGAACGAATTAATTAAAATAATTAATACTTCTTTGCTTAGTGTAAGCCAAGATTAATTAAGTCAATTTCACAAAGCATGTATAAGGCCCATTTGACTCCACTTGTTCATTTTGCATACTCATTTCTTCATTTTGAAGATCTAAACGTGAGGGAGAGTGAGAAGAGTGGGATTAGAGTCAATTTGGAATTGAACTCAAGCTAATGGACTTGTTAGGAGATTGAAGAATTGAACCTAGAGACTCAAGAATCTAGCTTTTGAGCTTAAATTGGAAAGCCTAGGTAAGAATTCAAGCCCTTTCATGCATGAATTCAAGGAAATTAACCTATGAGATGCAAGAATTGAACTATGAATGAAGAGTTAGGATGATAATCATACATGCATGCATATCTTCTTACATTTGGAGTTTGATTTTGAAGAATTCTTACATGCATGCATTGATCATGGCATAGTTTTGGAAATTCATCAAATTTCGTACCATTTTGCCTTGTTTGATCTTGTTTTGGGAGGTTGAAGTTTATATCAACTCATATGTGTTATGTTTCAAAGTTTTGAGTGTGAATTTTGCACAATTCACATGCTTTTGAACCTTGATTTTGCGAAATGATCTTAAATTCACTAAGTTTTCCAAGTATACATAAGTTTCCTTAAGTTTTTGGCCCAAAAGAACGTTAATTTCAGCATTGAATTTGAGTTTTGAGCTGGGAAGAGCAATCTGGAAATTCTAGAATTTGTGATCAAGCATTAGAACCTGCGCTCGAGCGACCAAAAGTTAGCTCGAGCATAAAATGCATACTCCCATAAGTTTACCATTTTTGCAAACCATTCGAATGACCGTCCAGCATACGTCGAGTAGAAAAATTCAACAACCAATACTTTTGCAAAGTTTATAGACCGCTCGAGCGAAGTAACTTGAGCTCGGGCGACCACTCACATGTTTAGACGTTCGCTCGAGTGAAAGAAGTTGCCCTCAAGCGAGACTCTTGTTTTCAACATATTTGCTTAAGTGTTGAATAGTATGTTTTGGCATCCTTGTTGCATCCTAGCCATTCCTAAGCCCTAGTTAAAACATAATAATGAGGATAAGAAGTAGAAACACACCAAAAGAAGAAAGAACTCAGTTAATAAGTTCAGGTGTGTAATTCAGTACATATTCATTTTGTATTTGTGTAGGTCATGTGCCGCAAGTTACCTAATTCGTCTGCTCTGTTGTTTGCTTTTGAGCCATTTATGAGTAGTAACTTAATAAAACTATGTTCAACTTGATTATTTTCCGTATGTGGAATAAGATCTGTTTTATGCAATGTTATGCTCTGTACAATGAATGACTGTCCAGTTTCTAACAAGTACTCGTGGCAATAATTTCGTGCTTCACGTATATGATTTGTTCCCGGTATTAGAGGTTCTTATGGCAAGTATATTATTTGTTCCCAGTACTGGAGGTTCCTTTGTGGAACTAGCAAGTATGTTATTTGTTCCCAGTACTAGAGGTTCCTTTGTGGAACTGGCAAGTATATTATTTGTTTCCGGTACCGGAGGTTCCTTTATGGAACTGACAAGTATGACCCTTGATGCTCTGAATTCGATTCATTACTACTAATGGATGTACCACATATGAACAAGTATGAATTCTAATTTCTGGACATGATTCAAGTAAGATTATGAATATAAATATGTTTCTATTTTCTGAATCTATTGGGACATCATTCATTTAACCCTTTACTCTGTTATTATTCACTGGGCTTCCGCTCGCTATATTATTTATGTATGTAGGTGAGTAGGCATGTGAGTAGGCCTAAGCAGTTGCCTGGAGAGTTTGGGTCAACCAGCTACCGTGCCTCCTGAGGAGGTTCTCTTTAGAGATCCAATCAAGATTTTGAGAAACAAGTCTTTGGGACTTTTGTACCTTCTTATGTTTATGTTTTATCAGAACATGTTTCGAAAATTTTGTATATGTGGATTTGGTGACGTACGAGTAATGTATATATATAACGTCACTCTTACGTATCGAAGTTTTAAATTTCTGTTCCATGTATGCTTGCACAGCTCTAAGGACTATGAATATGTTATTCTGTCCAGAGGCCTTTGGTACTCCAAGGATTACTGGTTGATTACAACGCTAAACCTATATGGGCGAGTTTGGGTCGTGACACTACAAAATCAAGTCTCGCGAACCAAATTATGTTGTAACTCTTTCTTTTTCTTTTCCTAAAAATAAATGCAGTAACAAATGCAAGAGCATAGGAGGACAAACAAAGAAAGAAAATGAAGAGGTTTGGAAAAAAATTTTAATGCTTAGAATTGTTAGAAAGCAAGCTATTTATAGGAAACTAAGTGGCTTTTGCAAACATGTACCAAATAGATAGAAATCTGTTTTGGACAGATTTTGAACCTATTCGGGATCTGTTTGGGTGAGAAAAAAAACTAGACAGATTTAATTTGAATTTTGAAATCGAAATTCAAAATTAAATAAATAAAATGCAAATATTTTTTGCCCAAAAAGATACATATTAAGCCAGACAAGCTCAACCCATTAAATAAATATAATTTTTTATTTATACAATAAATTTCATAATCTATTTACATTATTCTCGTTTGGGAACTATAATTTTTAGCTAAAAATTTAAAAAGTCATTGTAAATTGTCACATCACTTTCTTAATTTTTCTGTACATTTTTTCGTAAAAATTTAAAAAACTAACTAAAATAATTTATTCCCAATCGGAGTAATGAAAAACGACATTAAATAATTTTTAAAATTTTTGTAAATCTAAACTTAAAAACTTAACTAAAGAAGACTGACCTCTGAGATTAGATCCTAAGAAGTCAAGACCTCAAAAGTCACCCTTAGGTGTTGCTACACAACAAAATTATTTAATCATGTAGCGATAAATCTAAATTCACACACAGACATAGATTCTAACCACATTCATGACATTGGGTACATTTCATCTAAACCTGAAAAATTCATCCTACCAACCACCATATGTGTTGTAGCTTAGATAGTTGATCCGAGAGAGTCAAACCTAAGATCTCTAATGGTAAACTTTATCCAACCATAGTAATATTTTTATTTTTGAAAGAAAAAGACAAAAAAGAAAAAACAAAATAAAACAAAACAAAACAAAAAACGAAAAACAAAGATGTAAATACAAACCAATCATGTCAAGGTTCATATTCAAACCCTATCTGCCTGAGAAGTTATTGATTGGTTTTGGGGCACCCACTACAACGTATAAGAATTTTTGAGATCATTTTTTTTTTTTTTTTTTTGTCTCTAAAAGTATAAATTTCGTTACAAAAGACATCTATAGACTAATTTCAGTTGTTTTGAGGGTAGTTGCTAAAAAGTAATTTGGAAAAATCAAAAATGCACTTTAGGGAGAAAATTTTAAAAATTGTCGCTAATAAATATATTTTCATGGACAAAATAACTTGGATCTAAAAAGATTTATTTTTTGACACACAACTGTTGATTCTAAAAGGTTAGTAATTCATCATTAAATATCTAATTTTGTCGGTAAAAATAAAATAATAACACTTTTAACGATAAAAATATTTTATCTTTAAAAAGTAATTTTGTCCTTAAATATTTGTCTTTAAAATGTTAAGGTCCGTATAGTTGAATTTCAAAATAATGATTTGATTGTAGAGCTGTAGTTTAAATTTTGAGTTTTTGAATAATAATTTACAAAAGGAAAAATTTATTTGGTTATGAGTTTTGAAAATAGATTTGGAATAATTTATAATTTTTATTTTTTTTAAATTTTTTTTAGGTAGTAAGAGAATGTGAGAGGAGAGAGAAAATATGATAAAAAAAAGTGATTAATTGATTGATTAATAATAAAAAAAATAAAAAATTAAAAAAAAGAGAAGAGAGGAGTTTTAAAAGTAATTTTGAATTGTATTTTAAAAATATATTTCATTAATATGTTACATTTAAATCATGATTTAAAAATAGAGTTAAATTTTAAAAAATAAATAAAATGCCACTTTAATTTCTTGTAATGACCATCACGTGATATTCTATTAAGTCTTTTGGCAACAAATTAAAAAAGTTAATTTTTTTGATTTTTTAATTTTTTTACACAAAAAAACTAATTTTTTTAATTAAAAAATCACTAAAAAGTCAAAAAAAAAAAAATTAAAAAACCTTAAAGTTTATAGGCCCCGTTTGTTTTGGGGTTAAATAGATGTGAGGGGATTATGATGGAGGTGGGGTTATATAGTGTTGTGTTTGTTTATAGAGTTGAGGAAGGAATTAGGATGGATGAGGTGATATAGATAGAGGTTGGAAGAGAGATTGAGATGGAGGAGATGGAAATAGTATTAAAAAGTAGTGAAGGGATTAGAATTTTTTTTTATTTTTTATATATTGGAATTTTTTTTAAATATTAATGTTTAATTTTTTATATTTTTTATTTATTTTATTATTTTATATAAAAATAATTTAACAATTCTTACACTAACAATTATCATCAAAACAAATATAATTTCACTTAATGCTTTTACTATTACGACAGTGATACAGACCCCCTCCCCACTCACCCCCTCCACCCCCCCCCCCCACACACACACACGTGGGGGTTGGTGAGTGGGGGAAAAGAAAAAAAAAAAAAAAAAAAAAAACAGTTTTTATCAATAAAAAAATAAAAGGGGGTCGTGGGGGTCAACAATGGAGGGGGGCGGAAACATTTTTCTTATTATTAATTCCATCCCTATAAATCCGTCTCATCGTACGTCTGAAAACAAACGGCCATAGGTCCTCGCGAACTACTAATGTTTCGATCGGCACACCAGTCTTGAATTCATTCACACGGAAATGACTTGTATTTGCTATCGTGGCATCATCAGGGCCACCAATCTTTTGTCATAGTCAGCGCAATTTTTTTCGTCGCCCCACATCTCTCGTCAGCACTCGGGTTCGGTTCTGGAATTCAAAGTACAACCGTAATGTACGGAGTTTTGGACCTATCTCTGCAATTTTTTTTTTTAAGAAGATGAGTGTTTGGGAAGCACAACAAAAAAATATATTTTTATTGTTTTAAATCATATTATTTATCTATTTTTTATATATATTTTTATAAAATATTAAAAAGTGTATCTATTTAGATCATCTTAAATAATCCTTAAGATATATTAATACGAACTGAAACATCACATTAAGCCTTCGTTTGAAAATAACTAATTTAGTTAGTTTTTTGACTAATTTAACATGGCTAAAAGCTCGTTTGGGACGTTGAGGTTTGGAATTTTTTAGTTAAAATAATCACAAAAAAATAAAATATATTTTTTTAACTTAATAAGACAAAATATCACACCCAATTCATTATCATTACATTTTTTTTCTCACAAAAAGTCAAAAAAGCCAATCCTTCTCAAAAGAGTCTTTTTAGCCCAAGTTAAAAAATCTAAAAAGTCAACCCACTTCCAAAATGAACCCTAAATTAATTTTGTTTAGTAAGAACTTTTAGTTTATATATATATATATATACATTTAAATGTGAATAGTTGTAAGATAAAAAAATAAAATAATTTAAATTTAAATTTAATATTTTATTTTATTAATTTATTTTATTTTTTTTATATTTATTTAGTCCATTTAACTCTTACCAAACACCCAGCAATCTTTGGTAAATGTTTTTTTAAAACAACAATGGTGTTTTGGGAAGTTGATAAAAAGCTGACTTTTTGGCTTTTTTAGCTTATTTTGTCTTTTTGTGAGAAAGTTTTGTGAGAGGTGATGTGACTGTTTTGTTTTTTGTGGGAAAATTTTGTGAGAAGTGATGTGACTCAAAATTGGTAAAAAGCTGGAAGCTGGCTTTTTACCAGCTTCCCAAAATGGCCCAATGTTAAATAATTGGATATATTTTTTGGGAGAAGGGGATGGTATGACTGTCAGCACCGTGACGGTATGGTTGACATTCGCATCGGCTTTATTTTGATAGTTTAAATTATTTATATTATAAAATTTGTAAAATATATTATTTATATAAAAAATAAAATTAATCGGAATCATAATTGTTTTTAAAAATTATTAAAATCATATTAATTATTTATTTTTTTAAACATAAATGATGTGTTGTTATGAATTACAAATGTCTAATTGATTTAAATTATTTTTATGAATAATTTTTTCAATAAATCTTATAATATAAACGATCCAAATCATAAAAATAAATTTAGAAAACACT
Source organism: Camellia lanceoleosa (assembly GCA_025200525.1). NCBI lineage: Eukaryota > Viridiplantae > Streptophyta > Magnoliopsida > Ericales > Theaceae > Camellia > Camellia lanceoleosa. Next base: position 34,992,419 of record CM045760.1, read on the forward strand.
CCTACGGCACAACATCCCCGCAGTCCCATTTTTTTGTGCATATTTTTTTATTGAAAGATTCAGAAAGGGGAACAAAAATTCATAATTTTATCTAGAAAGTGAATGTGTGATCCAAATTTGGTCTTTGAATGGTACAAAATTCTGAATTTTCTACGTAAATTTATGGACAAAATTACGTAGACATTACAAAAAATTAAAGTTTAAAAAATTAAAAATTAGAAATAAAATTATTTTTTAAAGACTAAATATTTTTATTACAAAAAGTGCCCGTTATTATAGTTTTAGTAATGAAAATTGGACATTAGTAATGAATTATTATCCTTTTAGAATCAAATTTTTTGTCTCAAAAAATAAACCATTTGGGGACGAAATTATTTTGTCTCTAAAAATTTATTTATTAGTGACATTTTCAAAATTTTGTTACTAAAAACCTTATTTTTAACTTTTCAAGACGACTTTTTAGTGATTATCTCTACAACGATAGAAATTGATCCTTAAATGTCTTTTACAATAAAATTTTTGCTTTGATAGACCAAAATATTTACTCTCTAAAACTCTTATATATTGTAACGAGAACTATTATTAAAGAACTATTTAGTATATAAAAGGATTATTTATACCAAAATTCTCTTAATTATTTGTGAATATCAACTTATCCTCTTATCTATAAATCTATATAATTTGATTTTTTCAATTATAAAAATCTCTCACTTTCACTCCTCTAAATCATATTTAAAAATGGTATATTTATACAATTTTTATAGTTGATGGTGTCAATATGAACGAGTTTATAAATAAGAGTACTAAAATGATATATACTAATAGTTGATGAGATTTAGGTATAATTAACACTATATAAAGTTATAACTGTGCATTGAACATAATTTTTTTTATTATATAAAATATAATATAGACATGAGAATTTTCTATAAATTTATAAAAATATAGAAAATGTGCATTCAAATTTTAATTATTTTAATAATATTTAATTTTTACTGAAACGGTCCATTAAATCCTAGTTACCATTCTTTTTAAAGAGAGAGTCTGGAGAGGGGGCCTTTAACGATCACTTTCTCTACCCCACCCAATTGTTCTCTCATAGGGAAAATCTCATCTGAATTCAAAGGAGAAGAAAAAAGTATTAAAAACGAGAGAAAAGAGGACAAAAAGAGAAAAATGTTTTTTCTCTTTCAAACAATGTTTTCTCTCTTTCAAACATGACAAAAAGAGCACCCCACAAAAAAAAAAAAAAACTTTCAAAACTTCAAAATAAAATAAAAGAAATGCAAAGTGAACTTCTAGAGGTTTCATTTCAAAATGTAGACATATGGGGTTTAATTTTTTTTCCTCTTTAAAAAATTTAATTTTTTTATTTTTATGCAAATAGATTTTTTTTTTTTGTAAATAAATAATAATTTTTTGTCATTTATTATTTGGTTGCCCAAAAGACTCTCTACAAGCAAAATCAATACGACTAATCGATTCATAAAAAATTTCATAAAACTAAATGGATCATAATTTCTCAAGATATGATTAATGGATAAATTTTCCATCTCTTAATTACCTACCACTACAAGAAAAAGCACTTTTGGTGATTAAATTTTTAGTCGCCAAAACTCTGTTTTTAGTCACGGAAAGTCGAGTTTTTACTTTCAGCAACTAATTTTTTTAGTCACCCGTTTTGTCGCGTATATATGGTCGCCGGAGGTATTGCGACTAAAATTTCTTTAGTTGGCAAAAAATAGCTCTTTAGCGACCAACGATTTAGTCGCCAATAGTGATTTACACTTTTTAAAATTACACAATTAGCGACTAATCTTTTAGTCGCCAATAGTCCATGAATCGCCGACTAAACCGTTTAGTCGCCCAAAATAAACACTTTTGGCGACTAAAATTTTAGTCGCCAAAGGTGCTTCCGTGAAAAAAAAAAAAAAAATCCAACTTTTTTGCTTTTTTTTGGAATTCAAACCGCCAACCTCTCCCACATTCTAAACCTTTAGCAACACACTCTCTCTACTATGCCACTACAACATCACATGAATATATATGCAACATATATTATTTATATGCTATATTGACCCGTATTAATATCTAGCTATATATATATAAAAATAATTATTTTTATTCAATATAATTTATGTAAAAAATAAATAATTTACTAAAAAAAAATTAGATCACTTTTGGCGACTAAATCTATTTTTTAGTCGCCAATTGTATAGTTTTGGCTACTAATTATATTTTAGTCGCTAAAAAAATTCATTCCCACCGAAAAACCTCCACTTTTGGCGACTAAACTGAAATTTAGTCGCCAAAACCTCTACTTTGGGCGACTAAACTGCATTTTAGTCGGCAATTCTTGACTTTTAGCTACTAAATTTTTTTTAGTAGCCAAAAAGCTTCACTTTTGGCTACGAAATTGATTTTTGTCGGTAAAACACGTATAATCGGCGACCAAACTATTTTTTAGTTGCCAATTCCATTTTAGTCTCCAATTCTGCTACTTTCAGCGACGAAAAATTCATTTTTAGTTGCGAAATCTACTTTTTCTTGTAGTATACGTAAAATAGTGAATTCAACAATATTCACTAATCACAATCATCTTGTGACATTACCTTGTGGGCTGTCAATAACAACCACTAAATGTCAAAAAAAAAAAAAAATTATAATCTCAATACAAATTTTCACATATCTTTAAATATTTTCACACGTTTCAATATATTTTTATGAATTTATACATACTTTTCAATAATAACGGCAGTCCTAAGGTTGTTTTTATCATTTCTTTTTAAAGGTAAGTTTAATTTTACTTATTTGTTTTAGCAAGTTAAGTTTGGCTTTCAAAATTGACCATAATGTGAGTTAGGTTTCTTATCTCCAGCAAATCTCTCCATTGAAGGACAAATACATAGATTTAAGCTTTTGCTTTTAAAGCAATTTCTTTAACAAGAAGACTATCCAACCAATTTCTCTCTGTCGTAACGTGATTTTCTCAATATTATATGTGTATGGGCACAAAATATACCCTGCTTGTACCTTCGAAAACAATGTTGTTTGCCCTACAAAACAACTTCAATGAGCTTACCGGCAGGTGTATGCTGGAAAACCACTCTAATACTTAAGTTAACTCTCTTAAAATCAATATAGGGAAAACCCTATCAATTCTCTAAGTCAAGTTGCATTACCTCTTTTAGGGTTAACTCTGAGCTTTTATATGTTTCGACACAACAGAGTCCTAGCACGACTCTAATTCCACTTTGTAGGATCCCACTAGGAGTCCATTTCTCAAGGATAATGTCCATCTGTTTATCACCCTGACTATGCAGGTTTTTGTGAAGCTTATTTGCTTCTAAGCTGACAATCAGGTCGAGCAAACCATCTTCCATGTTGTTCTCCGTTTGCTCAGCTACTTAGTTATCCCTTACTCATTTCGGCCCAAAGGCTACGTGCTGAGCTATGGAGTAAGGCTTCGCCTCATATTTCACCCAAGCTAGGTGATGGGTCGTTGAACACACCAAAAATAATCACTAAACAATACCAAATTCTATTAGAATAATGGCAAGTCCAGGTATCGATCCACATGGACAATTGTGAAATTAGATTAATTTAATCGCAAAATTCCCAAATTAATTTTGATTAAAAAGATAAGATTGATTTTATATCTAAACAGCAATTAAATAAAATTGAAGAATTATATTGACAATTAAAATTTAGGGTTTGAGATATTAATTTTCGGAAAAAATCCTAAGGTAGAGAATTCACCACTAACCATATAAATGAGACTTAACATCAACCATCAATCGTAATTCGGTTTGAACTATCCAATATTTCACAACTACAAGTTTGAAATGTTGATCAAGAGGGTTGTTGCATTCAATGTACAGGCACGAATCATCCCGAGTAGTACGAGTCGTTTGCTCTAAACTATGTTAGCAAAACGACCCGTCTCTCATAGCATGACTCATCTCGTACTTTGAGTACAAACACAAAAAATACCAATGTATGGAAAGCATTAAACAATCACAGAAAGTAAAATACTTGAAGAGATGAACAAAACAACTATTAAAAACTTCTAAAACATCTATACATTCATTCAAACCAATCTACAATTAAAGCTCATGAAAAATTCCATTACATGGCTAGGGTTTCATCAAAACTCTAGAAAAAACGACTAGTCACTCATGGAGGAGTGGAAAGAGGAAGAAGATGAGGAAGAAACTCCCATGGAAGTGTCCTTCAAGCTTCGGTAGAATATCACCTCTTGGAACTCTAGCCTCCGTCTATTCTGTCTTAAATTTTTGAACCCTAGGTTTGGCCAATTTTCTGTCTTTTATTCGGATCAAAACAGACCAAAAATTCCGTGCACGCGTCCCTAGGTGGGCTGCTCATGTACCCATGTGGGCCGCTCTTGCAGTGGTGGGCCGTACGTGCGGTGAAGCTTGGCCGCACGTGCGATAGTCTGGTTGGCTCGAATTTTTCACTTCTCGCACGAGAAATCTACTTTCGCGCTCCTTTTTATTGAAGTTTCATATTTCCTGCAAAATCTGTACAAGTGCACAAAACACATCATCTCCACCAAATAAATAAAATTAAAAGACTAAAACTATAACTTAAGTGGCCTCAATGTGGTACCTTTCGGTCAACATCACTAAGTCCATTAACCCAGCATAATTTTGCTTAGTCATTAGATCATCTAAGCCTAGCTCGGCTCAACATTGTGCGACACAATGTGAGATGCTTTTTGCCGGGCCAACATTTGCTATGCTCTAAGTGTGCAAAATTTTATTTTGCTTGGTTGCTAAAATTAGACATTTTGCTAGGTCACCATTTTGCTAGAGTTAGGCCTAGCAAAGTCCTTTTGCTAGGTCGCCAGAGTCAGATAGACACTTTGCTAGGTCACCAAGTCAAAGCCCATCACGTAGCATAATTCTACTAGGTTGTTAGAGTTAAGGTTTGGTGTCGATCATTTCGGTGAAAATCTCCCTCTCAATATTTATTATATAATTTATTAATTACTATCATTATAAAAATAATAATTTCTTAGTCAGTATAATGTTTTACATTTTATCCATAAACCTACCAAGTTGGGAAGATTCTTAATGTTTTCTAATAAGGGAAATACATTTTTAGAAATAAATAGGCAACAAATGTCCAAATAGAACCTAGTGTGATGGAAAATTATTAGGTACTATTAGAGTATCACGTGTCCATTCTCTTTCATCAATCATCATTCGTCATATCTCTTCATATTTTTTAATCACCAACACAAAATCATAATACCCCACCTTCCCCACCAATCACACTACCATAAAGTACTACATGGTCGTACTCCAGGGGTACCTAGCATTAGTATCACAATGCCATGTACCAAAAAAAAAAAAAAAGAATCACAGTGCTGGAAAATTATAGAATACTCTTGGAGTATCATGTATCCATGCTCTCTAACCAATTATTATTCATCATGCCCCCCTCATGCTGCTCAATCAACCAACACAATACCCAACCTACCAACATTGTCCACTAATCACAATACCATAGAGTACTACATATCCATACTCCAAGACTACTTAATAATCACCCACGCCTTGTTTAGTTCCAATTTTTTGAATTCAATTTTATGAAAATTGAATTTTTTTTCGTATTTTTTATTTTTAGTGAATTTTTTAAATATTTTTTATTACTTTTTAGATGTACCTAACCTAAATGTACCTAATAAGTAAAATATTTATAAAAAAAATATTTTAAAAAATCAATAAATATACAAGAATATGAAAACATACTGAATTTTAATATTTTTTTTTTGTATTTTTGGTATTTAGTGAATTTTTTAAAAAAAAATTTCACAAATATTATAATTTTTAATTATATTTATATTAGGTGTATTAAAAAGTTAAAAAAATAATTAAAATATTTAAAAAAATTCACTAAAAACAAAAAAATATGAAAAATAAAAAAAATTAAATTTTTGAAAAATTAAATTTAAACAGGAGCATTTAAATTTTTTTTTATTGAGTAATCTTCCTTAAAGAAGAAGGCCCTTTGGACTTCATTCATTTAGTGTGAGACTTAAATACCCAAAATTATCAGCAAATCATTGATATTGGTTACGGTAGTGTTATATGTACCAATTAGTGTATTATATTAGTTATGATATTATTATTAACGCCACTTATTATATAAATTATAAATATTAAAAATTTCTTAAATTATGTCACATCATCAATTGATACACTAATTAATACACGAATTGGTGCATCTAGATTTACGACTAGTCCTAGAGTTTGCCCTTTAACTGCTGGATTTGGACTATCCTTGCGGTTTCATATTTATTTCTCCATTACTAGATGAGATTAAAGATTGGGAGTGTTTGGTGTAATGGTTAAAATAAATTATAAATTATAATTTAACGGATTATTGATTATAACTTTAATTTGAAATTGTTAATTTATTTTGTGCATCTGCTCAATTATAGATTTTAGTTGCTGAGTAGTATTTGATAAATAAGTTGTGCATTAATTTTTTAAATTAACTTTTATTTTTTTACTATTCACTATTAGTCAACATTTTTCATAAAAAATAATAATAATAATCCATAGTCTACTTGGATCTTTTTATATGTTTTAAAAAATAAAAAAATCTAAGGGTAATCGTAAATTAACATACTTACAGCAAAAGTTGATAATCAGAAGTAAGGAGTGAACAAATTCTCAGAATTAGTTTTTTTGAATTAAAATAAGTTGTTAGAATCAAAAGCTATTTGAAATAAATTTAACCAAACAATTCAAAATAACTTTTTCAAAATTAGAATCTATAAGTTGGCCAAAATAAGCCACTCCAAACACTCCCATTGTATGCAATGTTTAGTTTATTATAATAAAGATGTAATAAAATGGTCATCCAGTCTATTGGCTACATATTTTGTATAAGTCAATTACAATGCAACGCGTGGAAAAATAAGGGCAATACGGGAAGACTATTCAAGTTTTCGATCGTAATCGTACACGTGGCAGTTAGTATTGGTTCTTACAAGATCTACGTAGTACTGGATCAGCAAAGAGATGCAAAATGATGTGACTTCAACGGTTGCTCACATTCAAATTCAAAATCAGGAGGGAAGCTTAACTGCAATTGATGGCATAGTGGGGCTAATTATAAGGCAACAAGATCAGCAATCATGGAGGAACAATTCGACGGCTAGAAGTGCAGTTCGATGGTCATCCTTGAGAATAATAAATAGTAGAAGGCCCGAAAAACTCCAGACTCAAATTAAAAAAACCAGTTTTATTCTACTTTATTTTTTTTCCAGTTTTACATTTCTTGTTCTTTACATTTCTGTACTTCAAATTCCTGCTCTGCATTTCGTTCATAGGAGTAGTTTTCAAATAGCTTGTTGCTGTAAACCTCTACGAGGTTGATTCAAATCTTTGTAAGTCTTTCATTTTGTTTAATAAAATACTACAACTGTTTTTCATTTAATCGTTGTTTGCTTAATTCTCCTAAACAAAGCCACTAGTAAAAGTATCCTTCATTGAGGCTGAAAGAACTAAAACACAATCGTCTGATAATTGGTTGGCAATTAAATTTTTGTAAGGACTGATTGATCCTTGCTAGCACGCTCACAATTACAAAAATAACCTTCAAAAGCCAAAAAAGCCAACATATATTTTTGGCACGAACAGTGGGACTAATTGAAATGGCCAGACTTAGGAGACAAGGAGAAAATGAACGCTTGGAAGAAGACATGGAAGGAGAGGTAGAAATACCTAATCCAGAGAATAATGTGATAACACATCCTATGGAAACACTTATTTTATCAGAACCTATGGTCGAATAGACCAGCATTTCGGAACAAGTACCACATGTTCATAATTATGGACAAGGCCAAGGAATTGGACCATCCACTATTCCATCCACTCAGTTAATGAATCCATGGGGTGGCTTGGTAGATGCCATGGGATAGCAGTTAATGAATACAATGGAAATGTGGGCAACATCCTTTTTGGATTGAATGAATACCCACCAACCAACAAACACAAGACACATGGAGGAAGTTTCGAATGTCCCTCAACAAAGATTGGCTAGAGATAAAACAACCTATACAAATAATGGACATTCTAATGGTCAAACTAGCAATCAAAATTATGAAAGACCATCACTTCAGTCTTGGTATGAGCTTCTTTCGAGGCCTATGGCGAGTCAAAATGCCTCATTACTTAACAGTGAAGCCCTGCAAACTGGTGGATCTGGCTTAGTACAAAAAAATGGCATAAGGATGGTTCCAAATCCCATGTTCGAAGCCATACTTGGCACAAAGGGGTTCACTAACTCTTTATTGGAATTTATACCCAGGGGGTTTGAAGGTTTTCCTGCAACTGGAAGAGACACAACATCTGTTCCAGTACCTTTCGCAGGTCCTTTTGCAGGACAAGCTCAAAGAGGTCATCCATACCCTCAATAGCAGCCAGTACCACAGGAACAACCAGTTCCAAATTGTAACGACCCCATTACGTATAATGATTAGTACTTGATTAATTAAGAGGATTTGAAATTTAATTGCCGAGTATTATAATTTAATTTGGGATTTATGAGAATTGAGGGATTTGATTCATATATGATTCTATTAAAGAGTTATTTCGAAATTAGAAACTGAGGGTCCAAATGGCTTAAGGAAATGAAGTTAAGAAGTTGAATCAATTTAATCTTAATTATGGACCCATTTGGGAGTTCAATTAAATATTCGTTTCAGTTTAGTAAAATTGAGATTCGATTAATTAGATCCGAATTGGAGAAAATTAAGTTAATTAAATTATGAGGATTGAGAATTGTGATTATTACGAATTAATTTTATTTATGGGGTGTCCAATTTAGTTATGCAATTTATTGACAAAAATTTGAAGTTTGATCATAAATTAAAGGCCTAAATAGTTTGAGAAATCAAAATTGATAATGGAAATAAGTCTAATTTAATATTTAAAACTTTTTGGAAGTTGATTAAAAATCTGATTCGGGATGGTAAAGATTAAATATAATTAATTGGACTCTAAAAAAAGTCAATTAGACTAATTAATTTATGTGAGATTTGTGTTTGGGCTAATTAAGATTAATTAAAATTAATTGATGTCCAATTAAATTAAATGTGAATGATATATTAGTTTACTCTTAATAAATTATATATTATAAAGGAATGTTGGTGTGTTAAGTATAAGGCAACAAATACCTATGTACATCATCAAGTCTGTGCGAGTGGAAGGAAAAAACAGAGCACGGCTGAGAGAGAGGGAGAGAGTGAGGGACCAAGAGGGAAGAAGAAAGCTTTGTGGGTTATCAAAACTTAAGCTAAAAATTATGGAAAACTCATCCTAAGGTAAGAAATTTCATCCTCTCTTTAGTGTTGTTTACTTAATCTAGACAAAAATTTATTCAAGGTGTATTTTGAGAAGATTAAAAAATAAAGACTTGAGGATTAATTATAAATTCATAGAAATTGAAATTTGTATGTTAAATCAAGTTGGGTTAGAAAACATGAGTTATAATTTTTTTAATTTGTTAAATTTGAGTTCAATTTAGAGAATTATTCTTGGATTAAGTTCTATAAGTTACATACAACAAGGGTTTATTAAAGATTTGGCCCATACAAATGAGTTAGGTTAATGATTATGGAAATCAATTTAGAAATCAATTATTTTGCATTTAATTTTTGTAATCTTGCATGAATTTGGGCCTTATTTCTACATGCATGTAATTTGAAAGAATTAAAGAATAAAATATGAGTTTTGATCTTAATTATTAACCCATGCATGTAATGTAATCTAAGAATTTAACTCAAATTAAACATATTTTGGAACATCTATGACTATGAATTAAATTGAGGTTAAAATAAATTGAGTTAAGTTAGAAATTAATTATATTTGGCTTGATTTTGTAGAAACATCCTATAATACTTGAGATTTGAGGTTAAATTCATGGAATTAGGATGAAATTGGGTTTTAAATATAAAATGAGTTACATGCATCATGAATTAAGAAAGCTATGAAATTAGTCTCTTGGATTTTGTAAGAAATAAGGTTTTAAGTAAGAAATTAAGTAGACTCATAGTTGTGGAAATTAATTTGAAAAATTAATTGTTTTAATTTGATTTGTAGCATTTTCTTGTGATACATGAGTTATTAAGAGAATTGAGCCATTCAAGTTTATATTTTGAAGAGACGAAGGAAATGTTTTAAGAAAATCAAGTTCATGGAAATTTGGAATTAATTCTAAAGTTTCGATTTTATAATTAAATTTTTATTTAATCCATGCATGTGATGTAATTTAAGAATTCTACTCAATTTAGATTTATTTTAGAACACCCATGATTATAAATTAAGTTTTTGGTTAGAAATTGAGTTAAGTTGAATTTCTAAGAAATTGATTTGTGTAATCCATAGTTAAGTTGATTTTGTTATTAACAGTAAAATTGGATCTATTTGTATTACATACATCATGGAATTTCAAGAGGTTGGGAAATCTAATTTATATTTTAGAATTGTGGGTTGATATAAAGAAGATGAATTAAAACTAAATTTGGGCAATTGGACCATGATCTTGAATGAATGTTTTCTAATTGAAAGTGTTTACTAAATTATGCAATGGTTCTTTATTTTTATTTTTTTGTATACCAAAAGTACATGTTTTGAGGCTTTGAATATCAAATTTGAACTTCAATTGCAATTTTGGAATTTCAGAATTTACGTTGTCCGCTCGAGCATGAAAATCGAGCTCCTAATAGTTTTTCAAATTTTACAGCCCGCTCGAGCGACCAAAGTGGTGCTTGAGCGGAGACCCATTTTCAACATATTTTGAAAAATTGCCTTTAGTTCACATTTTTATTCTTATCTCTTTCCAAGGCATTCTAGACATGATTTATGACTCAATAAAGACTAATAAGATACCAATCAACATAGATTAGTTAGTTGCAGAATGAATCATTGATCTAGTGGTACTTGTTTAAGAAGCCAAGTAAAAGATCAATTTATTTGGAAAAGAAGGGCTTAGTAATGAAAGAATATGTGAAATAAGAACCCGGTTTATTTGAATGAGAAAGAATAAGCATAGTAGAACTTCGGACTATTTAGACGGAAAAAGACTAGGAAAGTCAAGTTTGATCAATGGAGTAATATTGTATTTCAATGTGTATATGTTATGTGCTTGTGTAGGTTACGCGCCATTGTCTGCCTGATTTATCTAATATGTTCGGTCCATCTGATTTGCTTCTGCGGCTATCTGTGAGTAATAACTTAATAAAGTTATGTTCAACTGTACTTATTTTCTGTGTGACAAAATGAGATCTGTTTTCTGAAATAATATGTTATGTACAATGAATGATTGTCCAATTTCTGATATCTATTCGTGACATCCTTAGCATCATGTGATATCTGTTAGCTGTTACCCGGTATCGGAGGTTCCTTTATGGAACTTAATCTGTCAGCACTCTGTTACTCGTACCGAAGGCCCCGTCATGGGGGCTCAGCTTCTGTTCTGTTACCCGGATCCGGAGGTTCCTTTATGGAACTGGTTATTCGTAACCTCACGTATATACGTTTTGTGATGTTCTGTTCTGTTAATGCTAATGGATGTATCACGTATGCTTGCGCATGACTTATGATTTCTGTCTGTATACGATCTGGACAAATTATGACTTTGATATGAAACTGAATTATGATTTCTGAATCTGTACGGACTCATTCATTGAAACCCCTTTACTCTGTTATTGTTCACTGAGCTTTCGCTCACAGTTTATATTATGTATATAGGTGAGCCGGCACGTGATCAGGGCCAAAGTTGACGGCCATCATTTCTATTTTTGTCAGCCAACCTATGTGCCTCCCGTGGAGGTCCCGGATATATCAAGTGATTATCGCTATGTGATTTAAAGTTTAAGTTTTGTTTTCGTGTTTGGTTGAACAAGTCTTGTGTATTTTGTAAGTGAGGCTAAGTCCCTTTTTTTCTAATCTGTATATATGTGATGACTTAAAGATAATGTGTATATATGTATATAAAAAGTTTAAAATTTTTCTATCTCATTTAAATTTGCACAGCTCAATGGACGTTGTATATTATTATTTGCTTCCGCTAGCCCCTAATATTATGTTAATCTGTCTTAGAGGCCTTCGGTAATCCCAGGATTACTGGCCGGTTACGATGCTAAACCTGTAGGGGCGGGTTTGGGTCGTGACACAAATATACCACCTTATGGATCAAGAGGATCCCAAGCACAAGGTTGTCCACCAAATCCTGTGTTTATTCCTCCAGTAGTGGTTCAACAGGCACAAAATATAGTCCCTAGGGACCAAATTGCTAACATCATCAGGGAAATGTGTGCACCAATGGCTCGGGGGGTTCAGACTCTTGTCTACAGGAAACCATACCCAGAATGGGTAGATAGGGTACATAAATACCCAAGAGGTTTCAAGATACCAGATTTTGTCCTTTTTTATGGAAATGGGAACCAGTCAATGGTTGAACATATTGCTAGATTCGCGGCTCAGTGTGGTGAATTTACCAATAATGACTATATGAAATTAAGATTATTTACAAATTCTCTAACTGGAGGAGCATTTGCATGGTATATTAACCTTACACCTGGCTCTATCCAAACTTGACAACAAATGGAATAGGTATTTCATGCCCAATTCTTCCAAATAGAGCTAGAGGTTTCTATGGCAGACTTGGCAAGATTGAGTCAAAGGCCTGATGAAAATGCTACTCAGTTTATTGCTAGATTTAAAAGAGCACGAAATAAATGTAGGATCATCTTACCAGAGCCTGAATTTGTGAGATTGGCTTAAAATGGCCTAGAGTTTAGGCTTCGAAAGAAGTTTGACTTAACTGAGTTTAGAGACTTAGTGGAATTAACCTAAAAGGTGTCTAGGTATGAAGCATTACTTGAAGAAGAACAAGATCGAAGTAATGCATCATACAAGACGTATTATAGAGATCCTAATTATGAGATTGATGCAACAGAGATTGTAGGGAAAGAACCTGTGATTTGTGAAGCATTAATTCATAAAGACACAACGATTGACCAGTAGTTTAAAAAGAAAGACCTCCATAGGAAATACTCTTTCGATTTAACAAATGCAGATGATATTTTTGATCGTTTGCTTGCTGCAAATTTTCTAAAGTTACCAAAAGGAGTTAAAATTCAAAGGAAATGTGTATTGTAAATGGCATAATTCTTGGTCTCACTCAACTAAAGACTGCATTATTTTTCGAGACACGATCCAAGAGCAAATTCAAAAGGGGAGTTTGAAATTCCCAACTAAAGCAGAAAAGGCTATGGGGATTGATACCAATCCGTTCTCAGAAATTGGAGAAATGGCAGCCAATGTTATCACGCCAGACTTCCAGAACTTATCCTTGAAAGAATTGGAAGAAGTCAATGTGCAGATGCATGTTGCTAGCCAGACAATTGCCAAGAAAGATACTGGAAATCTACTAGCTATTGGACAAGGTTTCTCAGACCAGAGGAAATACTCTGATGAAGAAGTACTGGATAACGATTCTTTAGAAGCAGCTGTCATGCAAAGAATGTGTCCCAGATGCAGACTGAGCTACAAGTGGTTGAAGGGACTTCCAATTGATGGGAAGCAATATTACAAGGATGTGCAGAGGCGTCCTAAACCAACCAGTGCTTATAACAAAAGGCCATATCCAACTAGTGTTAGGTAGCTGCCATTAATGGCTGACCCAACAGCAACTAGAATGCATTCTAAAGGCAAGAGGCCTTTATATGAGTTTAGACCACCTAATTATTACAGAATGGAGAGCAGTCATCTTGAAAGGAGGTCGGAGAAGGGCTCAGTTTATGGGATCAGAGCCAGAGATTGGTCTCCTAGACCAACCTCACGTAGGACGGAAAGTGGCTACCTTCATCAAAGGCTAGAGTTAGGCCCAAAAAAGGAAGTCAGGGCCAAGCAGTGGCCTCCACAGCCAGCTTCGAAGATGGCTTCGAAGGAAGAAAGAGACAGTTCACCAACCGGGTCAGTAGGTTCGTGGGTACCTGGAGTTCCAGATTGGTTTGTTATGCAGAACAAACCTAGGGAGATATCTACCCAAAGAAATGTTGTTGAAAACCAAGGTAGGATGGTTAAACCACCTTTGGTGGCTCCAAACAATTGAGTGCTGCTTAAGCACCCGAAAACAAAAGAACCAAATATGGTTCCAGTGATTTCTAGGTCCCAAAGAAGGAAGATCCAACGAAGGTACACTCAGTACTAGAATGATCTGAAAGAAGGAGGAGAAAGTTCTTCATTGGTTCAGCTAAAGAGCCAGGCAAAAAGAGAAGAAGATTCAAAATTAGATCATAATCTAAAATCGACTCTTCCAGACAAAAAGAGTTGTAGTAGGGAACAGTTGGCAAAAGTTCATTCTGAATTAAAGGCCAAGGAAAGATCAAGCTTGGTAGGGTTGGAAAAAGCTTTGATGGAAAGTGATAGTGAGATAGAAGATGAAGTCGTCCCAGTCCAAGGGAAGGAGATGGTTGAGGAAGAAATGTTCGAAACTTTCATGGCTGAACAAACATTTTTCGTTGGAAAACCAACAAAAACAGACCATTCGAAGGAAGTTACTAATACGGAAGTGCCAGAATGCAATATGGAGGATACTTCTAAAGTAATTGAACAAGTTGACCAAGAGGGAAAGCAGGTGCAGCTAGTCGTCCAATTTGGCTCGTTTCCTCTGGTGTTAGTAAATATGGTGCTTATATTGCCACAGGAATTTCAAGTTGAAGATAAAAACCAAAGTTAGGATATTGACCCAATTCCAATCTCCAGTGAAGACTTACAAGTAAGTATGGTGCAAGACGAATCCGAAACAACCACACCTATGGAAACTGAAGACGAGAGTGAGAAAGAGGTAAGTATTAGCCTCTTATACCCTTTTGAGTATCCCACAACGTCCATGACACAGCATGTCAAACCTTTGTATATCAAGGCCTTCTTTGATGGAATACAGATGAATCGGGTACTGGTGGATAATGGGACAGCAGTAAACCTGCTTCCAAAGTCTTCATTAAAGAAACTAGGAAAGAAGAACCACAGGCTAATCCCAACCAGTACAACCATTGTTGGTTTTGCTGGAGATAAACAGATGGCTCAAGGTATTCTGCCCATCAACCTGAGTGTGGGAACTAGGGACTGCATGACAGCATTCTTCGTTATCGACATCAATGCTAAGTATAATGCTTTACTTGGAAGAGATTGGATTCACACCAACAAATGTGTGCCTTCTTCTTTGCATCAGAAAATCATGATGGCTTTGTGCAATGGGGAGACGGAGGAGATTAATGCAGATCCCCAACCCTTCATAACTTGTGCAGATTTCGCAGAGGCCAAATTATATACTGAAGGAGTAGCACCACTCAGTATACTGAGGAAACCTGATGGTTCAGCCGATGTGTCGGCTGATGAAGAATTTGCACACCTAAAGCACTAGGTCCAAGAGAGTGCTGATGAAGAGTTCGCTGTTAAGGATGACAATGATGCTTGGTTGTAGTCAAAGAGATGAAGCTCAAGAAGCCAGGTCTTTGGCTCTAATTAGGTTTTCAGTATTGAATGTAAAATCAATAATCTAAAAGGTGCAAGAGTAAGAGAAAGAAGCAAAAATGATTGGTTGTAAGAAGGAACAACAACAGGTCAGATTTTTAGCCTTAGATAAATATTGTGCGTTGGACATTGAAACAAAAGTTCAGGAGATACAGGAGGAAGAAGCCTTGTGGATAGACTTTGTCTATGAGGAGGAGGGTAAAGATATTAAATCAAAGGAGCTGGGGACAGAACAAAGCAAGGAGATTACTTTGAAGTCAGAAGGAAACAAAGAAACAGCATCAGTAAGTTCTCAGATACAAGACCCCTTAGAAGAAATAAATTTAGGGGAATGTTCTATACAACAGCCCACCTATATAAGTGCTTGGTTGAATACTCTTGACAGGGACCAGTTGTTGGTTGTTTTGAAAAAGTATAAAGATTGTTTTATATGGTCTTATAATGAACTGCCAGGATTGGATAGGTCATTAGTGGAACATAGGCTCCCTATAAGACCTAATTTCAAGCCATACAAACAAGAACCAAAGAGAATGAGTCCAGAAGTAATTCAGAAAGTTAAGGAAGAAATTCTTAGACTCCTGAAGGCATGCTTTATTAGGAAAGCCAGGTATGTTGAATGGCTATTTAATATTGTGCATGTAGTTAAGAAGAATGGTAAAATGAGGGTATGCATCGATTTTAGAAACTTGAATCTAGCAACCCCAAAAGATGAGTATCCTATGCCTGCAGTAGATTTGTTGGTAGACAGTTCAGCAGGGCATCAAATTTTATCAATGATGAATGGACACTCTGATTATAACCAAATCTACATTGTAGAGGAAGATGTCCATAAGACAGTATTCAGATGTCCTGGGAATATTGGCACCTTCGAATGGGTTAAAATGCCATTTGGCCTGAAGAATGTTGGGACTACATATCTGAGGGCTATGAACACTATCTTTCATGACCTTATCGAAGGGTATTTAGAGTGTTATATTGATGACATTGTGGTGAAATCCCAATCCATGGAGGAACATTTGTTTCACCTAGAAGCAGCTTTCGAAGGAATAAGAAAGTTTAAGTTGACACTCAATCCTCTTAAATGTGCTTTTGGCGTATCATCTGGAAACTTCTTGGGCTATGTAGTACACAAGAAAGGAATACAGATTGACCAGAATAAAGCCAAAGCCATCATTGAAGCCAGACCTCCATCAAGTAAGAAAGAATTACAAAAGTTCCTTGGACAGGTTAATTTTCTTCGAAGATTCATTTCTAATACTGCAGGGAAAACTAAAGTATTTTCTTCCTTGTTAAGGCTAAAAGATGAAGAGGAGTTTGTGTGGACAGCAGGGTATCAAACTACTTTCGAAGGAATCAAAGCCTACTTAGCCAACCCTCCAGTGCTGATGCCACCAAAAGGTGATAAGTCTTTGAAGTTGTACATAGCTGCAACAAATGATTCATTGGGAGCTTTCTAAGCCCAAGACAATGAAGAAGGCAAGGAGCAAGTTGTTTATTACCTTAGTAGGTTTCTAAATTCTTGTGAATGTAAATATTCAACTGTAGAAAAATTGTACCTTGCATTGAATTTTGCTACAATGAAATTAAGATACTATTTTTTGCCTACAACTATCTTGGTAATTGCAACCACAGATTTGGTTAAATATATGTTATTTAGACCTATGTTGAGGGGAAGAATTGACAAATTGATACTAGCATTATTAGAATTTCATCTAGAATATGTCTCTCAAAAGGCAGTAAAAGGACAAGTTTTAGCTAATTTTTTGGTAGACCATCCATGTCAAACAGAAAGCCAAGAGATAATGGAACTTGGTATGGCTAGTGTTGAACCATGGCAAATGTGGTTCGATGGATAAAAAGCCAATGGTTTAACTGGAATTGGTATAGTAATTAAGTCACCACAAGGAGTAGAAACCACGCATGGTTTCAGAGTGGATGAAATTACTTGTTCCAATAATCAAGCTGAATATGAAGCCTTAATAATGGGACTGGAAATACTTATTGGATTACAAGCTTATGCAGTTGACATATTTGGAGATTCTTAATTGGTAGTTAACCAGGTAAAAAGGATTTTCAAATGTCAAAGTATAAGCATGTTGCTATACTATGTTGTTGCATTACATCTGCTTTCACAATTTCAGATAGCAAATGTAACTCATGTTTCAAGATTCTTGAATAATAAAGCTAATGATGTAGCTCAGAAAGCTTTGAATTTCAAGATAAGGGATAATACTGGAAGAGATATAAGCCAAACAACATATCAAAAAGTAATACCACCCTTGAATATAAGGAATGTGGTCCTAGAAGTCAATCATAATGACTTACAAGAACAAGATTGGAGGCATCCAATAATGCAGTATCTGACTGGCCCATCTTTGAAAGCCAGCAAAAAAATTAAATTGCAATCTATGCAATACATAATGTATGGTAATGCTCTCTACAAAAAGGGGGGAGATGGGTTATTGTTGGAATGTTTAGGCCCAAAGGAAGCATTGACAGCTATGGCTGAGGTTCATGAAGGCATCTGCGGTACTCATCAGCCCGGTGTGAAGATGAGATAGTTGCTTCGAAGGCATTCCTACTATTAGCCTACTATCCTTAAAGACTGCATAGAATATGCAAGAGGTTGTCAGGCATATCAAAAGCATGGCACAATAAGGCACATGCCCATAACTGACTTGCATGCAGTTGTGAAGCCTTGGCCATTTAGAGGATGGGCCATGGATATGATGGGGAAAATACACCCACCCTCTTCGAAACATCATTGCTTCATCTTAGTGGCCACTGATTACTTCACCAAGTGGGTCGAAGCTAAGCCATACAAGGCTGTAGACCAGACTGAAGTCATCGGATTCATTAAAGATTTAATCCATAGATTTGGCATCCCACAGACTATAACTGTTAATAATGGGACTCTATTTGATGGGAAAATGGTAAAGTCTTTTGTGGCAGAGTTTGGGATTAGTCTTATTAATTCTACACCCTATTATACACAAGCCAATGGTCAAGCTGAATCATCCAATAAGTCTTTGAAAAAAAGAATTCAGAAAATTGTGGAAGATAATCCCAGGGATTGGCATAACTTGCTGTTGGATGTGTTGTAGGCTTATAGGACTTCATCAAGATCAAGTACAGGAATCACTTCATATGCTTTAGTATATGGGCATGATGCAGTGCTACCTATAGAAATTAATGTTAAGTCCTTGAGGGTGAGATGCCAGGATCAGTTAAATCCTGAGCAATACTATCAGAGTATGTGCTTAGAGTTAGAAAGTATAGATGAAGCTAGAATTCTAGCATTAAATAGCATTATTTTCCAAAAGAAGAAAGCAGCCAAAAACTACAATAAGAAAGTCAAAAACATTAGCTTTGATGAAGGCGATTTGGTATGGAAGACAATACTCCTAATAGGAATTAAAAGTCATAAGTTTGGCAAATTGTCACCTAACTGGGAAGGACCATATCAAATTTATAGAGTCCTGTCCTTTGGAGCATACCATTTGAGAAATTTAAATGGATATGTACATCCTAAAAAGATTAATGGCAAATATTTGAAGCCTTATTTTCCAACCATTTAGGAAACACAAGGAATAGAATAAATGCTAAGTAAAAGAACATAAGGATACTCAAATAATAAATAAGAATTTGCTTTTATAAAGAGTTGAATACATTTTTTCATAAATTGGCCCAAAAGTCAGTACAATGCTTCAGTTGTTCCTTTACAATGGATGTTCTATTCTTAAATGATGAAAACAACTGAATGGTTGTGGTCATTTCTTGCTTTCGGTCGGCCAATCCTTGGTTGGTGATCTGCAACTTGGTGTCAGTTCGGTCTAAGGCCTGGTTAACTGCAGATAGCTCTTCTTCAAGTTGAGCTTTCTTCTTTAGTAGTTGAGTTCGAAATTGGAAGACAGAGAAATGTTGTTCCTTTAGCTCTGATACTTCAGTATGTACTTTGGAAACAAAGCTCTAGTCTCTCACCAATTTCTCTTCTACGGCCTTGGCAGCATGGCAAATGTTGATGTAAAAATCAATGGTAGCTGTTGTCTGAGACAAGTGACCTAAGACAGTCATACCGAATTGCTTAACAATCTTGTAGCATTGGAAGAAGCCATTTCTTATTATAGGCCTCTGTAAGGCTTCGAAAGGGATCCTTGAAAAGGATGTCAGCAGCTCCAGACAGTTGTCTAAGTCTATTGGAGGCAAGGAAGTCTTACTATTAGTGGAAGAGCTCTCAAAAATTTCTAGTAGAGAATCAGCCAGAACTAATGGCTCAGTCTCATCACTAGCCATCGGAGAAGTGGAAGATATGTCGAAGAGACTAGCTAGTCTACCTTCGAAGATGTCTACCTCATCCATGGACATGAAAGGTGCAGAAAGAGCTTTGGTGAAAGACATAAAGGACTGCATAAGAATAAGAGAAATTGGTGGAGTATCTTTAGCAGTCTCTATAGTTCTAGCTACCAATAAGTCGAGTGAAGATGGGCTGGAACTAAGTAGAGATAATAAACCATGAGTTGGAGAGCTACTAGTACCCTCTATAGAAGAATCAGCTACCATCAAAGATGAAGTAGCAACTGTAGTTTCTTTTGCAAGAGGAGGAGAAACAGGACTCGAGGGAGAATCAAATTGAGTAAAATCAAAAGATAAATAAGGGAGGAATGGAGTTAAGCCCAAGGGAAAAGAAGCAGGAATACTTGGCCGCAAGGAGGGTACTGAGAATATAGGCATAGAAAGTAGGAGTATTATTTGAATGGACTTCACATTTTGCAATTGATCAACTTTGACCGAAATTGAGGGAGTCCTTATTTGGAGAATAAGCTCAGTAGTGGTTGCAGCAAAAGAAGAAATACAAGGTAATGTCAAGTCTTAATGCCAAGAATTTGACAAGAGAATAAAAGAATAGAGACATGAAAGAAATTACTTGTTTCAAAAGTAATAGAAATGTTGGGAGAGCTACGAAGGGAATAGTGCTCAGCAATGTGTTGCCTTCTCGCAGTTTCTCTTTGGATTGCATCAGCAGCAGCAGCTTCATCTCTTAATAGTTGCTGCTGCCGCCTCTTCTCAGCTCTTTGAAAAACAATTATTTCTCTGGAATGTTCCTCCTCTACTGCTTTGGCAGCCACTTCATGAGTGGGATCTTCGACCAAATTAGAAGGAAAGACAGTCATTTTCTTTCTCTTTCTTCTCGGTAATGGTATTTCCTGCTCTTTCTCAGTCTCTCTCTCTTCAATCTGGGATTCGGGTTCTTCAGGAGTAAATTCCTTTTCCACTACTTTGGCAGCTATCTCATGAGTAGGGTCTTCGACCAAATTAGAAGGAGAGACAGTCATCTTTTTTCTGTAATGGTATTTCTTGCTCTTTCTCAATCTCTCTCTCTTCAATCTGAGATTCAGATTCTTCAGGAGTGAGTATTAGCTTCATTTTCTTTTTTAGCTGTTGTTTGTCTTTGAGAGTAGCTAGAGTTTTAGCTCTCTTAGGAGATTCTTCTTGTGGAGACCCTGCACCAAGATGTATGAGTGTAAAGGAAATAAACAAAAGAGTCTAAAAGAAAAGGAACCTGAAAATACTTACCCTTTTTCGAAGCAACTCTAGTAACTCTAGCTGGAGGGGGTGAGGCTGCAGGAACAGTTTGGGCAGCGGTGGAAAGAGAAAGAATGTTCTCGACTATTGTTGGTTTAGCCTTAGAAGGCACTCCTAGCCCTATAAGAAAATCATGAGGGTGTACTGCTAGGCGCACTTCCATATTGGTTGTCCACCAGTTTTGAAATCTTTTCAAAGCCAAGCTAGAGGGAAGGAATGGGACAAATTTGAACTCATTTAATTCTTTCAACAGTTTAAATGTTGCCGCCTCTAATTTTGATTTGGGTATTCTCAAGTCTCTGGCCGTAAGATGGACATTCAAGAGGCTGCAAAGTGGAACAGGAATCCCTTGAGTAAACCCAAATTGCCGGACAAACTGAGAAGGGTAGTATACCTTAGATATACACTTATAAGCTCGAGGGTTTAAAGTACCAATGAACAGTTCCCTTGGTAACAAAATAGAAGCCCATATATCTTTGTGTGGGGGGGTGGAGCACTCTTTATCAACCAAGAATGTTTGCAGCCAAGCAGGTCCTTTGTTGGCATCAAAAGGGTAGAAGAAGGTGGCAGATAGAGAAATAGGAAGTTGATGAAAAAAGGTGAGGTAATAGGCAAAGAAAACATGATAAAGAATAATTCTAGCATATTTCTCCCCATAAGTGCTAGGATCTTGAACAAGGAATCTTAAGCATTTGGGATGCAAATTAGTAAAGTAAGCAAAGAGCCAGAGTTGGAGCACCTAAAGGGGACCTCCTTGGTTGATATCAGAAGGTTTCTCACAAAATTGAGAGCAGTCTCTATAAACATGGCCTAAGAGATATGGGGCCAAGGCTATGCGTTTCTTCAAAACAAAGGCCTTCGCAAGTAAGGCAAACTCAGGCATAATCCATTGAGATGATGTACAAAAGAGAAATTTACACAACCAGTATAAAATAAAGGAAAAGAGTTCTCTATCTCTCACGGGGCCTTCCCTTTTGTTTTCAGCCTTTACAAAATCATTGTAGGAGGAATTTAAGAATGGAAGGGAAAACTTAACAGAAAGGTCCGGGTAGCTGGGTGTAAAAGGAGTACCAAGGGGTGAAAGCTCTAGGAGATGGCAGATATCAAGAACGGTGGGGGCCATCATGCCACACTGAAACTGAAAAAAAATTAAAAGCCATGTTCCAAAAGCAAAGAGCAGCAGGATTCAAAAAAGGGTCTTCAGGAATGATAAACCTGGAAAGACGAAGGGTGTCGAGAATACAGAGCTCTTGCAGGTCACCTTCTCTTGCAGGCACAACTCTGTCATACCATTCCTCCCACTCAACTCTCAATGTCGGCCAGCAATGGTGAGGACGGGTCATTCTCCAATTTCTCCAGTCGAGCCCCCCTTTATAGAGAATAAAGTGGTCCTCCAAGCGAGGGTATAAAGCTGGAAGTTGACCGGGAGCTTCTCGAAAGATGGGACCTAGGACATATTCTTGTTTATCACTATGGCGAGGAACAAAGAGGCGTTCGTCTATGGCACTTGACCCATCAGCTGTAAGTTTGGCGATCTCTTCCTCAATACATCTCTTCAAAGCCATTATTGGGCTTATACGATCGCCAGTTGGTATTTTCAGAGTAGAAGAATCCATTGGTGGCAAGTGGCAAGTAGCAAGGAAGAGAGGGTTAATAGAGGGGAAGGGTTTCTGTGTTGAGTAAACGAGCGATTTCAGAATACAAAATAAAAGGGTTATAAAAACCTTTGTGTCTGGAAAATATATCGTGTAATTTGTGAAGTACTAAAAGTACAGATACGAAGAGTTTCCTTCAATATTGATACTTTTGGAGGGAAAAACACATCCCGATATGTTGTCGACCGAAATAAAATATTTGGCTTCGAAGCCAGTTTTTAGCGCCAAAATGAAATGACAAACGGCTTCGAATGTCGAAAGCCTGCTTCGAAGCACATTCTACACCTAAGGATATAAAAATGTTCAAGAATTTGTTTACTTCGAAGGGATTTAAAGACCTGTTTTAGGTTTCTTAGTGAGAGTAATACCCTTCGAAATAAAACTTGAGATCCCTTAAGGATGGGAATTATTGTTCGAAGTATCAAAACCAATAGTAGGTTTGATAGTATACAGAAGAGATTGTTTCTCAGATTAAAACAATGCAGCCCTTGAGAGGAGCTTCCATATTTTTGAAAGTATGGACTATTGTTCGAAGCAAAAATGATCAATTTAAAACTGATTGATCGTACTAATCATATAACTATATGTTGGATATGATTAAAACAAGCTTTAAGGGGTAAGACTATTAAATTCAAAGCACTGATTCAAAATGGAAACCAGCAAAAGTTGTCAATTGTATTCCATAAATTGGAAAAGCTCTTGTTGGTTTTCTAGATTCGAAAGATGAGATTGGTGAGTTCAAAGCCCTAAATTTGCTTGTAAAGACAAACGAAGATAAAGTCAAACCATGCCAAACAAAGAGAAATGTCTTAATTGTATTGAAACAAAAGCAATTACATCGAAGGGCCCTCTTTGGGTACAATTTCGAGTTTATAAAAGTAAGGAATAGAATAAATAACAAGATCATGGAATTTAGTCCAGCTATGGTCAATAAATTATTGTTCCTTTTTTATTCTATCCTCTATTTTCTCCAAGCTTGGTTGCTGAAGTTGATGTGCTCTCACTTGATAAAAGAGTTCTTCAGCCTTTATTTCGAATGTTGTTTCTTTTAACCCTTGTTCCAACTCGTCCATATCCAAGTTATCACAGTACGAAGAGTCTTTATTTTTGAAGTCATCGTATTCTTGGATAAGATTCTCTGGTTCGTACTGGGTATGAACTCGAAGGGATGAAAGTTGATTCAAAGATTGGGTGGTGGCCGCAGAAGTCCGGTGCCAATGGAGAAGCAACGGGAGTTGGTCTAAAAACATTTGGAGTTCTGCTTGGGCGATGGGGTTGAGGACGTGACTCCGAGTCATAATATCACAAGCCCATCGAAAGTTCTTGAGAGAAACATCGTCTTCAAGAACATTGAAAGGCAAGTGAGAAAAGGCCACAAGCAGAAGTTGGGCTTGCTTCCGCTGAGCTGGAATAGGGGAAGGTGGAGGCTTGTAAGGAGGAAAAACCTTGTCCGTAGAGAGCATAAGCCTCAGTCTCTCTGTCCAGCAGGGATTTTGTGGAGGAGGAGGTATAGGGGCTTCCATCTCGAAAGTAGGAGGAAACTGAGGGGCATTAACATAATCAAGCGGTCGAGGAAAGGCAAAGCTTTATACGGGCTAAGAACGATGGGTTATACCCTTGTGCCTCTTCTGGGCGTTAGGTAGCTTGTACTATCTTTGTAGGCATGGAGGATGTGTACCATGCTACAAGCAGATTGTCCTCTAAACTGTGTCGACGGTCGATGGGCACATAAGGATAAACCACCGAACTTCGAGCATCAAAAGAGAATTCTAGAGGGTCAGTGAACTCGACAAAGTGATGATTAACTCGCTTCCCCAATTCGCATGCCTCGGGTTCTGACCAGCTTCTCCAACCAGAAGCCCCAGAAGAAGAAGAAGCCACGGCCTCATCCCATGCAGAAGATTGTGAATTAGAAGAAGAACTTCCTATGTCCATAGTTGCAAATTTTTGAATCAAGGGATTGTGGACAGTATGTTCGTAATCCAAAGGTTGATAATTTGCGAAAGCTTCCATGACTTGAATATAGAAAGGTGGATAAAGGTGGCTAATCAATGCATGAAAATTCTTTCGAGGACGAACGATATTATCAAACAACTCTTCATATGCTTGATCGAAATAAGAAAATGTCTGTTTCTCTATTGAATTAGACTTTTCGAATACTGAGATAGTGAGCGTGTTTAAGGGATTAAAGAGGAGTTAATGCAAATGTTCATCAATGAATGACGGTTGTATTTCTAAAAATGTAAAGCCCATGCACGTTCTAAAACGTGATTAAAAGACCTTGATCCACTAATATCACCAAGTATTGGGTATATTAGTGCAGGGGGTAATGTTGGTTACATATTTTGTATAAGCCAATTACAATGCAACGCGTGGCAAAATAAGGGCAATACGGGAAGACTATTCAAGTTTTTGATCGTGATCGTACGCGTGGCAGTTAGTATTGGTTCTTACAGGATCTGCGTAGCACTGGATCAGCAAACAGATGCAAAGTGATGTGATTTCAACGGTTGCTCACATTCAAATTCAAAATCATGAGGGAAGCCTAGTTGCAAGTGATGGCATAGTGGAGCTAATTATAAGGCAACATGATCAGCGATCATGGAGGAACGATTTGACGGTTAGAAGTGCAGTTCGATGGTCATCCTTGAGAAGTATAAATAGCAGAGAATACCCTAGAAAAAACCCCAGACTCAGATCCAAAAAACCAGTTTTATTCTTTTTTTTTTTTTTTTTTTTTTTTTTTTTCAGTTTTACATTTCTTGTTCTTTACATTTCTGTACTCCAGATTCCTACTCTGCATTTCGTTCATAGGAGTAGTTTTCAAGTAGCTTGTTGCTGTAAACCTCTACGAGGCTGATTCAGATATTTGTAAGTCCTTCATTTTGTTTAATGAAATACTACAACTGTTTTTTATTTAATCATTATTTGCTTAATTCTCCTAAACAAAACCACCAGTAAAAGTCCTCTTCATTGAGGCGGAAAGAACTAAAACACAATCGTTTAATAATTGGTTGGCAATTAAATTTCTATAAGGACTGATTGATCCTTACTAACACGCTCACAATTATAAAAATAACCTTCAAAAGCTAAAAAAGCCAACACAGTCAGAATATTCACTCTTATATTTGATTCAATTTATGTTGAAAATGTAATCGTCATTTATCCGTTTAGAAGAACATTCCATTAGAGAGGTTAAAGAATGTCTATTTAAAAATAAAAATAAAAATAAAAATCATCTCATCGAACCAAATATTAGCTTGAGTGTTTTTTTTTTTTTTTTTTTTTAAATTTAATTTTTAGATGTGTAGCTTAAGAGTTAAAAGAGACAAATTTGAAGAGCTAATAATTTGAGGCTTGAGGCTTGTCCATGACATAAATTGATTGTGTAAGGAGGATTGAAATGATTAAACAAAACTATATATATGCATACACACAAATATACAATTAAACTAAACAAAACTAAATACAAATGCACAAATAGGTATCATTAAAGTAACAATGCGATGCTAATGTTGGCAAACAATAATAGAACTCGACCACCATTGCTGTAAATTTTTAAAAAATAATAATATATTTTAAAAATATTTAAATAGTCATTTGGTATTATTCAAATTTACATAGTAAACCTTGATAATTGGTGATTGTTGAGTGTCAACTCACACAATTAAAATTATGGGGAAACTTACATGTAAATTTTTTTAAGTGGACTTATTATTCAATAGATTCAATGATAATTAATGATATTTTTCATCAAATACTATAAAAAAAAACGTTACTAATTGTTAATTTTCAGCGACAGTTTAAAAATTGTCACAAAAATGTTACCAATTATAAGTTTTAGCGATAGTTTAAAAAAATCGTCACAAAAAAAGTCACTAATTTACAACTTTCAGCAATAGTTTGAAAGATTTGTCATAAAAAAATATCATTAATTGTAAGTTTTGGCGACGGTTTATGAAAACCGTGACAAAAAAAGTCACTAATTGTCAATTTTTAATGACATATGTAAAAAATCGTTACAAAAATTTATTTTTTGTGACGATTTTACTATGACTTATTTTTAATAGGATTTGATGATAATTAAATTTAAATATTAGAGTTCCACAAAAAAAGTGAACCCAGAGCCTCCTCTCTCTAACGCTTTCTGATCCTAGGGTTTCCGTCTTTGAGCGCCGTTGGGGTGGGAGAGGGGGACTCCGGCTTCCGACCGCATCTCTCCTCCTCTCCACTCCCTTTTTTTTCTTCAGTTCCCTCAGTCCTTCTGGTCAATAAGCCTTGAAAGCCTAGCTTTCCATCTTTCTCTCTCCAGGTGAGGTGTTTCTTCCCCTTTTGGTGGATTTAGTTTGGTTTTCTTCACTCCTCCTTCCCTCTACCATACCCCAGCCGCAGCCTTCACCAGATCTGTCGGCTCCATCCTCTTCGATTCACGCTGGCATCGCCACCACCCTCCTCTTGCAAGTCCACTGCCTCCACCGTCTGGGCTCCTGGGATCTCCTCCTCCAACCTGTTAGGTGAAGATCTGCTACAGATCTGCTACCGATTCGGTCGGTGGTTTGAGTTTTGGTCTCTTTGGTTTTGTTTTTTAGTTTGGTTTTGTTTTAGAAATCCATTGGTGCATAGTGTTGCTTACCCATTTTGTGGATGTATTTCTTTGATCTATCCTTGGCATGCTCTACGGTCGTTTGTCGGCCTCTGCTTGCAGTACGAGCACAAGCACTTAATGTGTTGCTGGGCATTTTTCATAGATTTACTCCTGTATTTTCTTTGATTTTCATCTTACCTTTGTTGGTGCAAGTTGTTTTTGGATGGATTCCTCTCCATATAACTGTTTTGAGCTATTTTAATGGATATTCCTATTTTCTAATCAAAAAAAAAAAATCTAAATATTAAAATGTATTGATAATTTACCTTAAAAGTATTCAGTGTTCACCAATAAACATATATTATCTATCATCAGGTAATACATTTTAATAATGTTAAGAAACACATTTATGTTCCTAAAAAGTAATAAATTAGTGTTCACCAATAAACGTATATTATCTATCATCAGGTAATACATTTTAATAATGTTAAGAAATACATTTATGCTCCTAAAAATGTAATAAATTAGTATTCACCAATAAACGTATATTATCTATCATCAGGTAATACATTTTAATAATGTTAAGAAACACATTTATACTCCTAAAAAATGTAATAAAAAGTTAATGTTAAACATAGTTATAGAGAGGTCCATCGTTTTGTGTTTTAATCTCCAGATGGCGGAACTCACTTTAATGATCCAAATCGTTTATTTTATACAAAAAATAAAATTTATCGAATAATTATAATCATATGATTGAATCATATTTTCTTTTAAAAAATAGATGATAAGTATAATTTTGAAAAATAAACCATCCTATTATTTTGAAGTTAAATGTACTTTAATTATGTGATTTTAATAATCCAATCAATTTAATTTTTTTACATGAATGATGCTCTAAAAATATAATAAAAATAAATAATTCAATTATTAAAATAGACCCATAGTAATCCCACAAAAACCCAAACACACCCTCCTATTCAAATAACTAACCAGAGAGAATCTACTCCTGTACTAATATCGTGCGTTTCAATCTACTCCTTAAATACTATGATTTATTTTCTCTACTCATTTTGACTTGATTACCTTGCTTAGGTCTTGTTTGGGGACTAAATATTTTAATTAAAAAATTATTATAAATTATTATATTATTTTATTTATTTTTTTATATATTTTTTATAAAAAATTGAAAAATTATTAAAATAATATATTTTCAAATGAAACCTTAAGTCTTCGTTTGGCAATGATTTTTTTAATTGATTTTTTGATTTTTTTGACTCTTTTAGCCTGTGACTTTTTTTTTCGTTTGGTATTCTTGATTGAATTTTTTAATTTTTTAGTTTTGGAATAATAGATTTTTTTTTGTCCTTTTGTGATTTTTGACTTTTTGTAATTTTTTTACTTTTTTTTTTGTCCTTTTGTGATTATTTAACCCAACTTAAAAACTAAACAATCCCTAAATACAAATTTTGAAAGACTTCTTTTTTATTTTTATTATTATTATTATTATTATTTTTTTTTTTTTTGTATTTTTACAATTTCCACACCTAACATGGACTTTGAAAATTATTTGATTCCCTTTGAGTGTTTGAATATAGTTTTTATCTTTATTCTTTGATGTTTCGTCATTTCAACGTACGGACAGCTGTACTTGCCGTGCAAGACCTCTCGACCTTGCCCCTTTGGAATTTTTTCGTTGTTAGTACATTTTAACAAAATGCACACCTTATTTAGGGTTATTTTAAAAAGTATTAAAAAAATATTTTTTTTATTTATTACAAAATAACGTAAAAAAATAGAAAAATAATATAATCTAAATAAGTTAATAAAATAATAAATTAATTTTTTTGGCACTTCTCAAAAGAGCACTTAATGTAAATCTTATTGCAAATTATTAATAGTCACATTTAATGACTATTAAATAATTTTTTTTATTTATGAAGTCATTTAAAATTGCAAAGATACTCTGTATTTGGTTTCTATTTTTTGAATTTAATTTTTTGAAATTTGAGTTTTTTTGTTTTTTTTGTTTTTTGTTTAGTGAATATTTTTAAAATTTTACGTAATTTTTTTACTATTTTAGATGTACTTTACTTAGATGTATCTAAATAGTAAAATATTTGTGAAAAAATATTTAAATATTTTAAAATTTAATAAATACACAAAATATAAAAAATATACTGAATTTTCATGTTTTTATTTTTATTTTTGATATTTAGTGAATTTTTTAAAGATTTTTTTTCAAATATTATACTTTTTAAGTGTATTTGTGTTAGGTTTGTCTAAAAATTTAAAAAAAAATGCTTAAAATATTAAAAAAATTCAGTGAAAAAAAAAATATATATATATATATATATATGATAAATGAAAAAATAAAATTTTCCAAAAAATGAATTCTAAAAATGAAAATCAAATAGAGTGGTTATGTTTTGCGGTGGTTCATTCATTAGGTGAGCTAGATCTAGATCCTCACTTAAAGCTCTAAATTTTTATGTTATTTGATATTTGTCAAATGGTTCAGTAAAATAAAAACTAAAAAAAATTCTTCTCTAAAGAGTCGATGAAATAAAAATAAAAAACTTTTGTCCAAAGGCTCAACTACCCAAAAAATAAAAATAAAATAAATCCTCCTAATCTAAACACCTATTGAAACAAAGTTTTCGTTTCATACCAAGGCCCACAAAAAATAAATTAAGAAATATTTTACAATACAAACACTTGATGAAAAATAAAATTACAATTTGACTCAAAATGTAAAAGATTAATTGTCAAAATTAAAAATTGAGAGATCTAATAAAAACACAAGAGTATTAAGTGTACTCAACCATATATATAAATCATATGACCAAATTATCATAGATTGAGCAGTATATAATAGTAACCGGTTATTATGTTTTGCTCCACACAACTATAATTGATTATCACCCCTATTCATTAAACTTTTAAACAACGTATTTAACTCCCTTAATTGTTAAGAATAGTATTGTGGGCGCATATTTTATGAATAACAACATGTGGCCGAGGTGAGGCTGGTGTGTCAATCAGAGTGCCACGTGGCTTGTTTATGTGCGAGATGATCTCGGTCAGGTCGAGGTTATTTTTGGAGATATCAGAATCCGAGATGAGCGGAGAATGGATAAGAGTCCTAGAATGGGGAGGACCTCAGTTTAGATAAAGATAAAACTCTTAGGAAGTTTATCTCTATCTAGCTGAGAGTCCAAGATGAGTATTGAGCCAAAGTCCATTGAAACTAGGCGTCTACAGGGATCAGGTTAATACCGGCTATAAAAGTAAGGCATTCTCGTGGGTCTAAGGTATGCTTTTTATGCTCTATCTAGTGAGTTAAGCAGTATTGGCTATCTTTGAGAGATAACTACTGACTTAATCGTCGGAGTGCCCTCGGGTGGACGAACGACCGCCAGATTTTTATCTTTCTATAACAGGTTGTTTGGACTTAATTTATTCTGCCGGTGCTCACCTCTTGAGTTTTCCTGTTTGGTTGTGTGGTAAAAAATTAACACCCATAATTTGGTGCCGTCTGTGGAAAAGTAAGGAGAATAGATGGCCAACAACGGGCAGAAAGAAAAGGTCGGGGACGACATCCCTAGTAGGAGTGGCAAACATGTCGATCCTAATGTGGAGGAGGAAAACTGTAATGAAGAACCTCGGAATCAAAATCCCAGAAAAAAGGACGTCGGCCAAGAGGGAGATACACTGAAGAAAGCATGTCAAGGCAGGTATTACAAGGAAAACGACCTCTAGGTATGGAAAGATAGATGCATGATGAGGGATAGCGAGATGAAGGGAATGGCAAACAAGTTGGCAAACCTACAATCGGTTGTTAACTTCATAATGCAAAAAAACGTCATGCAGTCACCATTTTCATTGAAGGACACGCCGATTCCAGCGGCCAAGAATGATGCCCAAAAAGCGGGACAGAAAGCCGTCCCAGTAGTCCCTCAACATGACAGGGTGAATGAATGCCCATATCGGCCTTTACAAGACGCTGGGGGAGCAGAGTCAATAAAGGGAGAGTCTTAGAGGACACCTCGAATTAAGGGAATGCATGTCAAGGAACATCGGCATATTCAAGGAAAAGAACTTTGTTTTGATACGATGAATGAAAAGAAGTCCAAGAGGACTCATAACGACACTGGAAGTAGCGCACCAAAAAATCTTAAATCCGTTGATAGCCGAGCTCCTGGTCGGACTAAGGACGATTTGAGGGACTACCTCCAGAGAAGCGGCAGAATGCTGAGGTCACATCCCCGGTCAAGCCGAGGACACCATTCTCAGTAGAGTTGGATAGGTTCGAGGCCCCAAAAAGGTTCCACATACTGAGATTTTAGATATATGACGGTAAGTCCAATCCGAACTTTCACATCGGCTTATATTTGAATTCAATGGCATTGTATACCGGGAACAAATTGTTGCTCTGTAAGGTGTTCCTCTCATCTTTTGGGGAAATTGCATCAGATTGGTTTCATAAGTTGCCAAAAAGAACTGTGAAGAGTTGGAAAGGCCTGATCGAGATGTTTGTGGCCAAGCTTGTTCCAAACAAATTGTACCCGTTAAGGGTAGACTCCCTAATGGCACTAAAATTGGCGAGGGTGAAAGCCTCAAGGTTTATGCCAAAAGGTATTACGAGGTATTTAACCGAATACCAAGAGGCAACCAAGAGTTGGTAGTCATATCTTTTAAGAACGACCTGGAGGATGACTGTATGCTTCGGAAGTCGCTGGCAAAGACTTTGCCAAAAAGCATGGAGGAGCTCATAGCAAGGATCGAGAAATATGCCAGAGCAGAAGAGGATACATCGGGAGCAAAGGCACCGAAGAAGGAAAAGATAAATGGGTCACCGAAGCAAGAACTAGGTAATACTGGATTTGATAAACAAAAAACAGGACTATGGGCTGCACAGGCAGTCACCATTGTGTTTCGGATACCGATTTATAAAGTTCTAGAAAGGATCAGGAACCAGCTGTATTACAGAGTGCCAGAGAGGATCCTCGGTGAATTTATGGGGAGAAGCTTGAGAAAGCATTGTGCTTACCACAATGAAGATGGACACCTGACACAGGGTTGTAGAGCACTAAAAGCGCATTTGGAAGATCTGGTAAGACAAGGTCACCTAACGGACCTAGTAAATGAGGCCAGAACAAGAGAAAAGCGGGCAAGGCTGCCCCAGGCATCAGTAGCACCACCTCCACTAGCACCGTAACTGCAAGCAGACAAACCTCGAGTGATCAATGTGATTCACTCAAGGGTCAATAAGAACAAGGTACGTGGAGAGACTCAGAGGATGAAGCACTTACAGCATGTGTATTAGGTCCAACAAAAGAGGCCTAGGACAGACGAGTACAAGGGACCAATGGTGTCCTTTACAGAAGCTGACCTAGACATGGTACAGCATCCACACAATGATGCGTTGGTAGTAACCCTCAAGATTGGAGAATACCAGGTAAGGCGCATTCTGATTGACCAAGGCAGCTCTTATGACATCATGTATGTCAGATGTTACAAGGAGCTCGGCCTTCACCGAGATGATTTAGAGCAGTCCAACAATTTAATAGTCGGGTTCAATAGAACGCCGACATGATCCCTGGAAGCAATAAATTTGGAGGTGCAGGCAGGCATCAAGAAGGTAAGCACAGAGTTCACAATAATTAACACCCCCTCCCCTTACAATCTTATCTTGGGGAGGCCATGGTTGCACGCAATAAGGGTTGTTCCCTCAACATTACACCAGCTGTTACGGTTCCCAACGGAGCACGGAATTGAGAAGGTCAGAGGGGATCAAGTGCAGGCAAAGAATTGCTTCATGGCAGCAATCAAATCCACCTACAACGTGCGAGAGCCAGAAACAATAGAAATTGAGGACGAGGACATGGAGGTCCTAGATGACGTCGGCAAAGAGCTGACCAACAAAAGTGAGAAAGCTTTGAAGAAAATCCTAGTCCAGCAAGGGGATGAAATACGCTTTTGCAAGCACACATGGAGGTGTTTGCCTAGACGCCATACGAGATGCCTGGCATTGATCCCGAGGTCACTTGTCATAGACTAAATATAGACTGGTAGGCAAAACCTATCATGCAGCGAGCAAGGAGGCCAGCGTTGGTTCATGTGGAGGTAGTAGAGGAGGAAGTAGACAAATTGTTGGAGGCTAGAGCCATTCGAGAGGTAAACTACCCAACTTGGTTATCAAATATAGTTGTTGTAAAAAAGAAAAATAGAAAGTGGAGGATCTACGTGGACTTCACCAGCATGAATAAGGCTTGTCCCAAAGACAGTTTCCCGCTCTTCAAGATCGATCAATTAGTGGATGCTACTTCGGGATATGGAAGAATGAGCTTCCTAGATACTTACAGGGGGTACCATCAAATATCAATGTATTCCCCTGACAAGGAGAAGACTGCATTTATCACCCCAAAAAGGTTATATTGCTACAGAGTGATACCTTTTGGGTTGAAAAATGGAGGAGCAACCTACCAGAGGTTAGTGACCACGATGTTCAGACATCTAATCGACAAAACAGTGGAAGTATATATTGATGACATGGTCGTGAAGACCAAAGAGCCTGAGAATCACCTGGCCGACTTGAAGGCAGTGTTCGATATTCTTAGAACATATCGGCTCCGACTCAATGCTTCGAAATGCGCATTTGGAGTTGGGTCTGGTAAGTTCCTAGGATACTTGGTTACTAGAAGGGGCATTGAGGAAGCCCAGATCAGATCAAGGCCATCATTGACTTGAAGAGCCCGACTTCGGCTAAACAAGTACAGATGCTGACAAGAAGGGCTGCAGCCCCGATAGGTTTATAAGCAGAAGTTTAGATAAGTGTAAACCATTTTTCAGTTTATTGAAAAAGACCATAGATTTTTTGTGGACAGAGGAGTGCGATATCCCCTTGGCCAACTTGAAGAAGTACCTGACCACAGCTCCAGTTCCGTCAAATCCAGTACTTGGAGAGGAGCTATTTTTATACTTGGTCATTTCAGAGCACGTAGTAAGTGCAGTGATAATTAGAGAAGAGAAAGGAGAACAAAAGGCAGTGTACTATGTAAATAAAACCTTAGCAAGTGTAGAGATCAAGTACTTGCCCCTGTAGAAATTGACACTGGCCTTAGTGATGGCTTCCAAAAAGTTGAATAATTACTTCCAAGCCCACAAGATTGTGGTATTGACTGA
Source organism: Camellia lanceoleosa (assembly GCA_025200525.1). NCBI lineage: Eukaryota > Viridiplantae > Streptophyta > Magnoliopsida > Ericales > Theaceae > Camellia > Camellia lanceoleosa. Next base: position 35,027,011 of record CM045760.1, read on the forward strand.
ACATCCCTTAAAGTCCCTGTTACAGTAAGCAGATCTGACAGGTAGGGTAGCTAGATGGGCAGTGGTATTGGGCCAATACGATTTAGAGTTTAGACCTAGAACGACAATCAAAGGCCAGGTTCTGGTCGACTTTGTGGCCGAGTTCACACCTGGCTCCATCTCACATTGGGCTCTGGTGAGCCGCGGCTTAGGGTGTCCAAGGGAACAAGAGGAGACCCAGCTAGGAATGAAAAACCTCACAACAGAGCAGAAGAAAGAAGAAAAATCGAAGCCTTGCGATATCAACATTAGCGACTCCTTCTGCCTGTTTGTTGATGGAAATTCAAACCATCAAGGAGCGGGGATAAGAGTGGTGCTAGTATTACCAGATGGATGAATGTTAGAACATTCTATCCGTTTGGGATTCAAAGCCTCACAAACAATGAAGCAGAATATGAGGCACTAATCGCAAGGTTGAAGTTAGCAGCAGCAATGAAAGCCGACGAAGTGGTAGTCTTCTGTGACTCCCAACTTATTGTGAGCCACGCAACAGACGAGTACGCAGCCTGAGATGAAAGAACGATAGCCTGTGTCAAAGAAGTTGTTAGACTGCTAGCCTTGTTTTAAGATTGCCGATTACAGCAGGTTAGCCGAGTTGACAATAGCCATACCAATGCCTTGGCTAACCTGGCTAGTGTAATAAAATCAGGGGAGGCAAGGACAATAATGGTTGATTATTTGTCAGGCCCAAGTGTGGAACCACTAATCACAGAGTGGATCCAAGTTGGATGGATGCAATAGTGATGTTTCTTAGGGACAACAAACTACCGGATGATCGCAAAGAGGCACACAAGACCAAACTAAAGTCGGCAAAGTTTAGCCTAACAGCAGAAGGACATCTTTACAGAAGGTCTTTTACTGGTCCCCTTTTGAGGTGTGTGCATCCTGCCTAGGTTGAAGACTTCTTGTATGAAATACATGAAGGGGTATGTGGAAGCCATGCTGGGGGTAGATCACTTGTTCATAGGGCCATTACTCAGGGGTACTAGTAGCTCTACATGTAGAAGGATGCTAAAGCCTACGTTAGAAAGTGTGAGAAGTGTCAGAAATTTGCACCTTTGATACATCAACCAATAGCAGATTTGAATCCAAGTCCAACCTTTGGCCATTTGCCCAGTGGGGTATGGATCTTGTTGGACAACTACCCCAAGTAACTAGGCAAATGAAGTTTCTGCTGGTAGAAACTAATTATTTCACAAAGTAGGTAGAAATTGAACTCCTTGCGAAGATTCGAGATATTGATGTAAAGAACTTCATATAGAAGAACATCATCACCAGGTTTGGGATCCCAAGGGCAATAATAACAGATAATGGTACATAGTTTGATAGTAAGTTATTCAAAAGCTTCTATGTAAAGTACAAAATCAAGAACTACTACTCTACTCCAAGTTTTCCCCAGAGTAATGGTCAGACAGAAGTTTCTAATAAGACTATCTTGGATGGGATCAAAAAAAGGCTGGAAGTAACAAAGGGAAAATGAGTGGAGGAGTTGCCCAATGTACTCTGGGTATATTAGACTATCCTGAGAAAATCAACTGGGGAATCTCCGTTTGCCATAGCTTATGGCACTGAAGCAATTATCCAACTAGAAGTCGACATTCCATGGATCTGAACCCAAGGAGTGGAAAACGGTACTAATGAGGCATTTCTAGCCCGAGATCTAGAACTACTAGAGAAAAAAAGAGAGAAAGCAACAATTCGGCTGGGGGCATACCAGCAACAACTTGCTAGGGCTTATAACAAGAAGGTCAATCCAAGAGAGTTCAAAGTGGAGGACCTTGTGCTGAGGAAAGTGGTCAGCAACAAGAAGGATCCTAGAGAGGGCAAGTTAGGCCCAAATTGGAAGGGACCTTATAGAATCATCTCGGTCGCCGGCAATGGAGCATATCGGCTTGAGGACAGTGATGGCAAAGAGTTGCCAAGACTTTGGAACACTTGCAACTTGAAGTTTTTCTATCATTAGATTTTTGTTTTTTTGAAGTTTATGTCATAAATTTTATTAGCCAAGGTAGTAATAAAATTTTAGTTTAATGAATTTGAAATTTGTGTAAAAAGACTGATTACTCCTATGGCAATGTTTCTGAATGAAACATGATGAATAACTTAGACTTATTATATGACAGAGTTGAATTATACTTGCATATAATAAAGTTGAACTAAGTTGGCGATGTTTTTAAAGTGAAACATGACGAATAACTTAGACTTATTATATGGCAAAGTTGAATTATACTTGCATATAATAGAGTTGAACTAAGTTGGCGATGTTTCTAAAGTAAAACATGACGAATGACTTAGACTTATTATATAATAGAGTTGAATTATACTTGCATGTAATAGAGTTGAACTAAGTTGGCGATGTTTTTAAAGTAAAACATGACAAATAACTTAGACTCATTAAATGGTAGAGTTGAATTATACTTGCATATAATGAAGTTGAACTGAGTTGAAATTAACTTGGACTTGCAATATCGGTAGAGTCAAACTCAGAAGAGAACTAAGGTCATTCATAGAGAAAACGAGGTTGAAACACCTCAGGAAATCTTTATTTGAAACTGACTTCGGTGAAAGACTATTGACACACACTTAATGTAAACTTAAACAGAACTTAGGTTCACATTGGGGGCAGGGAGTAGGAATGATAAATTAACCTGAAAGCTTGGCACTTGTTGGAATTTTTAGAATGGGCTTAACACTTGTTGAAATTTCAAAAAAATTTAGATGTTGGTGTTGGCCGAGATGCTCATGAATGAAGTGTCCAAGATACATCTAAGCTTGGAAAGGGTGAGGTCTTGCAAAAAGATGGCATATGAAGGTAAAAAGGCAATACTGAATAAACACTTGTAAAAATACTTTGGAATTTTTAAAATGTTAGCCAAGGTATGCCAATGGTTAGCCGAGGAAAACATTCAAGGTTTATATCCGAGGTACTATATCCCGAAGTTATTATACAGTTAAGGCATACTTTGAAGAAATACAAAAATATTCTAAGGTATGAAAGACATGAAAGAAAGCAGTAGACATGTATGAAAAGAGCATTCAACACTTAGCCAAAAGAAACTGTGCATTCATAAACAAAATTGTTTTAAGGACAAGAAGGCACTTCGGCCTGGCTTAGAAGGTTACTTGTTCAAACTTACAAAAAACAAAATACAACTGAAGGAAGAAAAAGTACAAAATAAAGAAGAAATATCCTAAGCACTGGGATTGATCTGGGATTGCTCAACCTCAACAGTTGGAGTTTTATCGGCCTCAGTTGCCAACATTACATTCTTCTCCGCCACTATCTCGGCATCTATTTCGAGTAGAGTCTAGTCCAAACTCTTTTCGGCACATTGGACCTCGGCTTCAGAAATGGTTGGTTTAGGATAGGCACCCTTGGAAGCCAGGTCATCCTCCTCATCTTGAGTTAAGTTAAGGACTTGCTCATTTAAGGTGGGGGACTTGGCATCAGTGATAGTTTCCTCCTCCTCTTCATCGGCATCACTATCATCGTCGACTTTGTCGCCAGAATCCTTGGGCGCTGGAGGGAAAGACACTTGGAGTTGAGTGATGTCTCGGAGGTCAGAGTCCATTGGAACGGATAATTTGTTTAGTGTCGCCGTCCAACCGAGGTAATAACCTCTGTTGCAAGCCAGGTTGACTTGCTTTTTGTATTGATCTCGGACAACGGCTTGCCCTTCCTCAAATGCCTTCTCATCGGCCGCCTTGACCTCGGCTTCCTTTGAGTCAAGAGCCTGTTGGAGCTTGGCCTCTAGTTCAGCTGCTCTGGCTTGGGCAACCTCAAGATCGACTTTGGAGGCTGCGACTTTAGCATCAGCTATTTTGGCTCTTTCCTCGGCTTAATTCTGAGAATTTTTGGAAGCCTTGGCTTGGTCCAGTAAAGCTCAATTGTTGGCTTCGGCATGATTGAGTGAGCTGAGGAGTTTGGCAACTTCCGTAGTCTTCCTTGCCAACTCCTTCCTTATCATCTCAATCTTGACTGCGTATGAATGGGCACATTGGATAGCCTACAAGAAGTAAAACAAATTAGTGAAATTTGACTAAGTATAAAAAGACTATAAAAGAGTAAATAAAGAGGATTACCAAGACTGGGTGTTGCATCATAAGGCCAAAGTTTTCATACACATGGAGGTCGACCATGTGATTCATATCCTCGAGTAAGAGCACGGCCATTGACACGGCGACACCGACCTCAACGTCATTAATTGCGTTGTCGCCAGCTGTTAAAGGTCTGTCCCCCACCATGACCTCAGGAGCCCAAGTCATATTGCGAAGAAAGCTGTGACCCTCAGGTTGGTCAGACCTCGGCTTTTTAGATGGTTAGGAATCTGATGCATTGGCCTCGGCTGGCCTTTTCTCGGTGGCAGTTTGATTCTTCTCGACCTCGACTAGTTTTGAGATTGGCACAGTGTCCTCAAAGTCAATCTGAGTCACTGTGGCCTTAGCCTTGGCCTTCTTCACTCTTTTCAACTTTAGCTTTGATTGGGATGGAGAAGACGATGATTGCACCGTCATAACCCCGGGGATATTGGCAAGGAAATCCTCAACAATGGCTGGTTTACGGCCCATTTTGTCGGAATTGGAAGCAACTGTTACTTTGGTGCCAAAGTGTATTGCTAGAAAGCCGATTGGGGGACTAGCTGGGTCGTAAGCCGATGCCTCAGAATCTTGATGTTTGCGACTGCGAGTTCTGTCTACAGGAGCGAAAATTAGAGCTCGGCATTGCCGTTGGCGTTGGGATAGAGGAATTAGTTGAGGGGCGAAAATAGATGGTTGCTTAGCTAGGTCAGATGTGGAGGCCTAATCTGGCCTTGGAGACAAAGTCGTTGGTGGAGTTGTAGCAGAAGAAGGGGTCTTACTTCGGCATGGAACGTCGGGCAGGGCTGACTTATATGTGGTATGTAATTTAGTAAAAAAAGGGCCTTACGTCTTTGCACAGGAAGATCCAAGAGCTTCTTTAGATCTCGGCTAGGGATGTGTGATTGCCGAAATCCTTTTGCTGGCTGAGGAAGAATTACAGAAAACTAAGAGCAAAATATTAGTAGAGATGAATAAATTAGCAAGCCTTAATCGAAATGGAATTTCAGTACAATGACTAAAACTTACCATCACCCTCTTTAAAAATTGTTTGGCTCAGAGGATACAGATGGAGGTCGTCATCAGGTGTAAACTCCCAGTTGCTCGAGACAATGAAGTAATCATCTCCAATACCCTTGTTGGAGTCTGGAAGGTCGGCTATTAGTTTGAATGCGGTGGATCTGGGCTTAAGGTAGTATATGTAGCCTTTTTCAGACTTAAGGCCACACATGGTATAGTATAATTGGATGTCGGTTAGAGTGATCATAGTTTTTCCTTGAAGTGCTAGTTCAATTATGCCATTTATGACCCTATATAAGTTTATGGCAAGTTGCATAGGGTTAAGTTTATAATAATGGAGGATTTCACGAAAGAGAGTATCAAGGGGAAACCGAAGTCCACATTCAATGAAGGCAACCACTGTGAAAGGCATGGAATCCCCATCCGGCATAATGGGGTCCTTTTTCCCAGCTAGCCTGAGTTGGATGTCAGCTGGGATAGAAAATTCTCTCCTAAAGTGTTCAAGTTTTTCTAAGGTATCTATCATCTACCTAAACATACCCATTATCTCGACTTAGAGTGTTTTGGGATGAATGTCAAAGAGAAGAAAATGGTAGGGATTGATAACTTCAACTAAAACCAAAACTGGAACTGGGACAAAGATTTTTGAAGATCTAGAGGGAATTTGTTTCAATTTTCCTAAAGAACGTGATTTCTATCAAATCCCAAACCTAAGTCTATATGGAAACAAGAATCAAAGGGCAAGAATCTGGAGACAAGTCAAAGAAAAACAGAAAAGAACATGATTCAGAGTCAAGAAAGCAACATTTTTTCAAGAAACACTGAGTAGGTATGTGCGGATGTGTAAAGGCGAAGAACAGTGGCAAAAATTATTAAAGCTTCAAACCTATGAACATTATGTACGTGTGTGCAAGAATCACAAACCGTGTGAATAGACACAAGGATGTATTGGACAACACGAATCACAGACAAATACGAGATTCAAAATACAACAAGGATTCAAGAACAAAAACTGATTTGCAATGGCAACAAATAGCATGTAAACATGTAACAGATTTGAAACAAATCAAAAGAATAATAAAAGACTGAAAAGAGAGGAAATCAATGGCTTACCGAGGAAACAAACGTCGGGATGAGTACCGCCGGAGTCAGATGATGTGAATGGTCGCAAATAGATGATGAAAAGGTCACCGAAGGAGGTAATCGGAACAGTTGGAGAGATTGAAAGCTTGAACAATGGCAGTTTGGGAGAGAGGCGTTAGAGAGAGAAAGTTTCAAGGAAAAATGAATACTCAACAGTGAAGAGAGAGAGAGAGAGAAATTTTGTCAAAATTATGAAAAGGCAACAAACCATAATGATATGCCTTGGGCGACGTGTCTGTTAGGTGGCGTGTGCAAAAACGATGTGACCTAAAGGTGCGTGTCAGGTACGAATCAATAAGAGAAGGACGCATGGCGAAAACGGTTGAGAAGACCGTACGTGACAGCTCATGTGCAAATAAAACTCTTGGAGTTTTGGATTTAATAAGGCAACAACCTCAGGTAGAGGAACGATCCCAGTTAAGGAGCTTGGTCAGTGGCAAAGTTGGACAGTAGAGTACTGGGGTACGCGAAGCCGACGAGTAATTATCTCGGCCGTAGAAGGAAAGAATGAACTTTGACCGATGAGACAATATAGGTTCCATCACCTCAGATTTTCGAGGTAATGGAACCTAGAGGGCAGTTGTAGGGGCATATTTTGTGAATGACAGCCTGTGGCCGAGGTAACGCCTACGTGTCAACCAAAGTGTCACGTGGCTTGGTCATGTGCGAGATGATCTCGGCTAGGCCAAGGTTATCTTTGGAGATATCGGAATCCGAGATGAGCGAATAAGGGACAAAAGTCCTAGAATGGAGAAGACCTCAGTTTGGATAAAGATAAAACTCTTAGGGAGTTTATCTCTATCCAGCGGAGAGTCCATGACAAGTATTGAGTCAAAGTCCATTGAAGTTAGGCTTTTAAAGGGATCAGGTTAATGCTGGCTATAAAAGTAAGGCATCATCGTGGGTCTAAGATATGCTTTTTATGCTCTGTCTAGTGAGTTAAACATTATTCGCTATCTTTGAGAGATAACTACTGACTTGATCGTTGGAGTGCCCCTAGGTAGACGAACCACCACTGGATTCTTATCTTTCTATAACAAGTTGTTCGGGTTTAATTTATTCTGCCAGTGCTCTCCTGTTGAGTTTCCTTGTTTGGTTTTTGTCGTCAAAAATCAACACCCACAAACATGAATACCCTTTTTAGATGATAGAAAGTGAAACAACAATTTTGATAGTTAAAGTACACTTTTCACTGTTCTTTTTCCTTCAGAAGGTTGCTAAAAGTCGTCTCAATTGAAGAAATTTAAGTATTGTAGTTATTATCGATCAAAACTAGTATCAGATAACCCAAAGGTGTTTGGCAACTTGGTAAAGGCTTGGGGGTTAAGACCCTAGGTCCCAAGTTCAAAACCCCTTCAGCCAATCTCCTGGGCGTAGGGTAGTTGGTTAGGAGGTTAGCCTCAAGTTATTGCTACCACATCACTTGGTGTGGGCCTAGTGCTCCCCCACTGTTCGAGTCCTGACTTAAGCGGAGCTTATCTTGGGAGGTCGGGGCAAGTTCCCAGGTTATAGTCTCCTATCCCAGAACGGACAACAGAACACCTTGGCAATCTCTGCGAGGGGCGCTGCCCTGGACCTGTGGGAGAATGGGAGGATTTTCCTGTAACAAAAAAAAAAAAGAAACTAGTATCAGATTAGCCTTGAAGAACCAAAGATCTTCTATTATCAATTATTTTATTTATTTATTTATTTATTTCTATCTCTGTCTCAAAACATTCATAATTATTAAATCATTAATAATTTTAATATAATAAATGACGAATTACACTAACAGTCCCTATAATTTGAGCTTGTGTTACTTTAATCCCTGACTTTTCAATTGTGACACATTTTATCTTAAATTTTAAATCTTATTTCAAATAAGGACAATTGAAAATACCATTGCTCAATTTCAAGGGCAAAGTCGTCAATTTGATAAAATATAAACTAATTTGACAAAAATAAATGTCAAAAAAATATTTTTGAATTTTTAAAAATTATTTCTACCAATCAAAGATAATTATGTAAAATTGATAAATCTTTTACATATTCATTTATAAATTAACTTTTATTATGTGTTTGGATGATGATCATGTAATGGTTGGTTGTTTTTTTGAATTTTTTTTATTATAGTTATTATGTAATAGATGGTTGTATTTGTTGTTAACAGATATTTTTGAATGATTATCATGTAATGGATGGTTATTATACTTTCAATGTGTAATCGATATATTAAACATATAAAATATTTTTAGTTTTGGATTTTTTGATTTAATGGATTGGTTTAATAATAAGATCAAAATTGTCGCTATATTTGACTTTTGAAAAAATAGTAACTAATTTAATAAAAATAAAAACACCCACCCATTACATAATCATCATCCAAACATATATTAAAAATTAATTTGTTAAAAATAAATAAATAAATATGTAAAAGATTTATCAATTTGATATGATTTTATCTTTGGTGGGTGTAAATAATTTTTAAAAATTAAAAAATAATTTTTTAATATTTATTTTTATCAAATTGATCATTTTATCTTTGAAATTGAGCAATGAATTTTTAATTGTCTTTATTTAAAATAAAATTAAAAATTAAAAATCAAATATATTACAATTAAAAAATCAATAATCAAATTAATACATATTTTACATTATAAAAACCGTTAATATAATTCACCTTATAATAAACTCAAAACATGATCTAACAAATATCAATATTTTAAAATTAGTACTTATCCTCACTGGTGCAATTATAAGCTTTCTAATTCATCAAAACCACTACTTGTGTTTCTAACATGTTTAGCCGTCAGAGAGGACTTCTTTAGATTCACGTGTTGTAACTTGGATTTTGTATTAACTGTAAAAGATAATATTAATTAGGGGGTAAATGGGCTGAACTGAACCGAATCAAGCCAAATTTTTATATGTTTAAATTTGTTTATTAAGGATTAATTGAGCTCTAATCGAACTTAAAAAATCGAGCTCGAGTTCGGTTTGTCAAATATTTGTTAAACCGAGTTCACCCGATTACATAAACGAGTCGAGTTCGAACTCAAGCTTGAGCTTAAATAAAAATTAAATTTAAATTAATTTACTTATTAAGATAAAAAAAATATAAAATATGAGTAAAATATATAATAATGCTTATATTAATAATAAATTTCATTAATCAAATATGTAAATTTACACAAACACCAAACATAAATAAAAAATAAAATAGATTATTGAAATTTTATTTAATATATTATTAAAAGTAAATAGTAATTTTTTTATTTTTATGTTCATGATCCTTGTCAAGCCAAGGTTAGGACTATTTGAGCTCGGCTCGATTAATAAACAAACTTAAAAATCAAGTTCGAACTCGTTCATTTAGTAAACGAGTCGAACTCAAATGAGATTTAAACAAGTCAAGCTCGAACGATTTAGGAAGAGCTCGATTCATTTGCTACCCTAATAATAATATGTGATTATGATTTCTTGAACACCTACCTTCCTTATCTTTTCTCATATTGGGCATCAACGATTATTGGTTTTTTTTTTTTGGGTCCATTTAAGACACAAAATGATGGTATTTTTTTTCCAAAAAAAGGGTAAAAAATACTCTATTTCTTTTTTATTCTGAATTTGACTTTGGTTACTTATTTTTTTAATTATAACAATTAAATTTTCAGATTTCAAATTGTGTTCCGATGTGGTTTTTCTATCACTCCACAGTTTAAAATTTGAGTAAAAGTTGATTCATGAGGAAGCAAAGTAAAATTTAAGCAAAAATTAGAGGGTGAAAAGAGTAATTTTCTTTCTTTTTTTTTTTTTCTTCCAATGCCCTTAAAATGTGCTCATGTGGCTCTGATGTGGGTAATTTTTGTCCGATATTTTGATGATAAGTGACAGGAGGATCACATTAAAACATGAGTTAAAGTATGAAGATTTAATTGTTGTACTTAAAAGATAAGGGATCAAAGTGAAATTCGGATAAAAATTTAAAGGTGAAAAATGTAGTTTACCCAAAAAATATTCAAAAAAATTGCTTAGAATTATAAACAGATGGCCTATATTCATGCTGAAACTTTGATAATTAGGAAAGAGAAACCAAAAGTACCACATTTCCAACTTTCAGATAATCAAATTTATGTTATTTTTATTTTATAAATTATAAGTAGAAATTGCACCAAATACTCTAATACATATTTGTAAAATAAAAAAACTATTTTGGCACATTTATTTTCGAATTTTAAAGAATTGTAAGTAGAACTCACGCTAAATTATTTTTGAATTTTGGAATACTATTGTGGCACAAAAATTAAAACGATGAGAAAACTATACGAGTTTTTATTTACAATTTACAAAATTTTTATAAATATAAACCAAAAAAAATTGTAAATATCAATGTTACTTAACAAGATTCTAGTGCTTTCAATTTTTTTTTTTTTTTTTTTACTTTGAAAAATAGTTAAAACAAAAACGAAATGAGAAGTTAATTAAAAGTTGATTTTTTATTTTTTTTGACTTTTTTTGAAAAAAAAAATGCATAAAAAAAAAAATAGAAATAATATGACCTAAAATAAATTAAAAGTCAAAATTTAACAAATTCCCAAATTCGACCTAACTGGTCTTCAACATTCAAGGTTTTCATTGTACTTTCTTCCACAAGTACTCTCTATTACGAGGAAACTGTTTGAAGGGTTCATATGCAAGGACATATATAATTTATATAAGTTTTTATAAATATACATAAATTATTTTATGAAATTATATAACTTAAATATAAATTCATGTAAATTAATTTATAAAAATTTGAAATTTCACAATTTGGCATAAATTTTCACAAACATAAGTAAGTCATCTCACAAAATCGCATAGTTTAAAAACATATTCAAGTAAATTAATTCATAAAAATTTGAGAAATTACAACTTATCGTAAGTTTTTAGAAATATATATAAGTTAACTTACAAAATTATTTAACTTAACACAAATTCGCATAAATTAAGTCATAAAATGTGTTGTAAGTTCTCATAAAAATGTGTAACTTAAGTCACAAAAATACATAAATAAATAGCCTTGCACACTCAAAAATTATCCCTATTATGAATGGGAAACCCTATATACACACCCCTTTAAGGGTGTATATCATATGTACCCTATCATAATTGGCGTAATTTTATTATAAAATTTCGTAAAATCAACTACAAAATGCGTCACCTCACCACAAATTAACATAACAAAATATTCAAAATTTTGTAATTCATGTAACAAAAATTTGTGACTTGATTATGATATTTTTGATTACGTCAATTTATGGTAAGACTATATATTTTGCTATTAATGTTACAAAATTTTATAAAAAAATTATCCCAATTTGTAATAAGGTGCATATTCCCATTATAAATTCGTCATGTCATAGTTGTTAGAGCAAGCTGAATTTCATTTCTATTTACACATCTTAAACCACCACAAATATTGCATGTGCTGTGTCACTTTCGGATCTAAATACATATACAGCGGAGAATATATTGCAAGTTGAAAATATCATAATATTCGAATTGTCTACCACGTAAGTCATACAATAAAGGATATTCATACAAAAAATTAATTTTATTAAAAAATTATAAATACAAAAATAAATTAATTTTATTTTGTAAAACGAATGGTAAATCTAATTAAAATTTAAATTATTTATTTTATAAAACAAAATATGATTTGTTCTTATATTTATAATTATCCGATGAAATTAATTTTTTATATGAATGATTTTTATTACCAAACTTACTAGATAGACGGTTCGAATTATTATTGAGAATCCGAATCAAAACTCGTAAAAGAAATATGAAGAAGAACTTATGGAGGGGAACTTATCCAATGTTCAACCAGCACATTTATAATTTTATTCATCTTTAATTTTTAATTTTATATTTTTTCCTCCTGTCATCATCAAGGGTGTTTTTAGAGGTAATCAACTGAAAATTTAAGGAAAATTTTCAAACAATAATAATTTATCTCACTAATCTGGGAGCACTAATAGACCACTAATGAGATAAAAATTAAAAAAAAAAAAAAAACATGAACAAAACATTTCATCATGTGAGACTCACTCCACTTTAAAACTATTAGTGCTGTTTTTTTTAATCGTCTCACTCATTTTTTATTTTCAAATCAAATTGGTAATGGACTTCTAGATTATATAGCTAGAGACATAAGAGAATTTTGTAGACCAGAGGCGAAGACTTAGCCTATGACAGACACCACTCAAGACGCACATTTTGGGAAGTTGGTAAAAAGCTGGCTTTTTTTTTTTTTTTTGTTTTTTTTTTTTGTTTTTGTGATGTTGATTTTTTTTTTTTTCTTTTTTTGTTTTTTGGTTTTGTGATAGGTGAGAAAAAAAAAAAAAAAAAAAAATTGGCTTTTTTTACGACCTTCCCAAAAGGGCACGTAATCATGTTAGAAATTTTAGACGTAATCAACTCAAATTAATTAGTAATGGATGGAGAATATCTAAATTATATAAATCGAACTCGAGTATGTATTATCCGGTAAATTTTTTTTTTCTTTGGTACACAGAAGGTGTAGCTTGGGAAAGGAAAAAATCTTGTAAGTGAGAAAACTCAAATCTTTACATTGTGTTTAATTAAAAAATTTAGAAAGAAATATATATAAAATTAGATAATATATAAATATATATTTTATATATATATATATTTCTTTTTAAATTTCCCAACCAAATTACCTAATCGAAAACAAGAGCTTGACAAATCAGGTAGCTTTAATTGAGGCCTTAGCTAGTTAATTTAGGCAATAGATCTTGCCGCTCTAGTGGAGGATGGGACAAAAACAAAAAAAAACAAAAAAAAAATTATCTCCACAAAAGTATGTCAGATTTTATATTTATTATGAAAAATCAATAATTTTTCACAAATAAATTAATTAATAGTAATAAAAATTAATACAAAAAAAATTAAATCAAAAGGAAGACAAGAATTTTACGTGGTTCCCTCAATGTGAGATACGTTCACGAGATCGAAATCTGATTCCACTATCAATCAAATAAGTTTCCAAACAATTACAAACGAGACACGAATGATTTCACAAACTACTCTTAGGTGAATTTCAAATAATCACAAATAAATAAAAAGAAAAATCTCACCAAATAGATGAATAAAAATTTTCGAAAACAGAATTGAAGAAAATTAAAAATAATCAACAAAAATCAGCCAAATATCTACGCAACTAATGCTTCAAAGTAGCCAATAAAACGAAGCAACCCAGCAGCCAAAATGTAGCCTCTTTGACCCAAAACTTTTTCACTCCACCGAATTAATTTCAATCAACATTAATATTAAGTCGTTGCTGCTGCTACTTTTTGGAAGACTAAAACAATATATATATATATATATTGTTGACTTTTGAATTTTTATCAAAATCCTAGCTATTATTATTAAGCTTTCAAAAGATAGATATAATATATTAAAAATATATTATAACCAATCCCAATCTCAAATCAAATCAAATTCTTTTAATAAATCAATTGGGTCCCAAACTCCACTAATGAGGTATACCCAACAATTCTCCCCCTACCGACTTAGGTGGAAACATCAATCATATCCGCCAAAGTTCGACACTTGAAATATTTGTTCCTCGACAAAGTCTTAGTCAACATATCCGAAATATTATCATTTGTGTGAACCTTTTTGAGTTGCAACAATTTCGAATCTAACACATCACGAATCCAATGGTACCTTACATCATTGTGTTTCGATCTTGAATGAAAAGTAGAATTTTTACTTAAGTGAATAGGACTTTGACTATCACAATAAAGCACATACCTTTCTTTCTTCAAACCCAACTCTTGCAAAAATTTCTTCAACCATAACTATTCTTTGCAAGCTTCTGTAATGGCAATAAATTCAGTTTCGGTAGTTGAGAGAACAATACATTTTTATAATTTAGATTGCTATGCCACACCTCCTCCTACAAATGTCATCACATACCCCGAAGTAGATTTCCTAGAATCAACATTACCGGCCATGTCAGAATCTGTGAACCCATCAAGTATCGGCTTACCATCCTCAAAACACAAACACAGCTTCGAAGTCTCTCGAAGATACCTTAGAATCCATTTTACAGCTGCCCAATGTTCTTTACCCGGATTAGAGAGAAACCGACTCACCACACCAACGACATGAGCAATATCCGGCCTTGTACAAACCATGGCGTACATCAAAGAACCAACTGCTGAAGCATAAGGAATTTTCAGCATCTCTTCTTTATCTTTCTCACTTGTAGAACATTGATTTGAACTAAGTTTGAAATGACCTGCAAGTGGACAACCAACCGGCTTTGCTTTGTCCATGTTGAACTTCTCAAGCACTTTCTCAATGTATCTTTCTTTAGACAGCCAAATCAGTCCCCTTTTGCAATCACGAACAATTTTCATACCAAGTATTTGCTTTGCCGGTCCCAAATCTTTCATAGCAAAAGACTTGCTCAATTCTAGTTTTAACTTGTTAATCATGGTAGAATCTTGACCCACAATTAACATGTCATCAACATAAAGCAAAAGAATAATAAATTTGCCATCCGAAATTTTTTTTACAAACACACAATGATCCGAAGTGGTTTTAAAAAAAATAATTATTCATCATGAAAGAGTCAAATTTTTTGTACCATTGCCACGGAGCTTGCTTGAGACCATACAAACTTTTCTTCAATTTGCAAACAAATTTCTCTTTCCTTTTCTCTACAAAATCTTCCAGTTGTTCTATGTAAATTTCTTCTTCAAGGTAACCATGAAGAAATGCGGTATTCACATCAAGTTGCTCAACTTCAAGGTTCACACTTGCAACCATGCCAAGTACAACCCGAATAAAAGACATCTTCACAATTGGCGAGAAAATCTCATCAAAATCAATACCTTTCTTTTGCTCAAAGCCTTTCATAACAAGACATGCCTTATACCTTAGATTCTTGCTAGAATTCTTCAATTTGAAAACCCATTTATTTTTTAAAATTTTCCTCCCCTTAGGCAACTTCACTAAATTATAAGTGTAATTTTCAAATAAGGAATTCATCTCCTCTTCCATGACCTTTTTCTAATTATCTTTCTTTGCATGCTCAATTACTTCTGTTACGATCCAAACCCGCCCCTATGGGTTTAGCATCAGAATCGCCAAGAATCCGAGATTACTGCGTAAAGAATACAAGAAAACAGAGTCTGAGAGCATGGCGGAAGCCAAGACGATAATAAAACAATATCCAATGAGTCAGGATACCAGTATGCAAAAAGACTTTTCATACATTCACATATAGATGATACAGAACAGTATGCACAATATTTACAATCGGACAAAGCAGGGGCCTAACCCCATTAGACAGTACAGTTCTATCAGTTCATACAGTATTACAAAAACGGAACAAAAGGGGGAAACTAAAACACCCCATAGCCTAAGCTTGGTAGGCTCGGAACCTTACAGTGAGGCACGATGGTTGGCTTGACAAAACTGGAGTTTACCCTGACGCTTCTAGCTTTGATCCGGTGCCTGTACACCTACATATATATATATATATATATATGAGCAGTGAGCTAAAGCCCAATGAATAACACAATACGTAAAGGGGTTTAGAATGAATGTCCTTACAGTAATGAAAACAGTTTATTAAATCAGTATATCAGTTGTTCAGTACAGTAAACAGTCATATGTGGTACATCCATTAACATAACAGTAAACAGTAAGTCTTAGAAGACCGAACAGTAAATGATGGCCATCAATCAGTAAACAGTGGTGGTTCCAACGAGGGAACCGACAGAGATCTCTGTAACAGTAATAGTCAATAACAGTAGTTGCTAAGGATGCCACAATACAGTTCAGAATATAGGACATACATTCATTCAATTAACAGTGACAGTTCAGAAAACAGTACAGTTCAGTATTCAAAAAATAATCATTTTGAACATATCTTTACACAATTGTTACTCACAGAGTTCTGGGCTACAGTAGGCTAGAGCGTCTCCTCAAAATGCCAACCCTAGACAGTACAAAGTGAACACACACTAAGCTACACAGTTGGGAAGGATAATAATAATTTAATCCCTAAATGCCTCGATGTGTTCTACATATATATCCTCATTAAGATATCTTAAACTAGACCTAAGAATGCCTAGGATGGGATGAGAATGCAAAGATGTATTGTAAAACATTTTAATTTTTCGGAAACAGAGAGTCCCGCCGAGCGCAGTTTCCGCCGGCGACACAACAAAGGTCTACGCTCGAGCGTAAACTCCACCACTCGAGCGGACCAAAAAGTACTGGATGCTCAAAAATCACGCTCGATTGGGCGCTCGATAGTCGCTCGAGCGCCAAATACCCCGCCGGCGGATCAGAATGCAAAGGCAAAAGTCTTGGATGCTCGAATTTCGCTTCGGCGGAGTACAAAATCTGGAAAACCCAGATTGCACCTTCAAGCTAAAAATCAAGTTTAAAATACACTAAATTCGATCCTCTTGGGCCAAATTTCTGGAAAACACAAGTAAACTCATAAAACATGTTACAAAGGTCAATTTAAGGAATCAAGGCCCAAGGGTGTTTCAATTAAACTCATTTTCAAACTGTAGACAGGCCCGCAGGAGACCTCGCTACAGCTCGGACTCGATTTGTTGTCACGGTTCTTAATCTCAAATCAAAGAGTCCAAATCTGGCAAATCGTTTTGAGAAAACAAATTTTTGAAAGAAGTGCCAAACATGGACTGCTTTGCCAGATACAAAGTCGCCACCTAAATATTTTATTTTGGAAAATTTAGAAAACCTTGACTCGTTGCCTAAGGCCACGTGTCCGTCATCATTAAAGTTGCCTTGGCTCGGGAACTTGGGTACGATTGGGGAAGGTCACTTCATGAGCACCCCCGCTCGCCCGATCAAAAATCGGCCTCTACTAACCATGATATCTAGTTTTGAAAACATTGTGTGCTCTTATTCCGGCTATTAGCCTAGATTTACTATGTGATGCGCACAGCATACAAATATAGACGGGGTCGCCTGAATTAGAACAAAACATCTCCTGTTTGTTTTTGAAAGATGGTTTGCTACCCGCAGGTAGGCTTAAAATGCAGATTTTGCCACCCTCGGGTGGGCTTAGAAAACATGATTTTGCCACTGTCTAGTGGGCTTAAAACAAACATTTGATGAATTGTTCCATTCCAAATAACCCAACCTCCACCCATAGGCATCCAAACAGGTATATCACATAAGCAGTTAGCCTCATGGTAAGCATGCTATTCATGGCAACACTCACACGCATGCAAGGATGCTAAAGCATAAAACTCACCGAGTACTCCAAGCCAAAAAAGAAGCTAATTAGAAATCCATGCATGATCCTAAGTATACAGAAATGCCTAATGCAACACATGCAAAAATGCAACTATAGCAGGCTCGGCTATTCTAAACATGGCATATGGAATGCTACAACTAACATGTATTCAACTTAGAATTGAAATACAAATTCAGTTAGTATGATGCGCCGAGCCCGGTGCATGCAAAATAGATGAATGAATGCAAACATGCTATCATATTGTATGCTAATCGAAACATGCCCTAATCTAACCATGATAAGCAGGTAAATAAAAGGGAAGAAAGACGTAGGGTTGGAAGACATACATCACACTCACCCACACTTATTACAATTATGCCCTCACACAGAGGGTCCAAATAAATAGTACAGTCCAAATATGTACAAATCCCTAATTAATTTTCAAATTAACTAAGAAAAATAATAAACTGGCATGCAAGCCAAGGACTGTCTTGATTCTTCTTCAGGTGATGAATGATGCATGTCCGGGTTGACTTGTGCAGAAATCCACTGCGATGCCCTAATTAGCCTCTGTTTTGCAATGGTTTTTGGAAAGCGCGCCAAGCCTCAGAAGACTGCTGATTCTTGATTTGCTGCAACAGAGAGCAAGAAAGGGGCATGGCAATGTATTTTCACAAATGTATGCATGCCTCGATCCTCATGCCACCAATCACGCATCTCGATGCATGATGGCCGAGGAATCAAATTGCATTACTCAATATAGAATGAATACACATGAAAACTCAACTAAACCTAACTCCATCATGGATAATCCGGAGTGTCGGTGACTGGGGAATTGAGACACGTTCCGTCACTCGGAGTACGAAACGTACCTCGTTTCCCGTACTCGGGCTAACTCCTATCCCGAACACAATGCAATATGCATGACATGCATGAATGCAACTAAGATACAACCTAACATGCACAATGCTATGAAATGGCATACACGATGCACGAGGTAACATGGCATACACAATGCGCTAACATACAACCTAGCATACACAACGCTATGAAATGAAATGGCATACACAATGCATAATGGACTTACACCAACATAAGTGGACCTCAGCCACACTCACATAGGAGGCCATTAGATGGAAATGAGACAACTCGAAATGCGTACACGCATGCACGCAAACCGAGGACCGACCCTAAGACACCAAATGTCACTCTAACAAGTCATGGAAAAACATGGAATATGGCATACTAGCATGCAAATTTCAGAGGCAATAAGTGATGCAAAACAGTTCCGAAACATGGCAAAATGACACCCGATGCATGGAATGAATCCCGAAACATGAAATTAGGCGCATGGAATGACCTACGGCTATGCAATGCATGCATTATTTGAATATGAAGTGTGAAGACAGAATCAAGAAAGCCCCAAAACAAGCATATTTACAGTTCTAATCAAGGCCAAACAGTGGGCAAAAATAGGGCTAAACTAGCATGCAAAAATGGCCCTGAAAGCAAGATAATGAAGCAACTAACAGATGCTGGCCCTAAACAGAGAAGGTCCCTTCTACAATGTTGAAGAGGGGCCCAAAATATGATGTTTTACAGTTTATGTCAAGTCACAAAAATAGACACAAGTATGGAAAAATTCCTATGCAAGAAATGGGCTAAAATGGAGACAAAGAAGCAACTGATACATGATGGCCTCAAACAGATGAAGGTCCTTCAACAAAGTTGAAGAAAAACCTAAAACATGACTTTTTATAGTTTATGATCAGACCCAAAATAGTATACAAGTATGCTCAAAATGCTATGCAAAATAAGGCCTAAAAAGAGGTTACAACACAAAGTATACAAAAGATGCTCCAAACAGAAATAGACCCCTAATGAAACATGAAGAGGGGGTCAAAATAAGACCCTTTTCAGTTTGGACCAAAGTCCAAAAACAGAAGCACAATAGGCTAATAAATCATGCAAAAATGGGACCAAAAGATGGATATCAAAGCAAGTGGTACATGGAGGATTCAAACAGTGATAATCCCTTCTATAATATTGAAGAAGGGCTCAAAATAAGCCTATTTACAGTTTACATGATGCCTCAAAACAGATTATACATAGGCCTAAAATGTTACACAATAAATAGGCATACAAGGGAGATAATGAAGCAAGTGCCACAAGGGAGCCTCAAACAGTGAGAGACTCTTAAAAAAACATGAAATATAGCTCAAAATAAGCCTATCTCTAGTTAGGGTCAGAGCCCCAATATGCAAGAACAAGGAGCTAGAATATAGACCAAGAAAAGAGCAAAAAGAGGGAAAATGAGACTCACCCTTGAAGACTAGTCTTTCATCAACTCTTGGTCCAAAATCTAAGCTTTCAACCTCTTCAAAAGAGTCCCAAAGTGTTGGAATAAAGGATGAAGGTCTTGTGCTATGAGTTGGTGTGTAAAAATGGTGTAAGAATCAAAGGGTTTTGATGGTTAGAATGTAGAGAGAGAGAGAGATTTAATGTGAGAGCTCCACAACAAAATTTTTTAACCCCTAAAACACAACTGGGGGGTCTGTTATATAGACACAAGAGGGTGGAAAAGAGGGGGGGAAATGGGGGGGAAATGAAATTCAAATTTCCCTCTAAAATGGCCAAAAAGTGAGATATAAAGGCAAGTGGTAGCTGCTGGTCCCAAACGGCTGAGAGCCCCTCAACAAAGTTGAAGAGGGGCTCAAAACAAGATACTTTGTAGTTTACAACCAAGTCTGAAACAACTCACAAGTAAACCTAAAATACCGTGCAAAAATAGACCTAAAAGAGGGTTTAAACACAAAGTGTAAAAAGGGAGTTTCAAACAGAAAAAGGTCCTTAATCAAACATGAAAAGGAGCTCAAAATATGACTATTTATAGTTTGGGTCGGAACCCAACAATGCTTGCAAGCAAGGCTCGGGGGCCAAAACGCGCAGTTTAGGGCCCCGAAAACTGACTGTTAGGCACCGGAAGTGGTGTTCGACCACGAAGTTGGTCTCTCGGACCACAGTGTCCCTCAAAAGGGAGGAAATAAGGTATGTACCAAAAACTGGAGCAAACGGAGGTAGTTAGGTGGTCTTGAACCGAGGCACTCGGCCTGACGGCTTTGAAAACCGGGAACTAGGCTCCAAATGGGAAAAATGGCCTACGACCACGAAACGTAGCCTACGGCCACTGAGAGATGATCTACGAGACCTCTCCCTCCCTTCAGGAAGAGAAAACAGAGAAAATAGAGCCTGGTTCGCAAACCGAGGTAAAGTACAAAAGAGTCCGGAAGTCCGGAGGCAAGGCTCGCAGCCGAGACTCTAAAACCTCTGAACGAGCACGATATGCAATATCACCAAGCGCTCAATCAGTGACGTCTGAGTCTTAAGATCGGTAAAAAATGGGGTGTCTACACAAACCCATTTTTCATGAACAATGTTCAAACATGCTACAAAGTGACATGTATGTGATTAAATCAACTCAAAGCTTCAAATGCTTGCTAAATCAACTCAAAGCTTCAAATGCTTGCTCAAATGAGCTCATTCCTTTCAAAACAAGATGGAATCATGGACTACTCTCAAAATATGGACATGCATGTAATGAAATCATGAACTATGACCTCAAAACTTAACAATTCAAACATACATGCATAGAGTGAGCTTCAATTTAACATGCTAAGACTAAGACATGACTTAGCTCTCTAATTTGGCATGAACCTTGCAAGAATCAACCTTAAATACAACAATGGGTGGTTGAAATTCATACCTAAGTCTTAAATTAGTGGTGTAGGAGCTCAATTTACAATTATCCTCTAAGATCACCAAGTCTTCAAGCAATTCACAAGTAAAATTGAGATGAAAACAACTTCTCTAGTTTCTCTCTCTCTAAATTCGTTTGTACTAGAGAATAAGGCTGAGGAAATGGTTTGTTTCAAGTGTAATGAGGCTCCAAAAATCATTAAACAAAGGTCCACTAGATGGTAATATGGTAATTAGGTCTAATTTGTGCAATTTATCAATATTTAATCTACTTTAATCATACCAAATCACATTTCAGATAAATATACCATAAAATCACATTATTTCTACTGATCATGGAACATCAATCAATTTTGGATTCGGCCGCCGATAAGGCCTTCAATTTACAGTTTAACCATAAAAACTGAACAGATAATTAAACAGTCAAACAGATAAAATACAATTCAAACAGATACAAGCAATCAATTCAGTTTCAGATTTCAGTCAGTCAGTTCGGTATTTTGATCAGTTCAATTATCAGTCATAATCAGTCTCAGTTTAACAGTATTCGATAGTTTGTCGGTTAACAGTGGTGAGGGTTATTACAACTTCTTGGTAGCTCTTGGGTTCCCTTTGATCGGAAATCAACACAAATTCATTGGGAAGATACTTTCTTGAAGGTTGTCGGTCTCTTGTAGATTTCCTCAACTCAAGTTGTGATGGCGGTTCTTGAGTTGGATACTTTTCCTCAATTTCGGGCTCAACTTCATTTGGAGTAACATCATCCTCTGCATCTTCAGTAAGTGGCTGCATATCTCCCCCATTTTCATCATCAACAAAAGATGAAGGAGATGGATCCATGTCAATGAGATCACTAGTTTTTGGCTCCGGTTGATCACCTTTACCAAAGTCTTCAATTGTTTGGTCTTCAAGAAACACAACATTGCAGTTTAGAATGACTTTCTTGTCAACTGGATCCCACAATCTATACCTGAATTCATCACGCCCATAGGCAAGAAAAATACGTTGTCTTAATTTACTATCAAGCTTGGACCTCTCATCCTTTGGAATGTGAACAAAAGCTCGGCAACCAAACACTCTTAAGTGCTCATAAGACACATCTTTGCCAGTCCAAACTCTTTCTGGAACATCACCATTCAAAGGATAGGAAGGAGACAAATTGATTACATCAACCGCTGTCCTCATTGCCTCACCCCAAAAAGATCTTGGCAATTTAGCTTGTGAAAGCAAACACCTTATTCTTTCTACAATAGTGCGGTTCATCCTCTCGGTAATATCATTTTGTTGAGGAGTCTTCTTAACCATCTTTTGGTGCCGAATACCTTGGCTGTGACAATGCTCATTAAATGGCCTAATGTATACCATAATTGTCTGATCAGATGCACTTCAATTTCTACCATGTTTCTCTTTCAATCATGGCTTAAAAATGCTTAAATACTTCTAAAACTTGATTTTTAGTTTTTAGTATAAAAGTCCAAACTTAAAGTAACAAAATAAAGTGTATCACTATGTGTTCTAACTTTTAAAGGACCACAAACATTTGAATGAATCAATTCCAAAATATTTTCTTTTCTAGAAGCAATATTTTTGTGAAAAGAAACTCTATGTTGTTTACCCGCCAAACAATGAACACAAGTTTTAAGATGTGTACCTTTCAAATCGAGTAGAAGCTCTTTCTTGAACAAAACTTGTGTTCTTTTTCACTCATATGACCACTCATATGGCCAAGCTGCTTGTGCCATAATTCGGTAGAAGTATCATCTTCAAGTGCATTGACAACACCTTTACAAATTTTTCCTTACATTAAATAAAGTGTATAAGTCTTCTTGCACTTAGCCACCACCAAAGAACCCTTTGTGAGCTTCTATATTTCATCACCAAATTTGTTGTTGTAGCCTTCATCATCTAGCTTCCTGGTAGAGATCAAATTGAGGCGAATGTCGGGAACATGCCTCACATCTTTAAGTAACAACTTGCAGCCCAAATTTGTTTCCAAGCAAACATCACCCATACCAATAATCTTGGACAAACCTTCATTACTCATTCGAACAGAACCATAATCTCCGTTGGTGTAGGTAGTGAAGAAATCAACTCAAGAAGTCACATGAAAAGAAGCACCGGAATCAATCACCCAATTGCTCTCTTGGCCCACAAAATTGATGCAATCATCTTTATAAACGACCATGAGATCACCATTGGTAGTAACCGCTGTTGTGTCTTCTTATTTCTTATCCACACTTTTGTCATGTCTTTTTTCCTTGTTCATGAGTTTTCGACATTCCCGCTTCATGTGCCCTTTCTCATGACAATAATAGCACTCAATGTCTTTCTTTGAAAAAGAAACATCTCTTGATTTGTCATGGCTTTGATCACGACCGTGAGGAGCTTTTCCTTGTTTTGCTTCGGCCTCTCATAACAAATGCTTCCGAATGAGAAGAATCCGCTGATTTTCTTCTAGTTTCTTCATTCAACAAGCTACTAGTGACTTGGCTCATTGTGAGAACTCTATCGGACGTCGAATTACTAACTATCACAACCAAAGTCTCCCAACTTTCGGGCAAAGAACTAAGTAGCATCAAAGCCTGCAACTCATCATCAAAAATAATTTTTATAGAAGCAAGTTGGTTAACAATACTCTTTATTTCATTCAGATATTCCAGAATAGGGTTGTCCTCTTTATATTTTAAATTAACTAACTTACGAAACAGAAAACTTTATTTGTAACTGATTTCCTATCATATAGGCCTTTTAATTTTTTTCATAAATCATGTGCTAAAGTTTCAGTAGCAACATGATGAAACACATTGTCATTAATCCATTGACGGATAACTCCAATGGCTTTTCGATTAAACTTCTTCCATTCATCATCTTTCATATCATCAGGTTTGCCACTATCATCCTTAATAGGCCCATACAAATCTTTACAAAATAATAAGTCCTTCATTTTAGTTTTTCAAGTTACCCAATTGCTTCCATTGAAGCTAGACATATGACTCACATTCCCCTCCATTGATTTACACAAATAAATAAACCTAAATAAACTGTAAGCTCTAATACCAGTTGTTAGGAAAAATCAAGGATTTTACACAAGTAAATCAATCAATGGGAATAAAAACTAGTGCAAAAAAATTAAATCAAAAGGAATATAAGAATTTTATGTGGTTCTCTCAATGTGAGGTACGTCCACGGGATCGAAATCTAATTCCACTATCAATCAAATAAGTTTCTAAACGATTATAAGCGGGACACAAATGGTCTTATAAACCACCCTTAGGTGAATTCCAAATAATTACAAATAAATAAGAGGAAAGATCTCACCAAATAAATGAACAAAAGTCTTTAAAAATATAGTTAAAGAAGATCCAAAATAACCGACCCAAATCAGTCGAATATCTACGCAATCAATGCTCCAAAGTAGCCAATAAAATGAAGCAAGCTAGCAGCCAAAAGGTAGCCTCTTTTGACCTAAAACTTTTTCACTCCACCGAATTGATTTCAATCAATATCAACATGTCACTGCTACCACTACTATTCGGAAGATTAAAACAATATATATATCGTTAAATCTTGAATTTTTATTAAAATTTTAACTATTATTATTGAACTTTCAAAAAATAGAATATAATATATTAAAAATATATTATAACCAATTTCAATCTTAAACTAAATCAAATTTTTTTAATAAACCAATTGAATCTCAAACCCTGTAAAATTACTCAATAATATTTGTCTAACTGGACACTACCATCAAATATTAGGCCACACTAATATACCCAACCTACATTGACGTAAGGTGCTGTTGAAGCAGCACGTGACTTTGCTACGAGAGCATTGATTAACTTTTCAAGATGGCTAGTTTTCTGGTTTATTTTTTTTATTTTTTTTAATTAATCAATTAATTTATTTTTTTGGATCTTGATAGAGGGAACAAAGTTTCTCTTTAGTCCATCAGACTTGCACCTTCAATTCAGCTGGTAGGACTCATTATGAGTCTTACTTTGATATCTATTATATTTTTAAGTTTTAATGTGTAAATTATCTTTAAAAAAAAATTAAATTAATCTAATAATCTCATAAAAATGAACGGTTTATTTTTAAAATTATATGTACTATCTATTTGTATGAAGACAAAGACAATAAAGTTATATAACTATAATTATTAAATTAATCTAATTTTTTCATATATTACCTATAAAATGAACAAAACACATAATTAAAACTCATGATGGCCCAATTGAAGAAGAGTTGAGTTGGGAGAGAGGTGGCACAACTTAGGATCCCAAATTTTCAAAGATATAGAACCTAAAGCCTCAGTTGGATGTTCCACATAGGGCATCAAAAAAACTTTTGGCCTGCAGTCGGGTCTCAAGATGGGCCGGGTTGGAGCCTCCGTTAGGGGTGGGGTGGAGTTGGTCTTCGGCTAAAACTCTTGCTTGGGCCTACATATCTTGTTTTTATGAAGTGAGTGACTTGTTCTTAATATTACAAATGAATCAAGTTGAGCCAAATTTTAATATGTTATGCCTTATTTATAAAGATTTTAATGAACTCAAATTCGAGTTCATATTTAATAAAAATTTAACGAACCAAGTTAGAGTCGAGTTGGCTTAGACTTAACTTGAACTCAAACCTGTTTACAAGCCTTAACAAGTCAAAAACTTTATACTTGCATATGAGACTAAAATTACAATTAAAATTTTGATTTTATAATTATATATACAATATATATAAACATTAAAAAAAAATCAATATTTTACCAAAATAATAATATCTACTATCACTATTATATAAATGTATTATCTATAGTTAACTATTATTTACATTTATATAGTTTAAATATATAAATAACATATTTATCTTATTTTTTATAATTATTTTTATATTATTTAATATATAAATAACAAATATTAAACGAGCCGAGTTTTAGAATATTTGGACTTGTTTATTAAAAATTTAACGAGCTTAAGTTTGAATGCAAAAGAAAAAAAAAATTAACGAACCAAGTCAAACAAACTCTTACCGAGACAAATTCAAACCTATTCACAAATAGCTCTATTTATTTATAGCCGTATTTTCTTAATTCTATCTTCTTATCTTAACAAAGCAATGAATCGATCATTCATTGCATATATATCAACAATAATTAATCAATGTGACAATGAGTGTTTGGAAAACCTTGCTTTCAGAAAATGAAAGATAAAAGACTATTGTGAGAGATTCCAAATGTTCTATCAAAATTTTTATCAAATGTCTCATATGAGTATCGAATATGTGGGTTTCACACTCATGTAAGATATTTGATAAAAATTTTGGTAGAACTTTTGGAGTTTCAACATTTTTGAAGATAGAAAGCAAAGAAAGTGTTATGTAAAAAATATATATATATATTTTAAAAAATTACAAATTGACGTGGACTAATAGCATTTGAAATGGGTCTATTGAAAATGATAAGAATAATTGAACTGCAATATTAATTTATAACTTAAATTAGCAGTTGATCCGTGTAATACACGTATTATTTATAAAAAAAATATTTGATGGTACAATGTGTGTTAGAAAAGAATAATTTTAATTATTTATTTTGATAATATTAGCGCTATCATTCTATACAATTGTTACTTGAATACTTATATATATATATATATATTAATTTTAGTTAAATTATTTGTATATTTTGATAATTTTAGTTCTATCGTATTATAAAAATATAATTATCATATAATAATTTTATATGATATAAATTAAATTATAAAATAGTAAAATAAATATTCATTTTGATATTAAAAATAATGGTTAAATTAGAAAAAGAATTAGTAACGTAAAATTAAAAGTAATTCTAACTATCTAATTTTTTTTTATATTCATTTGGAAAAGAAAAATATGCAGAAATAGAAATTATATAAAGTCTATTAAAAAAAATTAAATATAAACATGTTATAGTTGGATTATTATATAATGATTTTATATGATATATATATATATATTAAATTATAAGATTGTAAACTGAACACTCTTAATTAAATTAAAATATCAATTATATAAAAGAAATTCAACAACGACTAATAAAAAAGAATCACATAAGATCTAAACCCAAAAAGAAAAAATAATAAAAATATCCAAACCATAAATACATCTCAATGTATAAAGTGATTAATTATCCGTAATATGATATTAAAATATAAAAGAATTTACTGTTTAACAATTGAAAAAGTAACTTAAATGATAAATCCAAACTTTAGAGGTTCTTCAAAAATATCATTGTTGTGCAGATTTTTTTTCTTACAAGTTGTGATTATATAAAATAATGTAAGAAATGAAATATAATTTTATATATAGAATCACTAAAAAATTTAAACGATAAATTCATAATATAGAATTAGTATTGGGTATAAAATAATGCAACTTAAAATAAGAAGAAAGAAAAGAAAGAAAAAAGAGAGAGGCAATTTAACATTAAAAAAAAAAAAATTTAATACCTTTGAAAGAATTAAGAAGAAAAATGTGAAACGTAAAATTGGTATTGAATTTGTGGATTATTTCAATTTACAATAAAAAAAATATAGAAAAGAAATATTTGTCAAACAGAGTTTATATAAAATAAGTAAAATTAGTATAATTTAAATTAAGTTTGGATTTATATTTGTCAAATTAGTATAATTTAATTTAAATTAAATTAGTATAATATGGTTTTTTTAGGAAAAAAAAAAAAAAGCTCTTATATTGTGTTATTAAGAATGAAAAAAAAAATATTTTTGTAATAATATATATGAAGATTTGTAAAATAAAAAATTTATTTGTGTAAACAAAATTCTAAAATAGTGCCGTGCAATTATGTATAAAATATTGGATGAATGATGTCACCATTGCTTACTCAACAAAAATGTGCCGGACTCTCACTAAATGCCATCCTCAGTGACTCCAGTGTCACGTGACACCGAAGGATTGAAAGGAAAAAAAAAAAAAATAGCCAGTGACAACGTGCCACGTCACTGGGGTCGGACCCCCCAGTCGGGTCTGAAGCAGTGTTGGCTTACTCCTGTCTTTTCTGTCTCTTTCTAAGCTTTATTATTGAAAGGGTGGGGTTATCTTTTCTATCACGGAGATGAGGGTGTTGTTTGAGTCGGTTAACCTTATCATTTAAATTATTGATTTTGTTAGGTCTTATATGTATATTATTTATAAAAAATAAATTTAAATTGATTTGATATTTGTAATGTAACCCATTCATCTTATCATATTTTTACGAAAAAAATAGAAGATTTATTTTTAAAAATACATTGACTATTAATTTTTTTGAAGACAAACTTAATAAAATGAAGATGTTACGAATATTGGATCGACTTAATTTTTTTTACAAATGATATACACACGTGACTTCATGAATTAAATAATTCAGATTATCAAAACTAAACTTGTGATGGGTCTCACAAGCCTAAAACCCTTTCTTGAAAAGGTACGTTAGATTGATATTTCAGTATTAAAAATGAAGTATTTGTGATGGTCACAAATTGTCGCAAAAGTGCAACAACCGTTGCAAAAGACTTTTGTGACGACTTAGCAATGAAAATGTGGGTGTGGGAAAAAGTTTTTGTGAAGAAAAAGTTTTTGTGACGAAAACTAACCATCACAATTTACGTAGAAAATCTGTGCACTTAAACTTTCACATGAGAGTGGGTCTTACGTGGATCCTACATGTGTGTAACTCACCTCACCCTCGTGTGAGAGCTTTTATGCATATGGTATTGTTCTATTTTTAATGAGACTACTTAAGATTAAATTTAAAAAAAATATTAAGAGATCAAGCAATTACATTTTCATTATTTCTCTCACATTATAATGATTGAATTACTCATTATGTATTATTTCTTGTAGTAATTGTTGATCTATAATTGTCCAGTTTGATATAATTATTCTCATTATCTAATTAATCTCTTACTAATTGATTTTGTTTTAAATTTTTTTGTGCAATTAGTAATGTTGTGTTTGATTTGAGGATTTAGGGAGGGATTTAGAGATGGAAAGAGAAAAGGTGTGTGAAATTATGTAAAATTTAGGCATATTTTATTCTTATTTCACCTACCTTTTCTATTTCTCTTTCCAAATCCCTCCTCAAATCCCCCCAACCAAACACAGCATAAAAGTGAGTAACGAAAGGGAAGCAGCATCATCCTTCAATAAAACTTGAATCCAAACATCATTGGGGTTATAAATGAGTTGTGTTGAGTCAAGCACTAAATTGTCCAAACTTAATTTGATAATTCAATGAATATAAAATTGTCTTTAAAATTATCTTAATTATAAAATGAATGGATCTCAAATAAATTTTTAATAAGTTAAATACGAATCAACCTCAAATAACTCGCTTCATTTAATAATCCTAGACATCACGTTCGGTAAAGTAGCATCTCAACCCTTAATCTCAAAGAAGTGGATGTGATTTGCACCATTCTTGTACATTTATTTATTTATTTTAAACCCACTAAAGAAATAAAATAAAATAACCAAGCAGTCCACTGAATCGATTGGGCTAAAATTGAAAATTCAGCCCAGCCTGATTGACTAAATCTAATAGAGCCCAAGCCTTTCTAATTATAGTTTAACTTCATGAAATCAACTGGGAGATTCTATTTGCATCCAAAAAAATCATTCAGTACGTTTAATTTCTTAATATTTTTTATTAAATTATTTATGATTATAATTTATTCTCAATATATTCTATATTTTTTTATAAATTACCTCTCAAACATAATAAATAAATCAAAAACCCTAAATCATCAATTCTCAAGCATCTCTATAATAACTAATAATAGCTTATTACTTGTTAGAGCTCTTCAAGCGAATGAAGACACGAAATGGTCAACCACAGCAATGGTGGAAGATATTAAGCTTTTGGTTAATGACTTTAATTATGCATTTATTTCTAACGTTTCTATTAGGATGTAATTAAACCCACCCATGAACGGGCTAGAATTGTAAATAGTTTTAATAGTTAATATATTTTATCTTTTTCTCAAAAAAAAAAAAAAAAAGTTCCGCAATAGCAAGCAACAATCAATATGGTGATGATTTTCGGTAATGATCAAAAACTTCAAATGGAGAGAGACGAGAACTGGATTGCTTATTATTCCAGTAATGATCAAAAAAATATTTTTTGTTATTATTTGATTTTATTCAAAGTTTTTTTTTTTTTTAATTATTTACAAGTAACAATACAATATGAACAATGTTTTTTTTTTTTTTTGACCAGAAATTCCCAAGGCCGGGCCTATTTATGACCCGATCTTACAAGTCAACCTGAGTAAGATGTCGAGGAACCCACCCCTCATCCCTCAATTTCAGTCAAGGACTATAAGAAAGTTGATATAGGTTTTGAACCCGGGACTTTTGATAATAGTGAGTTTTTGTGAGGTGGATTGAAGTTTTAGAGTGAGAAGGAAGATAGAGAGAAAATAATTGAAATTTGGAAAAGAAGATGAAGAGACCATAAGGGGGGAAAAAAATATATTTTAGAATTTAATGTGTATTATCCTTATTAAAATTTTACATTAGGTATAATAGGAATTAAAATTTTAAAAAATTTAATTAGATGTACTAAATTACTATTTCGGTATAAATAGAATAACCCAATCAGATTGTACAAAATTCAATTGTAACGTGGGCTAGGCTTTTATAACAATGATTGAAGCCCAACCAAGTTCGACCCACAAAATATACATATGCAATCTATACATACATACATACATATACATACATATTCATACATATACACATACATACATACTATGGCCAAGTTTGGGAAGTGTAAAAAAAGTCAAAAAGTCAAAAAATTACTCAAAAAGTTAAAAAGTTATCACTATTCACCCAAAGTCAAAAATTACGACTGCACAACTCTCAATTCTAAGTTTCCCCTACATACTAATTTATATAATTTTTTAATATACATTTTTTCATAAAAATTTAAAAAATTAACCCAAATATTCATATTTTTTCCTTCAACTTTTTAATCTAAAAAGACAAAAAATTACACTTATGTAGGACACTCCAAATAACCCCATATATTAAAGCAAATGTAGTAACTCATCAAAAACTTCCAAAGTTTTAATTCTACCTTCTCATTCAAAGTTAGCTTTCTCTTTCCTACCTGGCAAGCTCTCCAGCCTCATTTGCCCTTTTTCTAATTTCTAATTATTTATTACATAAATAAATAAATAAAACTATGGAAGATAAATAAAAATATTTTTTTATCCAATCTATTTCAGTATTACAAATTAATATATATAAGATAATATTTATTTTTAATAATATCCTTTAAAAATCAAATAATTGATTAACTATTAAAATAAAAACAAACAAACAAATATTATCTTAAAGGATTGAATATTCAAATTTTAAATGATAAAATTTATTCTAGATAAAACAAAATCAAATAATTATCATTTTAATATATCAGATAAGTATTAGCTTCTTTATATATATATATATATATATGATGTATCATCTTAATTTATATCTTTCCACTACTACAAAAAAATTTAAGATTTTAGAGACCAAAATTTAAGGACCAAAATTTAAGGACAAAATTATCTTTTAAGGACCAAATAATTTTGTTGCGAAAAGTATCATTATTATATTTTTAGTAATAAAAGTTGGACATTGGTGATAAATTATTATCCTTTTGCGACCAAATTCTTTGTATCAAAAAATAAACCATTTTGAGACCAAATTATTTTGTTCCTAAAAGTCTATTTATTAGTGACATTTTCAAAATTTTGTCTCTAAATGTCTTATTTTTTATTGACTATTCTCATGACGATAGAAATTAGTCCTTAAATGTCTTTTGCAACAAAATTTTCACTTTCACTTTCACTTTCAAAAACCAAAACATTTGTTTGGTTTGTGTTTGTAGAGTAGTTTTTGAGATAAAAAGTACGAAAACTTGTTTGGTTTACTTTTTTTCAGAAATGATTTTGAAAAATTATTTTGGGAAGAGAGTTTTAAAAAAAGTGATTGATTTGATGTGTAGGAGAGAGAGAGTGTGATTTTGAAAAGTAGATAACTAAACAAAATTTTGAGATTTTTTTTGAAAAAATTTGTTTGATTTGATTACTCTTGAAAATTTGTTTGTAGATAATTTTTCCCAAAAAATTTTCTAGAAAACAAACCAAATAAGGCCTTGGTCTCTAAAACTTTTATATGTTGTAGTGCACCCCGAACTTTCCACAGATATATCAACTCGAGAAAAAATAAAAATTGTAAAATTTTCAAACTTTGGTGTATCTCTCAACCAAAACTTTCTTCTTCACCCAAACTTAAAATTTATATTAGGTATACAATTAATTTATAACTCTATCATATGTTTTCATTTATTGGAGTTAATATATTTACATGGATGCTCGATAAAATTCCATTAGAATATGTGATTTGTTTGTTAATTTAGAGTAATTTATTTTAATGTATTTACAGTGATGCTCAATCAAATGCTATTAGAGTATATGATTTGCTCAATAAAACTTTATTAGAGTGTATGATTTGTTTATAGGTGTAGAGTAATTTAATATTTTTACAATGGTATTATTTTCACATTTTATTTTTATTTTGTTAGTTCATTGAAGGTGCACTCAAAGAAAGAAATGTTATTCATATACTTTTAAGGAAAAATTGTATTCATACAAAAGAGTATTACAAGCATGTAAAATTAATTTGGAACTACGGGTTAAAATTTGGAATAGCATTAGTAATTAGCTTTGCAGAAATTGATATCTATATATTAGTACTTAGAATTTGATCTAGAGTTAATTCTTCACGTAACAATTTGAATATATATATATATTAAATAAAACTATGAGTACGTTTTTTGAACATTGAAAATTAACCCCCCAAATATGTAATTAAGGCCTCCTGTGCTTAAGATTTTTAAAGCAATTTTTTTAGTTTTTTTTTTTTTGAAAAAAAAAACCCCATTTTGTCATTTTTCAAATATCAAAGTGCAAAAAATAAATAAAAATAAATAAATAACTTATTTCATAAAACAAGCTAAAAAGTGAGAATTTTAAAAATTATCACAGTTTAGTCCCACCCCAAAAGAAAATCTTATTCTTTTTACTCCCTAACTTAATTCATCATATTGAAATTTTTTCAAAATCTATCTTTAAAAAAGAAAAAGAAAAAGAAAAATGGTTACTCTAAGTTACACAAAATCAAAATTAAAAATAAAATTTTCATTCAGTTTCTTTCTTTTTTAAAGAAAAATTCATTAAAAATGAAAAATAGTAAAAGAAAAAAAAAGTCTTCCTAAATGAGAGTTATAAAAAAATAAAAATAATAATAAATAAAAGGTTAGGAAAACTAAAAAAATTACCAAACAATATGACTTATTTCACTATTAAAAAAAAAATGCAATATGCTATAACTTTAAAAAAAGAAAAATAAAATAAAATAAGATTGTCCAATCCTTTTAATATATAGTATTGTAAATGATTTATTTATTTTTTTATTTTTTTATTTTTGTAACGCCCCAACTTCCAGGCCGTTAAATATGTACAATAATATAACACAAGTAAGATAGATAGCCAAAATATCTTAATATACATATATAACCAGAGTTAATATCACAGATAATTTATTTATGTTCCACTACAGGATTACCAAAATATTGCCAAACTAAAAGTCAAAAGGAAAAAAAACTACTAGTCTAAGGCCTCGTTTGGGAACCCTCATTTTTAGTCAAAAAGTCAAAAAGTTATTAAATTAGCCAAAAAGCCAACAACACATACCAAAAAGTCAAAGATTCTCTTTTTTCTCTACTTTTTGCACATCTTTTAGTAAAAAACTAAAAAGTCATCCCAAATATACTAGGTTTTTTTAGCTCATATTTTAGCCAAATAGCAAAAAAGTTACTAAATTAGCCTGTTCCCAAACGGGGCCTAAATCTTCATATGAACCACAACTCCAACACTTCATTTTATTTGCTTTCGAAATAACCTTCACCATTGTAAACTGCTTTATCACCTGGCATGACACGCCATGAGCTTGGAATGCCCAGTAACAACACACACACCCCCATTTCTTCTATCAACCAATCAACCATACACAGAATAAATTGGGTGACATAGCATACAATATTACAACAAAGTTTTATGAATTAGTAGTTAGACTAGACATTTAGAATCTCCAAAGATATCCTTCTACCCAACCACAAGGATTGAATACCAGACTATTCAGAACTTCCCCTTTTACTGCTTTGCAGACCTTACCATCTATACCTACCTCCCGATTATTTACCGATCAGTGGCATTGATGGACCTCAAAAGGAATGGCCAAACAAGTGGGCTTCTTTACACCCAAATCGTGCCTAAGGCTCGCTTACACCCTGTACATATTATACCAAATCGTGCCTAGGACTCGCTTACACCCTGTACATACCATATCAAAGGACTCGTTTACACTCTGAAACCACTGCATAGAGTCTGAATACATTCTTGTCAACCTAGGGGCTCGCTTAGACCGCTTGTACAAGACTTAGCTCACTTGGTATTAATCCCATCATAATTCATGTCATTCATATGTATATTACATAAATCATTCTGAAACACAAGGGTGAACGTTACCCATTACCATCCTCTTTCTATTTCCCGTTTATTAGATCTTTTGCTGAACAAGTTAGTCACATTTAGCAATTTGGTAATATAAAAGAGCATAAGACAAACATACAAGAGGAAATATAACCCATGATAGGCATACATAAATATGGTAAAGCAAGCAAACAACATTAGGAATTTTTTGAAACACTTAGAGACAAATAACACAATAAAACATAATTTCTAGCACTATTTAGTTCTGCAGGGCTAACAATAATGCTTTGGTAAAAATACTTCCAGGTCAAATTAGGGGCTGAAATTGCACAGAAACAATAATCAACCTGTCTAGTTTCTGTTCCAATTCTCAGAATTTGCACAGCACCTCCAAAAATTCGTCTACAAGCTATATTTGAAAACCTGTCTAGATTTGTCACCCTTTGGGAAAACTAGCTTTCCTCTCAATCTACCCAGTGATTTTCACCCAAATAAATTCCATTGGAAAGGAGACTTAGAGTTCTAAATTTTGATAGAAGACCAGCATGAGATGATATTTCTAAAATTTTATAAAATTGCAAGAAGTGGACTGTTTTTCAGAGACTTAGGACCAGATTTTTAAACAAAATATCCAAGCCCTAAAAACACATAATTAGGGGCTAATAAAATTATCATAAGCTTTAAACACACCAAATAGTCTATACTAAATTCAGATTTGAGAAATAAATAAATTTCATATTTCGTTTAAATTAGAGAAGTTACAGCAGTGCCTAATTTGACAAATTTGCAAGACAATGTCATTAACTCATACCCACACTTTCATACACACCAAAAATCCTATTTAATATTAATATGCAACACAAGAGGGCATCTAAACAATAGGACGAGATGGGTGAAAGAATTGGAGAAGAGAATAGAGATGTATTCTTACCTTCTTGAGTCACCTTTTCTTCCTTTTCTTTTTTCTTTTTTTGCTTCTTCTCTACTTCCCCTAATCACACTCTCCCTCTCTCGCCCTCTCCCTGGGTTGCTGAAACGTGAGAGTGGAAATTGAGACAATGACCTCAATTTATAGACCATGAATTTGGGTTAAAAAGATCATTCTACCCTTCTGGCTTAATGACTAAAAAAACTTATAAATACCTAGATATTTTTCCACTAATTTGCTCAAGTAAATATTAAAATAAATAATAAAACTATTTATTTAAAGATATTTATGGCTATTTATTTGCTCAAATAAATAATAAAGATTCAAAGAATTAGTAAATATGCAACTAGGCTAAAAAATAAATAAATAAATAAAATGTATGAATTAATTTAGAAGCTAGGAGGTAAAATAAATAAAAGCCAAGTGTTACGGTACTTTTAATTATAAAGTGGTGGTCTAGGATTTAAAATTATTCTTTATTGGGCCATTATGCAAACGTTTATGGAAGGTTAAAATGCTATTAACCTAAGGCATAGGGTTTCAAGTGTAGTTACCAAACATTAGGGTCTCTACAATTTTTATTATAACAAAGACTATTTTTAGAGTTTTAAGGTCACAGACTATAAAAAAAAAAAAATTTAAAAAATCTATTGTTTATGTCGTTCAATCCTAAATATTTGTAACTTAAAATTTTCATAATAGAATCCTTACAAATAATTTAAAAAGAAATGTCTTACACAATTATTTTGTTATTTATAAAGTTCTTAGATTCTATTAATTTTAAAATTTCCTCAAATTGAGCTCTCTTTTAAATAATATTTTTAATTTTTAAATAGCATGAACACATTTCATAAAATTATTTGTACTTTTTACTTTATTTTGAGTAAATTGCACATATTATTTATACATTTTAAAGGAAAAAATATTGAATGTGTGGGCTAGGAGAGAGAAAACTAATAAACCAAATTATTTATTATTATATTTTCAATATATATATATGATTAACAACTAAATTTGTTTGCCTGGGGAGAGGAAGTAATTAACATACAACTCATAAATTTATATTTAAATTTTTACTTATGAGCAGTAAAATGAAAAAAATATTGAATGTAAATAAAATGTATCTTATTAAAAAAATAATATATTATTTTATTTCATGCATAACACGAGTCATTTGCTAGTACATTCATATGTATATGTACTAGTGTTTCACCTATACTATGTATGGATTGTGTTTGTAATTATTTATATATATGTAAATTGTGATTTTTAAATGTTTTTTTTTTGGCATATAGAAAAAAGAATATAGCAAATATAGCATATCTTTAATCAATTATTTTATGTTTGCTTTTGTTCAAAATTTAAAATAATATACGGACAAAATTTATAACTAAATTAAGAAAAATTTATTCCTAACAATATTTTTTTTTACTTCTATATAAATACTTAAAAAAATAAACCTAAAAAAGATAGTCAATATGAATATTATACATTAAGTAAAAAATGTGGTTAGCAATTATGTTTACATAAATTTATTATAGTTTTAATTTCAAAATGAAAAAAAAAATTAAAAGAATTTTATTTAGATAATACCAAATAGAATTTTTTTAGCGAAAAGGAAAGTTATAAAATTTTGTTGCAAATTTCAAATGTCTATTATTAAATATTCTATTCTACTTGCTTGTTTGTTTACTTGCGTGCTTGTTTTGGGAGTTTTGATATTTGATCTTTGCTCCACGTTCATCTTATTGTTTTATTTATTTTTCTTCTTCTTGTTTGATTTTCGCATGATTCTTCTTTCATAGTGCATCTTCGAGTGTATTTGTGAAAATATCATACACTTAAAATGAACAAAATTACAATATATAGAAAAAAGAGTAATTAATTACCCAAAAATAAACTACTCTAAGAAAAAATGAAAAATAAAAACAAAAATGAAATTGTTTGAAATAGAAAATGATTTATTTATTTATTAATTAATTTTTTAAAATAAACTTTTAAAGAAAACAAAGAAAACTATATAATAAAAAAAAATATAGAAACTAAACATAAAATATAATACAATAAATAAATAAATTATTGGATTTTAAGAAGTGAGACTCACAAACAAATTTTGTAAAATCTTCTCTATTCATATACTTTTAGTGTATGTTTTTCTGTACTTCTAATTTTGAGAATAACATTGAAATAATTTGCACTTCTTACATTAAGTTCATCTAATAACTTTAGTAAACACAGATATAATAAATTCCATACCACAAAACATACACAATTGTGAGACAAAGTATCTAAAAAAATGAATGCAACGTTCAATGATGATATAGAAGCACACCTGACGTTTCAATTAGAGATATAACTAGATAAATCGCCATAGAAGAGGAAGACAACATTTATTTTTCATCACAACAATTACATAACTCAATATATAATTTTGATGTCTCTCATCCTTCCACACATTCAATTCTCTATCAATATTAGAATGAATGCATGAACAAAAAAAAAAAAATTATTTAAGAAGACAAAGAGATGTGGTCTGAGACCTTTTAATTGCTAAATTCTATTAATTAATAATTATTAGATTTCAATGGTCAAATTTCTAAAATTTGTTAGCCATTAAAGTAGAGTTCTTTGGTTTCATCTATATTTACTTAATAATTTGAAAGTGGACAGTTATCAAGCCTTTACACAAATATTTGATACATTTTTAGAGCATTATTAATGAAATACACAGTGTAATTTTTTTTCTCTTTTTTTTTTTCGCAATTGAAACCTGTTATTTTTTTAATAAGAATATATATTTGTTTTAGATATTTTTTAATATACAAATTATTTTTTAGAGTGTACTTTTTTTTTGCTCTTTTTTTTTTTTTTTTTGCAATTGAAACCTGTTATTTTTTAATTAGAATTTATATTTGTTTTAGATATCTTCTTAATATAGAAATTAATTTTTTTTTAGATTTTAATGAAATGCACAGTGTAATTACTTATTTATTTATTGTAATTGCAACCTGTTATTTTTTAATAAAAATTTATATTTTTTTAGATATTTTTTTAATATAGAAATTATTTTTTTTAAAAGATTTTAATGAAATGTACAGTGTAATTTTTTTTTCTTTTTTTTTTTTTTTTTTTTTTTTTTTTTTTTTTTTTTTTGCAATTGCAACCTATTATTTTTTTAATAAAAACTTATATTTATTTTAGATATTTTTTTAACAGATAAATTATTTTTTACAGTGTAATTTTTTTCTCTTTTTTTTTTTTTTTTTTTTTTTTTACAATTGCAACCTGTTATTTTTTATTAAGAATTTATATTTATTTTAGATATTTTTTTAATATATAAATTCTTTTTTTAAATTTTTTTTTTATAAAAATAATTTAACAATCCCATTACTAACCATAGTGTATGAGAGAATTTGAAAATGGTGCAATAGTAGGTATGGGAGAAGCAAAAAAGGCTTGTGGGTTGGGAGAAATCAATAAATATTGAGATTTTTTTATACAAATTATTTTTTAAAATTTTTTTTATAAAAATAATTTAACAATCCCATCACTAACCATAGTGTATGAGAAAAATTGAAAATAGTGCGGTAGTAGGTATGAGAGAAGTAAAAAAGGCTTGTGGGTTAAGAAAAGTCAATAAATGTTGAGATTTTTTTTTTAAATAAAAAAATTAAAAAAATTAAGACTGGGATATTGGAGCTTTCACAAAATTTGTGGGTTAGAAATCTCATTTTTCTTATACAATATATAGATATAGATAGATAGATATAGATATGTATTTTAAGTATTATGTTTTATATTGTTTAATTTTATTTTTCATGAAACGAAATTTTTATTGCTAGTGTTGTAAAGAAAATTTTACGTAGGGCTTGGTTCTCTTTTGGAATTATGATTCCAACCAAAAATTTTGAAAACTTTTTTCAAAATTTATAATCAAACACATAACTCAAACACATATCAAATTCAATTCAAAAATTATTTTCAAAACTTATAACCAAATACACAATTCAAAACTTAATTCAAAATTATTTTCAAAACTCAAAACCAAACTCTTTTCAAAACTCTATCTTAAAAATAAAATTAATTAATTTTATTTTATTTTTTAAAATCATGATTTGAGTGTGGAGTCAAATTTTGAGTTTTGAGTTTTGAGTTGAATTTTAAAAAAAGAAAATTTATTTGGTTATAAGGTTTGGAGTCGTATTTTGAGTTATGAGTTTTGAGTTGAATTTAAAAAAAAGAAAATTTATTTGGTTATAAGGTTTAAAAAGAATTTTGAGTTGTATTTTGTAATTTTTTAGATTTATTTTTTTCGGATAAATATTTTAAAAAAAATATTTATTTATTTATTTTAATGTGCACTGTATTTCATATATTTATGTGGGTATTTTTTTAAATATTTAAAATTTATAGTATTTTATTTTAATTATATAATATTAATTTTATTTTTTATTTTAAATATTTTATTTTATAAATATATTTTTAAATATTTTATTTTTTTAGTTATGTGTTTGGTTATGATTTGAGTGTAGAGTTTTGAGTTATGTATTTGGTTATGAGTTTTAAAAATAGTTTTTAAATAGAGTTTTGAATTTTGTGTTTGGTTACAATTTAAATAGAGTTGTGTTTTGAGTTAAAAATATTAAAATATTTACAAAATAAAATAAAATGTTTAAAATAAAAATTATGTAAATAAGATAAAAAAAATAAAATTTTCTTAAACATTTTTAAATATTAAAAAAAATAAATTTCAAAAATTTCAAAATACAACTCAAAATTCAAAAACTCAAAACTCAAAATTCAAAATATAACTCAAAACTCTTTTTAAAATTTAAAATTTAAAAACTATTTTCAAAACTCATAATAAAACAATTTTTTTTTTTTTTTCAAAACTCAACTCACAACTCCATACTTAAATAACAACTCCACACTTAAATCATAATTTTAAAACTAAATCAAACAGAACCTTATTGAATTTGAACTCAAACCATTAATTTTTTATATTTTTATATTTTTTATTTTAAAAAAATCTGAAAAGTATTTGAGCTATATGAGTGGGCTCAAGAATGTAAGTGGAGTAGAGCCTTAATTAAAGGCCAGGTTGGAGTTTAGGCAATTACTCATTTTGTTGTTATATTAAGTTCGACTTATATTCACCTTTATTTATTACCATCCTAATCAGGGATTAATTTTGTGGGCTCTCCAATTCTAGAACTAAAAAAGAAAAATTAATGAATGAAACACTTCTTCATTACGCGTGATATTTGAATTTGAGGTGCAAGGATTCTTTGTTTTCAAATAATTCTATCTTTCTGTCTTAATTCACTTATAATTATTGAATCATATGAAAATTTCAAGACATATTCAATGATTGTGACTAAATTGGGACAGGAGGATGAGATTATTTGAAAACAGAAGATCTTTACCCAAATTTGAGATTTATTGCTATAAATGTAACTTTCCTTCCCCAAAATCAATCACTTTGCCTGTTTTTGGTTTTCCAAAAACACTTTTAAGAAAATTCTATTTTCTTGTATTTCTGTGTTTTTTTTTTTTGATTTTTACTAATTTTTTAAAATATTTTAAGCATTTTTTTAATTTTTAGACACACATAATCTAAATACACATAAAAGTATAATTTTTGTAAAAACATTCTTTTAAAAATTGACTAAATATCAAAAATACAAAAAAAAAAAAGAAAAGAAAAGAGAATTTAGTATATTTTTCATATTTTTATGTATTTATTAATTTTTTTAAATATTTTTTACAAATTTTTTACTTTTTAGATACATCTAAGTAAGGTACATCTAAAAAAGTAAAAAAAAAATGCTTAAATTTTTTAAAATATTCACTAAAAACAAAAAAAATGAAAAATAAAAAATTCAGTTTTCAAAAAATTTAATCTAAAAAACTCAAACCAAACACACACACAATAACTTTGATCTCAAAATATTGAACACCTTTTAATAATATAGGGTATCGTAAAAATTTTACAATTTATAAACAATAAGGGGTGTACATTTGGCCCGGCTTATCCAAGCCTGAGCTTGGGTAGGCCCATGCCAGGCCTCGCAGGCTCTCGTCAAAATTTGGGCCTATTCGGGTTAGCCCATGTGTCGGAAAATTAGACCTGGGTGCAGAGGGTATTCGGGCCTCGAGCCGGTGGGCAAGGCTTGAACATTTTTTTATATTTTATTTACCAAAATTTTATTTTTTCCACAAAAAATGATATTGGGTTTTGGGTTGAGTTTTGAGTCGGCTAATGAGCCTGGTCGGGTTTCAAAATGATGACCTAGGACCAGATCCAGGGTCTGGAGTTGGGCTCCGCCCTAATTGGGTCTACTCAGGCCGAGTCCATAGGAGTGTAAAAATGGCCTGTGTCTTGTGGGCGGCCCAAAGCTCGCCTGCGGCTCAGGGTGGGCTCGACTCGTTTATCCCCGTTTGGGCTCAGCTCAAAACCCTAAGCCAGGCCTTGGGCCATCATTTTGAAACCAGACCCATTGGCCCGCTTAAGGCCCATTCAAGGCCCACCCTACCTGAGGCCCAGTGATTTTTTTAGTGAAAAATAATAAAATTTTAGTAGAAAAAATAAAAAAACAAAAAAATTGGTTTAGGCTTGCCCAAAGCTCGAGCCCAAGCCTAGGTCTACTGGTGCGTCTAAGGTCCGAATACTCCCTGGGCTTGGGCTTAATTTTTTGACCCGTGGCTCAGCTCTACTCGAATTTTGGCAAGAGCCCGCGAGGCTCGACATGGGCTAGGCCAAATTTATATCCCTAACCCACACGCCGCGGACCATTTTTACACTATACATTTTTGCAAAAGAAGATACATTTTTAAGAAAAAACCATGAATAAGCAATTACAAGAGAGTAGTAGCTTCATCTAGGAAGAATTTTATAGCTTGTTTTTTTCAATTTGGTTAAAAAGTTTTGTTTGTAATAAATTTTTGATTTTTTTTTTTTTGATAATTTTGTGAGAGAAAAAGTGACATTGGGTGCACCTAGAAAGTCTGTTAAAAAATTTCGTAATGTACTTTTTTTAAAAAATGTAATACTCTTATTTAACATCTTAATAAACAAAAATTTCTTAGTATACTTTTATCAAATGTAACACTTCAATATGACGGGTATAATATAACATTGGATACATTTAGAAAGTCAACTAAAAAACTCCTTCATATATTTTTTATATTTTTTCTAAATGTAATACTCTAACAAACAAAAAATTTTTAATGTACTTTTCACAAATATAATATTTTAAAAAAATTTCTTAATATATATATATTTTCAAATATAAAACAATAACAATTAAAGAAATTATAAGGACAAATAATACCTCTAAAATGATTAAATAAATCATAAAAAGATTATGAAAATATATGGATGATAAGTCTAACATATGAAATTTATTGTTCAATCTCCGAAATAAAAAAGAAGGGCTCCTATTTTCCATTAAAATGAGCATTTGGTTCATTCGATTCAACTGCAAATTACAGAAGCAAAATAAAGCAGTTCCATTCACATACATACAGAGAACAAAGGACACGCGCGCGCGCGCACACACACACACACACACACGAAGAAGAAGGAGTAGAAAGAGGGTCGGGTCCCAACCTGAGATCGAATGACGGATCCGAATATGGAGCTTTTGCAGGAATCGGGTTGGGAGGAATTGAGGAAGGAGGCTCGCAAGGTCGAGGGTGATCTCGATGTCAAGCTCTCCTCTTACGCCAAGCTCGGCGCTAGGTTTACCCAAGGCGGTCAGCTCTCTCTCTCTCTCTCTCTCTATATATATATATACACGCACGCATATGAATCGATACATGTATGTATGCAGTCTTAGATCTAGCTCTGTTATACAATTTAAGTTACTAAACCTATAATTGAAATAGCAATTGTCAATTTTCCATTAGCATTATTTTGATGCGTACAGATCATAGTGAATTGTGGAATCCGAATTCCTGTTCTTACAGTTCTATGATTGAATTTCTTGTGTTTATGTTTCTATTTTGTATTGTAAGATTGCACTTGTTATAAAATGCTACATTATTTCCCCCCAGTATTTTGTGTTCTTTTAAAGTAATTTGCATTAAAATTCAGTTACTACAAAAGAGTATTTTTTTTTCCCTTCTAATTTGCATTATATGGGTCATCAGAGAGGTATTTTGCCTAACAAAAGTATATATATATAAATACATTCTGTATTTGGTCTAACCACTTTTGTCATGTCAACAACACTCTCTGCTCCGCTAAATAAGTTTATCTAGCCTCCAAGGCTATCCAAATGCAGCTAGCTAGCCAAGAAGAGGATGAGGCAAAATGGGTACTCTGTTGCCTATTGTGTTAGACCTCCATTATGTAACCAGGCTAGACAAAATGCTTAAAATGTTCTATTTGAAGATGCTTTCAAAGGTTCATTGGAGAGTGACAAAGCATGTTACTTTTCAAAGAATGACAAAACATGTCAAAGTACATAACTTGGAAAGTCCTCCATATCAGATGAATTATTCTAATGATATATTGGAGGTGAGCATGTGACCATAACTAACTCTCTGAGGGCCGAGATTATTGCCGTTTTTAGAAAAGTCGTTAGGTTTTGTTAAAATCTAGTTAACCCATTGAATAGTCTTTTGATTCTAGTAAGTTCAATCGACACCATCATGTGAGGTGAGTAATTAGGTGTGGGGGTGGTTGCGGATCCGGTTGAGTCAGGTGGAATTTTATCCGTCATTTGTCATCCGTCCAAAATTAGGCGCAACATTCTTCTTATCAA
The DNA here is from genome assembly GCA_025200525.1 of Camellia lanceoleosa. Classification (NCBI taxonomy): domain Eukaryota; kingdom Viridiplantae; phylum Streptophyta; class Magnoliopsida; order Ericales; family Theaceae; genus Camellia; species Camellia lanceoleosa. Next base: position 35,071,594 of record CM045760.1, read on the forward strand.
AAAAAGGAATATCAATATTTCTTTCTTCTGACCATTTAGCTGGAGTGTTACCACTGTATTGTTCAAACACTCTTGCTGAAAAGAAGTTGAATTTTGAAAGTTTGTAAATTTCTGGAACAACAACTTCTTGTATTTTTATGAATGTTGCTAATTCTTCGTCGGTAAAAGTTTTTTCTTCTCCGATTACATCTCCAAGTCGAATTGCCTATAATTCTTCTTAAGATATACTATCTGTTTTTTGAGATATTTCTTGACTATTAATATTAGTCATCATGAAAATTAGTTCTTCATCTGAACTTTCTTCATTACTAGAAATTTCGTATAAGATTTATTTTTCATCAAAAATTTCCTCGCCATATATTAGTTCAAAATTTTGTTTTTCAAGAATTTTGATCATTTTCTTTGTACTTTTCTCCTTTTTTGGGCATTCTGGTGCATAGTGACCATCTTCGTTACAAATGTAATATTTACAAGTTTTTTTTTTTGAAACACTTGTTGGTTTCTTTTTTGAAACACTTGTTGGTTTCTTTTTTCGAATATACTTTTTTTTTTTTTGAAAAAGTTTTGTTTTTTTTTTTAAGGTTCCCATTTATATTTTCTGCGTTTTTTGAAAAATCCTTTTCTTTTAGGAATTGTATTACAACGAATTTTCTAATTTTCTTTTAAAATTTTATCACAACATTTTTGATCGTATTGTGAATTAGAAATTTGATTTTTTATTTGTTTTTTCACCTTTGCTTCTAGACACCAATATACTATCAGTCTTAGAACATGATTAATGCGAAAACTAAGATTATCATATTCTTCATTCCCCATTTTTTTTGACAAAATCAAGATATGTTTTAATACATAACTCATCCCATGGATTAGAGAGTTTATGGAAAAATTGATCTAGTTAAGGTTGATTTGTTGGTGGATCATTAAGATAATAATATTTTTTAAAAGTTTGAGCATAGTCTTCAAAAAGACAAATAGTACATAGTTCTAATTTTGTCAAAATATAATTTGCATTTGCTTGCAAATTAGTATCTCCTGCAAAACCACATAACTTTTCTTTTATGATTTTTGCAAACTCAGCTAAAATTGTGTCAAGTGTGAGAAAATTTGTCAACAAAGCCGTTTTTTGACTTTTTCTAACTTCAAATTTTTCCCACTATTGTAACCATTGCAACACATCTCCCTGGAGAGTTGCTGCAATATAATCAATGAATTTTTCCTTTGACCAACTATTTTTATAATTGGTAATAATGATGGACAAGGATTGTGCCCAATTATCAATTGCTTGTTCATGATCCTTAAATGGAATATGAGACAAGTATAAATAAGTACCATTTTGAGTTATTGGATACTTATGATTAATATCTTTTCTAGATGATGATACTGCTAATCATAGGCCCATGTTTCCAACGTCGTTCCTTGATCATTGAACCTACCGGGGTACCTGCACAAAAGTTCAGTAGGGATTGGGAGTCCCCCAGTGGACCCTCTGACGATTAAGTTAGAAGAGAGATTGATGTTATGTCCAGAGAAAGAGAGAGAGAATAGAGAACTTAACATTTTGTGTCTTTGAAAACCTTCTTATATCCGTCGTTCATCATTTCCTTATCCACTCTGACTTGTCATATTGGCCGAAAGTTTATGCTCTAGCTTGTCTTGTTCATGGTGAGGTTGTCTGTTCCGACGCAAAGGGATTATCGCATTTAATGCCGCCGGAGCCTCATTAATGACTAATGTGTGGTGCAATAACTTTATAGGATCTTTGTCTGTTTATGTGGCTGGTTCTCATTTTGACAAGTGTTTAGATGACATTGGTTCTTGATGCAACGTTGGGTTTCAGTGGTGTTGGGTTTTAGTACTTAAACCGTGAATTGGGCTCTAAGTGGTGGGCCAAAAGCCTCTATGGGCCCACCGATGTCACTAGATATTACTGGCTCAGGTGTAGGATTAGAGGTACTTCCAGTGTTAGTATCATTTTTAACATAAAGCACACCATACACACTTATATATATAAAAAATTTAGACGTAGAGAGAAATACTTACATAGCTTGATTTTGCTTTTAAAAGTTCTTCACCAGGCTCTGATACTAATTACAAAATAAAAAAGGACATGAACTTTCTACTATTTTTATTATGGAATTATGATGGAATTATGGAGTTGAGAGAAGTTAGAGATGAAGTTGGAAACACAAAGATAGAGAGAATTTACATTGGCTTATTCATTGACTTGAATGTTAATTTATAGAATATATCTTATATACAGACAAAAGTCAAAAGTTATTCTAACATTATTGCATGTCTACCTTACCTTACGTCTAACACTTTACAACTTTTCACAAAGTCTATAAACCTAGGGCTGGGCTTATACAACATTTCTACATCACTGTCTACAATGCAAATGCTTGGCCTCTCTCTCTTACTATATATATTTATAGATAATAACAAGTAATTCACAATAACCATTGCTCACTCACAATATTTGCTAAGAGAGCATTCCAATGGCACCGGATGTCTATTTCTTATGACCAGTATACTTATGGACAACTTTGTTCTATTATAACCGATGAAGGATTGTCACTGTGCAATGACCTTAAACTTCATTACCAAATGAAACAATAGAATTTAACAGGAAGAAAAGAATTAGGTGAATTTTGCGACCAATTTGCCTATGAACCCATGATTCAATACCCGACTAAACCTAGGAAGATATCTCATAGAAAATCTTCAAAACCCTATCGGAAATCACATAAAACTAGCCATCCGAAAAATAGTAAGAAGTTTTATTCCAAAAAACCTTCAACCAGTAAAAATAAAGGTAAAAGAAAAAATACATCAGAAGTAAAATGCTATAAATGTGGACAAACAGGACACTATGCTAACCGATGTAAATCAAAAGCTAAATCTAAGATTAATGAATTAATCATGGATGAAAAGCTTAAAGAACAGATAATTAATGCTTTAGACGCCGAAGAAAACTCTTCCAGTGAAGAGTCTCCATCTGAAGATGAAATTAACCAGTTATATTCTACATCCTCAGCAAGTGATGAAGAACCAACAGAATCCTATCCTTGTAGTACCAATCAGGAACAAATATCAGAAATTAATTACTAGAAATCCATAGTGGAAATGAATGGATTACATCTAGGAGAACCTAGTAGTATTAATGTTTTAACAGATACCCAAAGAGATATGCTTGCTGTAGCAGATCAGATACAAGATCCAGAAATGAAATTAAAATATTTAAAAATGTGTTATGAACACCAGCAAACAGCACAAGAAACACCAAACATACTCGATTATTCTTATAGTCTGAAACATGTGATAGATAGGATTCAAACAAAACCAGTTAGTAATCAACCGACCACAATCCAAGATTTAAAAATGGAAATAAATATTTTAAAAACAGAAGTAAAACACTTACAAACAGCTAGTGCAGCAGCTATAAAGGATATTAAATATCTCCATACCCAATTACCACAAAAACAGAAAGAAGAAGACAAAGAAACTGAACAAAAACTTGAAACCAAAGAAGAATCTAATCAGTATTTGTTACTTGTAAACCAGGTGACTTTTCAGAAATGGTATATCAAAATATCTTTTATGATTAAACCTGATTTTATTATCAAGGATGCTATTGCTTTAGTCGATAGTGGAGCAGATATGAACTGTATCCAAGAAGGTATAGTTCTTACCAGATATTTTGAAAAAACTACTTAGAGTTTGACCAGTGCAAGTGGTAATTCCATGCAGATCAGGTATAAAATTCCAGAGGCATATATTTGTAATAATGATCTCTGTCTTTCGACATCATTTGTGCTAGTCAGAAATGTAGCCACAAACATTATTCTAGGCACACCATTTTTATGCCTATTGATGCCTATTCAAAAAATTGATTCCACCGGTATTTATTCTCAATTACAGGGACGATCTGTCATCTTTGATTTCATCACACAACCATACACCAAAGAATTAGATCAAATTAGAGATCTAGTTACTTTCAAACAGAATCAAATTAATTTTTTAGCAAAAGAAGTTTCTTTCTTAACAACAGAACAAAGGTTACAACAACCTTCTTTGCAACAGAAAATTAAAATAATTGAAAATGAATTTCAAACAGAAGTTTGTGGTACTATTCCTAATGCTTTTTGGAATAGAAAAAAATATACAGTTACCTTACCTTATGAACCCGATTTTGATGAAAAATATATCCCAACTAGAGCTCGCCCTAGTCAAATGAAAAAGGAATATATGGAATTATGCAAAACAGAAATTCAAAGTCTTCTAGACAAAAAGTTAATCCGATCAAGTCACTCTCCTTGGAGTTGTACCGCTTTTTATGTCAATAAAAATGCTGAAATTGAACGAGGTGTTCCTCGCCTTGTAATCAATTATAAACCGTTAAATGACAAATTAAAATGGATCAGATATCCTCTTCCGAATAAAAAAGATCTTTTGGATTGATTACAGGATGCAATTATATTTTCCAAATTTGATTTAAAATCAGGATATTAGCAAATTGAAATTGCAGAGCAGGATCGTTATAAAACTGCATTCACTGTACCATTTGGACATTATGAATGGAACGTAATGCCTTTTGGTCTTAAAAATGCCCCATCTGAATTTCAACATATTATGAATGACATTTTTAATCCGTTTTCTGAATTCACCTTGTCATATATTGACGATGTATTAATTTATTCTTCATCAATTGAACAGCATATCAAACATCTTAATATTTTTAAGCATGTTATTCACAGAAATGGTTTAGTGCTTTCTGCACCAAAAATGCAACTATTTCAAACAACTATCAGATATCTTGGACATAATATTTCAAATGGAAGTATTATTCCCATCAACCGCAGTATTGAGTTTGCGTCTAAATTTCCTGATGAAATTAAGGACAAAACTCAGTTACAGAGATTCTTAGGAAGTCTTAACTATATCCGTGATTATTATCCTAATGTTGCAGCTGATTGTAGCATATTATTTACCCGACTCCGGAAGAATCCTCCCCCTTGGGGTGAAGAGCATACTGCAGCTGTACAGAAAATCAAAGCTAAAGTCAAACAGTTACCCTGTTTACAATTACCTAATCCAAGTTGGAAAAAAATAGTTGAAACTGATGCTTCCAATGAAGGATTTGGTGGAATCTTAAAGCAACTTAATCCCAAAACCCAGAAGGAAGAATTACTTAGATTTCATTCTGGACATTGGAATAAAGCCGCTTTAAACTATTCCACTATCAAACAGGAATGTTTAGCCATTGTAAAATGTGTTCTAAAATTTCAAGATGATCTATTAAACCAGCATTTCCTCATCAGAGTTAATTGCTCTGCTGCTAAACAGATTTTCAAAAAAGATGTTAAAAATTTAGCATCTGAACAGATATTTCTTACTTGGCAAAGTTATTTATCCAATTTTGATTTTGATATTGAACATATTAAAGGGGAAAATAACTCTTTGCCTGATTTCTTAACCAGGGAATATCTCCAGAAATCTACTCCTGCAGAGGAGGATGACCAGCAGAGGCCATAGAGGCCGAGGTCGTAGCCGAGGTGGTCACACCCCTCGTTACGAAACAGAATATCCAGTCCTCTCCAGAGGCCAAACCAGTACTCCATCCACCAAGGATATACTTCTTAAAACAGAAGAACCGTATACGCCAAACAGTATTACAGAGGAAACAGTTCTCTGGATTGAAACCGCTGATGAACAATGGATGACCGATCCGTGGGAGATTAAAAAACGATATCTCACCACTCAACAGTCACCCCCTCATTTTGATCAGTACCGTTATATTTATGAACAAATATTAACCGAAACTGGTGCTTGTGAATTTAAGCATCATCTTCATGATCCGCATAAATCCACCAGTCCCATCTCATTTAGCAAAATTACAATCCGCAATCTTATGCCTGTTGCTACTTGGGGTATTCATCCGCATACCTTACGGGATCTTGATCTCCGTAATAAACAGACTAAATATACATACTGGGATTATATTGATGCTTTTACCCAGGTGTTTTATTACCAGAATCCTATCCGTTCTCATTCTTGGTTTATCCGGATCTGCCCTGATGTGCTCAAACACGATGTCCCAAATTGGTTCCTCGTATGGTGGGATAAATTTAGGTTATCTCTTGATGTACTACCAGAAGAAATCCGACTTGCTTTTAATGATTGGCATTATGCCTATTCTCGGGCATATGCTTATCTTAATAAAAACCGGGATTTATCTATTAGTAAATCATTAGTTCATTTTTCCATCCGATTCAGTATCCCATGGATTTGGAAATAGGATTTTGCTTGTGACTATCAGAACAAAGTACCCCGCCTGAAAAGAATTTTCTTCGTAAAATGGTGGGATAAAGGTATGAATCCGATCATTTCCGAAACAGTAACTAAAATCCAGGAACATGCTCAAGCATGTCGAGAAACAGTCAAGCAGCCAGTTATCACTGCTCCACCAGCATTATCTCACAATCCGTTTATTCAAATTCAAAAGGAATTACGAAACCAGCACCCTGAATTATCTGAAAATGAGATTATCATTAAAAGTATGAATTATCTCAAAGAACAGTTTTTGCAAACCGTACCTCCAGAGGATGATGTCTCTATGAGGTCAGGAACCAGCCAACCCTCATCAAGGCGGATATTGATCCAATTAACACGTGTTAGTGGAAAGCCAATACGAAGAAGATGATAATGATACCCACTTCGGTGATTTTTGGGATGCCATGACAGATGTCCTCACCGAAAAACTCGCCAAAAGCAACAGGAAAGGAAAGCGACATGAGTAAGTGTCGGCAGAACAGGACAAAGAACTTTACAAAGAGCAGTTATGCATTATCTGATTAAAGATGCTAGCGGATATCGTCAGGCATGACATCAGCAGATAGGATAAGGTGGAATTCGTCGGTTCAATAATATGAAGGCCATCCACAAATTTGGCTTTCCAGTGAACACTGTTACCATCAGGGCGTTGCATGACCTTGATGAGAAAGACATCCTTATACCAACGGAAATGGGTAAGGGATGGACATCGTAAGTTCTGGAGGAGTTCTCGACTACGATCTTGAGAACTAGTACTGGTACCAATAAAATGGAGGATTATGGTTTGAATGAGGGTGTAAACAGCATCTTGCTGTTGAATTGGTTGACGAGTAGTAGGATCTACCTCTATCTTAACGGAATTAAGGATTTCATTTTGTTGGGTCAGGGAAATAATATTATCCCACCATCCTTTGAGTTGCCCAGTAAAGCCATTGATAATAAACTTAGCAATAGCATGATCCTGGTTACTGTATTGTCGACATACAGTTGCAAACATTAACATCTGATGTAATTTTTTTAAAATAGCATATTCAGATTCACCATCTATATTCCATTCATAAATGGTTTTGCCATGGTAACTACCTTGATCATTAAGGTAGGTCTCTTCATAGAGAAGATCGGGAGGAGTTGGTCGAGCATAATAGTTCCTGGTATAAGGTAAAGTATGTGGCCGACCGGGGCTGTAAGAATGCAATTTATTAACGGATAATGGTTCTTGAAAGTTCATTTGAATTTCGTTAATCTGTTCGGGTGATAATTCATCACCAACTGATGGTTCGGATCTAAGCATGTTGATCGTTCCACTTGTGGATTCTTGTGGAGGTTCTGGAGGGCGAACATTTAAATGTTGCATTTTCTGTAAGAGAGTGTCCATGAATTCTGTATTAGGAGCTTTGAGCTTAAAATTACTGATTTCTAATGGTGGTTTAATGGATACCGGATGAATAATGGAGGTTCCAGCTACAGGTGGGGCTAAGCTTCTATCTTTAAAGGTAGAAACTATGTCTTCAATTCTAGTTAACTGTTTACTCATAGTTTGACAAATTAGATTAGTATAATTATGCTGTCGGATTGTTAAACTAAAATCTTTGAGTTGAACAAACTCATTTTTGACAAATCTGCCAGCTTGTGCATCGACATATGCTGTGGCCACTAAAGGTTGCCTAGTGGTTTCGCCATTAGGGACTAACTCTAAAGCCTGAGGAGGCGGATGGATAGAATTAATGGCTTGGCCATCGACTGTGGTCCAAGTCTTATGTTGGTCTTCTATAACTGTTATTTTTGGTTGGGTTTCAGCTTTAAACCATTCCTTGAAGAATATCAGTTGCTGATGTAACTCAAGATGTTGATAATATTGAGTTTTATACTGGTTTAATTGTTCTGGATTATGAGTGGTGAAATACCATTTTCTAAATTCTTTGTTTTTATCCTGATAAAATTCCTGATTTAGTAATTTCCTATTTTCGCTGCTAGGTGAAAAATTCATCAGATTTCAAAATTCATATCATTGGCCGTTGGGCTATCTGGTGGTTGTATCGGTGTTGTATAAACACCATGAGGTATTTTATTTCTAGATAATCGAATACCCTGAATTTCTGATGTCATAGGATCTAGTGGATCATCTTGGGGATCACTAGAAGGTCGGCTTGGTGGTCTGTCTGGTATTTGCAGAGAGTCCACAGATTGTCTGCTAGATTCTGGTAAATCAACTCTATATGGTGGAATTGATTGGAAACTGTTATTAGAAAAACTCCTATTTGCAGTTCGAAAGCTATTATTAGACAAGCTCCTAGGGGCCGTTCTAAAACTAGCATTAGACGAAGTGCTTCTGGTGAGCATGGGTCGCTGGAATTGGAGATAAACGTTACCTCCTTGTATTTGAATAACATCATCTATGTTATGCTGAATTATCGGTTGTGGAGGCACAGCATTGGGAATATGCCATCGTTTTGGAAAGGTTATTTGTGACCACGGGATCTGCCTAGGTGCAGCGACCTGGCTGTTGTACAGATTGGTTTCAATTAATACTGTTTTTCCATTTTTAGTTTTCTTTCTAACATAAGGATTTAAAGTTGTTAAAGCCTTAATGTAAATTCTGGAATGAACCGAGAATGGAGGGGATCCTGGTTTATACTCATACCCATGAGTAAGAACTCTAAGTTCAAGTACATCTGATATATTTGCATCTGTCATTGAGATGCTTAAATTCGGGTAAACATCAAAATATACTGGTCCATGGGATAGACTAGTTTCTATGGCTCCCATGAGTGATGCTCTCCAATTGAGACACCTACCATCACGAAGGGTACATTGAATACTGGTATTTTGACCTAGAAGGGTCAATGGTTTAAATGCTATTTGTACTAATCCTATGTGGATGTACTTATAGTCTTTGACAAACGGAACAAAATCATTAATATTAATTAATCGGATTATTTCATCATTATTTTGAATGCAGGATGCATGCTCAAACGTTTTAATGATGGTTTTACTGAAAAACTGGAATCTGCCTCTTCTGTAGATAGTTTTTGGATCAACTAACGGAATGGTCCACTTATCTAAAGCGTCCTTTACATCCTGATAAGCTATCATCTCAGCTGCTTCGGCTAAAGATGAAACTGTATTTCCTACAGAGGTTATTGATTCATTTTCTGGTATAGCTACGGTATTCTCTTGTTGTTCAGTCATGGTATTTGGTGATCATATATGTATAATTTATTTAATTTATACGTATATTATGTGTATATTTAGACATGGCTCTGATACCAATAAAGGTGCTCACTAAAGGTTTTAGCTTGAAAATGTTAGCACGTCTGTCAACGATTTACAGGCATCAACGATCCTCACGCACTCTGCACTTGACCTAACCTAACGCGACTTGGATGACGTCCCACTAACCTCAAACCTCAACAAATAATTAACCTTACATTAGCACAAACCCAGGAATAAATAGATACATAATACAGGTATAAAGAAAACAAATTATAACATATATGATCTCATATACTTACTGTTAGTTTGGAGGAGGATTCCTCCTGGCCGCCTGTGCCACTACATTCTTGGATCGGCTCACGGATCTGGCTATCTACGATCACACTCACTATCTGACGAAAGAATGTACGGTTGAGTATACCAATCTACTGGTGTGTTAACGTAGTGATGCTTCTGGTTTTCCCAAAATTGTAAAAACCACAATAATTGTTCAAATGTATCGACGGAGGGCATACATAAGAAAACTAAATATTATTGAGGAAGTAGGAATATTTTACAAGAGAGAAAGAGGGGAGGAAATATTACAAAGATAGAAAAGAAAATTAAAACTGACTCTGACCTAGCCTCAACAAGGGTGAGAGCATGCCCTTTTATATTACAAAAAGTAAAAGAAGAGGGACAGGTGGTTCGATATTATTGAACCGACGAATTCCACCTTATCCTATCTGCTGATGTCATGCCTGACGATATCCGCTAGCATCTTTAATTAGATAATGCATAACTGCTCTTTGTAAAGTTCTTTGTCCTGTTCTGCCGACACTTACTCATGTCGCTTTCCTTTCTTGTTGCTTTTGGCGAGTTTTTCGGTGAGGACATCTGTCATGGCATCCCAAAAATCACCAAAGTGGGTATCATTATCATCTTCTTCGGGTAATTGGCTTTCTCCAGCTAACACGTGTTCGGCTGGATCAATATCTGGCTCGGATGAGGGTTGGCTGGTTCCTGACCTCATAGAGACATCATCCTCTGGAGGTACGGTTTGCAAAAACTGTTCTTTGAGATAATTCATACTTTTAATGATAATCTCATTTTCAGATAATTCAGGGTGCTGGTTTCGTAATTCTTTTTGAATTTGAATAAACGGATTGTGAGATAATGCTGGTGGAGCAGTGATGACTGGCTGTTTGACTGTTTCTCGACATGCTTGAGCATGTTCCTGGATTTTAGTTACTGTTTCGGAAATGATCGGATTCATACCTTTATCCCACCATTTTACGAAGAAAATTCTTTTCAGGCGGGGTACTTTGTTCTGATAGTCACAAGTAAAATCCCATTTCCAAATCCATGGGATACTGAATCGGATGGAAAAATGAACTAATGATTTACTAAGAGATAAATCCCGGTTTTTATTAAGATAAGCATATGCCCGAGAATAGGCATAATGCCAATCATTAAAAGCAAGTCGGATTTCTTCTGGTAGTACATCAAGAGATAACCCAAATTTATCCCACCACACGAGGAACCAATTTGGGACATCGTGTTTGAGCACATCAGGGCAGATCCGGATAAACCAAGAATGAGAACGGATAGGATTCTGGTAATAAAACACCTGGGTAAAAGCATCAATATAATCCCAGTATGTATATTTAGTCTGTTTATTACGGAGATCAAGATCCCGTAAGGTATGCGGATGAATACCCCAAGTAGCAACAGGCATAAGATTGCGGATTGTAATTTTGCTAAATGAGATGGGACTGGTGGATTTATGCGGATCATGAAGATGATGCTTAAATTCACAAGCACCAGTTTCGGTTAATATTTGTTCATAAATATAACGGTATTGATCAAAATGAGGGGGTGACTGTTGAGTGGTGAGATATCGTTTTTTAATCTCCCACGGATCGGTCATCCATTGTTCATCAGCGGTTTCAATCCAGAGAACTGTTTCTTCTGTAATACTGTTTGGTGTATACGGTTCTTCTGTTTTAAGAAGCACATCCTTGGTGGATGGAGTACTGGTTTGGCCTCTGGAGAGGACTGGATATTCTGTTTCGTAACGAGGGGTGTGACCTCCTCGGCCACGACCTCGGCCTCTATGGCCTCTGCTGGTCATCCTCCTCTTCAGGAGTAGATTTCTGGAGATATTCCCTGGTTAAGAAATCAGGCAAAGAGTTATTTTTCCCTTTAATATGTTCAATATCAAAATCAAAATTGGATAAATAACTTTGCCAAGTAAGAAATATCTGTTTAGATGCTAAATTTTTAACATCTTTTTTGAAAATCTGTTTAGCAGCAGAGCAATCAACTCTGATGAGGAAATGCTGGTTTAATAGATCATCTTGAAATTTTAGAACACATTTTACAATGGCTAAACATTCCTGTTTGATAGTGGAATAGTTTAAAGCGGCTTTATTCCAATGTCCAGAATGAAATCTAAGTAATTCTTCCTTCTGGGTTTTGGGATTAAGTTGCTTTAAGATTCCACCAAATCCTTCGTTGGAAGCATCAGTTTCAACTATTTTTTTCCAACTTGGATTAGGTAATTGTAAACAGGGTAACTGTTTAACTTTAGCTTTGATTTTCTGTACAGCTGCAGTATGCTCTTCACCCCAAGGGGGAGGATTCTTCCGGAGTCGGGTAAATAATATGCTACAATCAGCTGCAACATTAGGATAATAATCACGGATATAGTTAAGACTTCCTAAGAATCTCTGTAACTGAGTTTTATCCTTAATTTCATCAGGAAATTTAGACGCAAACTCAATACTGCGGTTGATGGGAATAATACTTCCATTTGAAATATTATGTCCAAGATATCTGATAGTTGTTTGAAATAGTTGCATTTTTGGTGCAGAAAGCACTAAACCATTTCTGTGAATAACATGCTTAAAAATATTAAGATGTTTGATATGCTGTTCAATTGATGAAGAATAAATTAATACATCGTCAATATATGACAAGGTGAATTCAGAAAACGGATTAAAAATGTCATTCATAATATGTTGAAATTCAGATGGGGCATTTTTAAGACCAAAAGGCATTACGTTCCATTCATAATGTCCAAATGGTACAGTGAATGCAGTTTTATAACGATCCTGCTCTGCAATTTCAATTTGCCAATATCCTGATTTTAAATCAAATTTGGAAAATATGATTGCATCCTGTAATCGATCCAAAAGATCTTTTTTATTCGGAAGAGGATATCTGATCCATTTTAATTTGTCATTTAACGGTTTATAATTGATTACAAGGCGAGGAACACCTCGTTCAATTTCAGCATTTTTATTGACATAAAAAGCGGTACAACTCCAAGGAGAGTGACTTGATCGGATTAACTTTTTGTCTAGAAGACTTTGAATTTCTGTTTTGCATAATTCCATATATTCCTTTTTCATTTGACGAGGGCGAGCTCTAGTTGGGATATATTTTTCATCAAAATCGGGTTCATAAGGTAAGGTAACTGTATATTTTTTTCTATTCCAAAAAGCATTAGGAATAGTACCACAAACTTCTGTTTGAAATTCATTTTCAATTATTTTAATTTTCTGTTGCAAAGAAGGTTGTTGTAACCTTTGTTCTGTTGTTAAGAAAAAAACTTCTTTTGCTAAAAAATTAATTTGATTCTGTTTGAAAGTAACTAGATCTCTAATTTGATCTAATTCTTTGGTGTATGGTTGTGTGATGAAATCAAAGATGACAGATCGTCCCTGTAATTGAGAATAAATATCGGTGGAATCAATTTTTTGAATAGGCATCAATAGGCATAAAAATGGTGTGCCTAGAATAATGTTTGTGGCTACATTTCTGACTAGCACAAATGATGTCGAAAGACAGAGATCATTATTACAAATATATGCCTCTGGAATTTTATACCTGATCTGCATGGAATTACCACTTGCACTGGTCAAACTCTGAGTAGTTTTTTCAAAATATCTGGTAAGAACTATACCTTCTTGGATACAGTTCATATCTGCTCCACTATCGACTAAAGCAATAGCATCCTTGATAATAAAATCAGGTTTAATCATAAAAGATATTTTGATATACCATTTCTGAAAAGTCACCTAGTTTACAAGTAACAAATACTGATTAGATTCTTCTTTGGTTTCAAGTTTTTGTTCAGTTTCTTTGTCTTCTTCTTTCTGTTTTTGTGGTAATTGGGTATGGAGATATTTAATATCCTTTATAGCTGCTGCACTGGCTGTTTGTAAGTGTTTTACTTCTGTTTTTAAAATATTTATTTTCATTTTTAAATCTTGGATTGTGGTCGGTTGATTACTAACTGGTTTTGTTTGAATCCTATCTATCACATGTTTCAGACTATAAGAATAATCGGGTATGTTTGGTGTTTCTTGTGCTGTTTGCTGGTGTTCATAACACATTTTTAAATATTTTAATTTCATTTCTGGATCTTGTATCTGATCTGCTACAGCAAGCATATCTCTTTGGGTATCTGTTAAAACATTAATACTACTAGGTTCTCCTAGATGTAATCCATTCATTTCCACTATGGATTTCTAGTAATTAATTTCTGATATTTGTTCCTGATTGGTACTACAAGGACAGGATTCTGTTGGTTCTTCATCACTTGCTGAGGATGTAGAATATAACTGGTTAATTTCATCTTCAGATGGAGACTCTTCACTGGAAGAGTTTTCTTCGGCGTCTAAAGCATTAATTATCTGTTCTTTAAGCTTTTCATCCATGATTAATTCATTAATCTTAGATTTAGCTTTTGATTTACATCGGTTAGCATAATGTCCTGTTTGTCCACATTTATAGCATTTTACATCTGATGTATTTTTTCTTTTACCTTTATTTTTACTGGTTGAAGGTTTTTTGGAATAAAACTTCTTACTATTTTTCGGATGGCTAGTTTTATGTGATTTCCGATAGGGTTTTGAAGATTTTCTATGAGATATCTTCCTAGGTTTAGTCGGGTATTGAATCATGGGTTCATAGGCAAATTGGTCGCAAAATTCACATAATTCTTTTCTTCCTGTTAAATTCTGTTGTTTCATTTGGTAATGAAGTTTAAGGTCATTGCACAGTGACAATCCTTCATCGGTTATAATAGAACAAAGTTGTCCATAAGTATACTGGTCATAAGGAATAGACATCCGGTCATGGCGGTCCCGAAGTTTTTTCCTAACGCGTTCGGCAAAAAGGGTAGGAAGGCCATCCACAAATTTGGCTTTCCAGTGAACACTGTTACCATCAGGGCGTTGCATGACCTTGATGAGAAAGACATCCTTATACCAACGGAAATGGGTAAGGGATGGACATCGTAAGTTCTGGAGGAGTTCTCGACTACGATCTTGAGAACTAGTACTGGTACCAATAAAATGGAGGATTATGGTTTGAATGAGGGTGTAAACAGCATCTTGCTGTTGAATTGGTTGACGAGTAGTAGGATCTACCTCTATCTTAACGGAATTAAGGATTTCATTTTGTTGGGTCAGGGAAATAATATTATCCCACCATCCTTTGAGTTGCCCGGTAAAGCCATTGATAATAAACTTAGCAATAGCATGATCCTGGTTGCTGTATTGTCGACATACAGTTGCAAACATTAACATCTGATGTAATTTTTTTAAAATAGCATATTCAGATTCACCATCTATATTCCATTCATAAATGGTTTTGCCATGGTAACTACCTTGATCATTAAGGTAGATGAATTATTCTAATGATATATTGGAGGTGAGCATGTGACCATAACTAACTCTCTGAGGGCCGAGATTATTGCCGTTTTTAGAAAAGTCGTTAGGTTTTGTTAAAATCTAGTTAACCCATTGAATAGTCTTTTGATTCTAGTAAGTTCTATCGACACCATCATGTGAGGTGAGTAATTAGGTGTGGGGGTGGTCGCGGATCCGGTTGAGTCAGGTGGAATTTTATCCGTCATTTGTCATCCGTCCAAAATTAGGCGGATTGAAAAAAATCAATCCGCATCCGTCCATTGGTTTGGTGGATGCGGATTGAACGGGCCGTGCGGGTTAGCGGATGGATGTGATTGGTTTGACGGTTTGGACATTACAAATTTTGGACATTTTTTTGAATTATAATTTATAACTTTTACAATATCCAATAACTCTGAAACAAAAAAATTATTTGTCTATAACGCATGCATATTTTTAAGGTGGTGTTTTTCATTTTCACAAAAATATATATTTTGTTATTTCTACTCTATGTTGTTACTTGTTAGTAGTTTTTTCTTTTTTTCTTTTTTTGAACTTCATCTACGGGTGTATCGGGTTCATGCGGATGCGAGATGGTTGATCTGCCATCTGAACCATATCCGCAAATTTTGAAATATTTCATCCACATCCGTTTGCCAAAAGACACGCACCCGCCTAGAATTAATCGAGTTGGATCGGTTAAGTCGGATTGGACGGATCCATGATCATCCCTACTTAGGTGGGAGTCATTCACCATTGAGTGATTTGGGTGCCAGAGTACTTGCTTGGTGTGGTCAAAATGGGTGATTTGCCATTTGGTGAATACTTATTAGGCTAATTTGTTTGGTACTGATGAGAGTTGTTCAAGGCATGTGGTAGTTATGTTGGAACTTTGAGTGATCGGCAAAACACTTCTTGAGTTGCACACCACACCATAATATTATGGATCACAGTTCACCAAATCCCAGCAAGGTAAAGAAATTCTGTTCTAGGCTTTTAGCCACTTTTAAAGGAGAAAATAAAATTATTTTGTCCTTAATCTTGTGGACCACACCAGATAAGATCTCATTCAAAAGGGGTTCAAGTGGTGCAATTATCTTCCTGAGTTGAGTGGTTCGGTGAGATCTATCACTTGTCATTCAATGGGCTACATCATCGAACACATGATTGACCAAATTAGATTGGAGTAAGAGAGATGTTTCAAACAAACTCAACCACAACGTCGAGGTGATCAGATCAGGCAATCATTCTTTGCCGACAAAAGGAAGAACAAGTTCCAAACGTTTGCAATGATTACAAAAGTAATTGTAAATTGCATAATTGTCTGTAGCATAAGAATCTTCAACAAGTTTGGGTTGAGCACAGAATGAAGTCCTACATTTAAAAATCAGAGATTACGAATCTTGATGCAAGACCCTTCTGCATCGTCTGCCTTTTCCACATTCTATAAACCCATGGGACTCTTCTTTCCATAGTGATGGACAATTGCTTGGTGGTTTGATCTCAACCATTTATAACATGGCTTAGCCAAACCATGTCATAGATAGTAATATGAATTTGATAACCAGTTTACTTATAAAAATCGCAAAAAAGAAAATGGGATTTGATAACCAGTTTTTAAAGTGAGTTTTGTTCATAGATGTAAGCATAATTTTCCTCTTTTTTGAGAAGTTACTAAATTTAAGCGTATGCTTTTTTTATTCAACTCATGGGATCACCTGCTAGAGGGTGATTAGATTTAAATTTGATTTCTGTATTTAACTACTATCAAATTCATATATTCGCTGGAGTAGTTATATTATTATCCAAAGGTAAAGTTTATGGTTTATTACCGGGTTTTACAGTTCCTAGGTTTGGATACTGAGTAGTTTTCTTGGTTGTTTGCCTTTCTGATGATCATATATATACATGGGTTCAGGTTATGTGGATGGTGGGTCGCCCACTTTCGGGTCCAGCAGGTCATGGAAGTCCACGGAAATGGAAATCCAATCCTTGCTGGAGAAGTTACTAGATATAAATGATGCTATGAGTCGATGTGCTGTATCAGCTGCTCCTACTACTTCAGTCACCCAAAAGCTTGCACGGCACAGAGACATATTTCATGAGTTCACCCAGGTTTCTTCTTATTCTACATAGTAGTAGTATTTTTCTTTTTACTGATGTTTTCTCAGTTTTAAAATTCCTACCACTGCATTTTCTACTAAGGAATTCTATAAAGCTCTATCTACATGTGGTTCAAGTTGTAAAGTGCCATTTATGCAGTTATTTATTCAACTTCTTATTCAAATTTTCACTAATAGCTACTTACTCTTAATATGAGATTATCTCACAATACAAGTGCAATTTTTGCATCTATTTGTGTTGCTTTGCTGAAGCAATTAGGAGTGCTTAAGTAGTTTACAAACTTTCATTCATTTCTTTGTCTCTGTTATTACGATGACCATCCCTCATGATTTATAGAATTTTTATCTGAACTAATATCTCTGCTAAATTGCTTGGTGTTGGAGATACAGATGTCACAGCCAAATTTCTGAAGAGTTTGATTTCCGTGGAACTAAGAAAAAAAAACTAAAGAATCATGATGTGTTGTGTTGTAATCACATTTAATTCCTGAAGAGTTTTTGGATGCAGTTTTTTTTTTCTTCTGAATATAGAACACCATAAATGCTAATACTACAATACTACAAATCCTCATATTTAGCGGGCACCAAAAAAAAAAAAAACTACAAATCCTCATAATCGGAAAGAATCATGTTTGTCTCCTGTGGTGCTGGATTGGTTTGTTGGACTGGAAACTTAAACCTCTAATTAGTTTAGCGTATATATTAAACAAACCTCAAGGAGAAAGGAAAGAATGTCGAAACTTGTCTGAACTGTGTAGACCTTGCCTAAATTGCAGACAAGTTGGTTAAAAAACTTGATCCTTTATCACACTAGTCCAAAAGCTGTAGCATAGCAGTTGGGCAGTTTGGCTGATTGACCTGCTTTCCGCCATTTACGCTGTGTTTGGTTGGGGGATTTGGGGAAGTATTTGGAAAGGAAAGGGAAAATGTATGTGAAATTAGGTGAAATATAAGTATATTTTATTTACATTTCACCTACCTTTTTCCTTTCCCTTTCCTAATCCCTTCCCAAATCCCCCAACCAAATACAGCGTTAAGAGTTTGGCTTTAGGTGAGTAATAGTTGGACAGTGTTGCAGTCTTGATGTGTGTTGTAATTATGTTTCAGCAGACATTTTAACATTTTCACATATTTGCATTTGCTTTCCAATTTCTTGCAGGGAAGTCTGGTCTAGAAAGTGTGTAAGTTATCTTTTGATGAATTTTGGTGTCAATACGAGCCATTTTCAATTGGTGTTAGTTGTGTTGCCAGTCAGATGCTTCAAGCAGTAAAGACTTTAAACATTAGCATCAGTAATACTCTTGCATTTCCTGCAATACTCAAAATTGCCATTGTTTGTATTTATTGTTTCACTAAGAACTTATTTGTTTCTTGTTATTTGCTGAACTTGTGCAAGCATGCTGAGCTATAAAAATAATTTTGATCTCGCAAGCTAACCTGCTATATTACTTTCTGGATTTGGAGAGCATAAATCTCTTGAATTATATCTATAATATGCCAGTGGATCAGATGTGTCTTATCTTCCTCATTGTTTAAATTTAACCTCCTTCAACAACTGGAGAGTGCATAAAGCATTCAGATTTACACGTGGCTAGTATATTGTGTTGAAAGGAGAAATGAATAATCTAAAGTTCATGCTTGACTCTCTGTTAGCATGAACTATGATGTTTAATGGCCTTTACTTTTGCAAGACCAAAATAGGAGGAGACCCTTCATGGTTAAAAAGGCTACTTTTATATCTGGTGAAAAATGCTTGGGAGCACTAATTAGTGCTCCCACTAATTAGGTGGCAGTGGGTCCCGCCAGTAATGATGTGATGTTTTGGTCTTGGAGTTGTATTTTTTTTTTACTTTTTTAATGCATTAGTGCTATTAGTGGTGGTGTTTTTAGTGGGATGAATCATTGTTGTATATCTGGTTTGATACATTTTAGTATTTCACGTTCATGTTCATACCCAGCCTATGATCTTCTATTGCATTTTTAATTTTTGCTATATTAGTATTTTTCAGGGTAAATTACACTTTGCCTCCTTTTTGTTTGATTATTTTCTCACTTTGGCCCTTAAAATTTATTTTTTCCCACTTGGGCCCTTCAATTTTGAAGTTTTTCTCAGTTTACTCCTAAATTTAGTTTATGTTAAAAATTAAATAGAAAATGACACATTGATAGTCACGTGACATAAAAATATTTTATTACATATAACTTATATCTTTGACATAAACTCATCTCAATATAATAATATATATTTTATGTTATATGACAGTTATTATGACATTTTTTTGTCTAATTTTGAACAAAAGTTAGTTTTAGGAGTAAATTGGGAAAAATTTGAAACATAAAGGGCCAAAGTGAAAAAGTAGCCGAACATAAAGGGGGCAAAGTTTAATTTACCCAAATTTTTGAAAGATTATTTAGCATATCATGAAAGATTATATCTGGTTGTTTTTAGTGTGTTGCCTGGCTAGTTCTATGTCATTGCATTTTCTCAAAAGGATTGCTAATTGTGCTTATTGGACAACCCTCTTCTACCGAAGAATTGTAGTTGGCTCCTAAAGCATGGTCATGTGGTGCTCCAAGAGCCTCCACAACCAGTCACAAATGCCCACCCCTGTTAGTGAGCAGGGGTGGCCATATTTGATTGGAGGGTGCTCTTGGATCATCATGAGGCCTTGCTCCAAGAGCACCCAATGATTACACATGCTTCTGGTTTCTTAGATATGAACCTTCTATTACTTCTATACTAGGCACTGTATCCTCTTTAAAGAGTTGCTTAAGGCCTTGTGACCATTGACTGAATGTCATGTGCTTCTTTTAGGAATTTAGGCGAATAAAAGGAAACATAAACTCAATGAGAGAACATGCGGAGCTTCTGAGTTCTGTCAGAGATGATATCAGTGAGTACAAGGTGAGAAAGATTGAAGTAATAACTTTCTATTTTAGCTTCTTGTCAAAATGAAAATAAAAAATCTATTTTTACTTCTGTTTATTTGTTTCTTAAAGCTAAGATCTATGGTAATGCAGGCCTCTGGAAGTATGTCACCAAGAGTGCAAATACTACGGGAGAGAGCTGCCATACATGGGAGCATATCTCACGTAAGACATCAATGCTTTTTGATAGTACTATCATATGTCACCTATACTAATTACTATATATTGAGCTAGAGTTAAGTTTGGTCTCCACTTGGTTTCCACATTTTTAAGTTTTCCTATTATCCTTCTTTGAAAAAAGAATTCAACAAAAGTTAGTAATGTTTGGGATACTACTTTGGGCTAAAATAGCCATATAGGACAAAATTGACTATTTTAGCCAAATAGGACAAAATGTCACATTCATCCCATAATCATTTTATTTTTTCTTTCACAAAAGTCAAAAAAAGCCAAAAAGCCTATCCCAAACAAGGCTTTTTAGCCCCAGGCTAAAATTGTCAAAAAGCTAAAATGCCAAAAAGCCAACCCACTTCCCAAACGAAGGCTTTAGCCTTGAAGGACATAATTGCAACTTTACTCCTTCCTATATCTCTCTTCATCACTCTTTGCTACCTCTCTCATGTTTCTCCCTCTCCACCCCAATGTCCATGTTTCCTTTTAAAGAAGAATTCAACAGAGATTAGTTAAAGGATGTAATTGCACATCACACCTGCAGACCTACTACACTTCAACAACAAAAAACAAAAAAGAAGGCAAACATATATTCATTACAATAGGTTCTAACTCAATATAACATTTTAAATAAAGAGTCAATTATGATGTAGTTTTATTACATATTCTGTGCTGGAACCACTGGATCCTTAAACCATTTTTAGATTGTTTATTTATTTATTCTAGTTACCATATAAATCCAGGCTAGCCAGCCATGTTTGGTTTCAGACAGGGTGCCTAAATCAAACTTGAGTTTAGATTTGTGATGAAACTTTTTGACTAAATTCAAAAACTTGGTTGAACAACAGGAGCGACCAAAATATATTAAGGGCTCATTATTCATCAATATATATATATATATATATATTAAGGGCCCATTAATGGCTGGGAAAATGCAAAGATTTGATATATTCAAGTTGCCAAACTTGTCAATTTCAACTAATTTGGATTTGGCTAAACAATAAAACAATACACTCTTTATTCAGGAGATAATGAACATGTTTTGACGTTAACAATCATACTCTATACCCACCCTCATGTAATGTGGGTTTTGAAGGTATGATATTTTTCCTTGATGGTAATAAAGGTATTTACGCTCACAGAAACTAAGCAATCTTGGTTAATTTTAGGCATGCATATATATGCCTATTCATTTTTAATAGTCTCCCCTATTCATTATTAATAAGTATGATTTGGTTGCATAGCATGTCTGCTTGTTCCTACTGTCATCGAAGCAGCAAATATAAACTGGCATTAAATGTTCTATTATGTAGGCCCCTTCTAAGGATGCCTAACGGAACTATCTTATGCAACTAATCTAGTTTGATGGAAACTATCTTATTTGCTAACTCCTCGACTGTAAGATCTTTTGCTATCTTGCTAGAAGTTTCTTTTGATCTCTATTCCATGGCATTGTTTGGTTTACTGTTATTGCAGATAGATGATGTTATTAGTCAGGCTCAATCAACAAGGGCAGCTTTAGGATCCCAAAGGGCTTTCTTCGGTGATGTTCAGGGGAAAGTGAAGCTATTGAGTGACAAGTTCCCTATCATTCGTGGCCTACTTGGTACTTTCTTGAAGCCATCCACCCTAATGAGTTTTAGCCGCCTCCGAAATTTCTTTTCACTTATCTTGTTGCTGATCATTGCAGGTTCCATTAGGAGAAAGAAATCGAGAGACACTCTCATCCTCTCTGCTGTTATCGCTGCTTGTACGCTGTTTCTTATTATTTACTGGCTTTCAAAGTAACTAATGATGTGATTTATAGATATAACCAAAAAAAAAAAAAGAAGATGGCGCCTCTTCTTTTAAGTGATTTTGCATCTGTAATTTGTTAGAACAAATCGAAGCTGGCTGTTTTAAAGCTCGTGGCACGTTTTTGTGGTGCCATTATGCAACAATTTTCTCATTCTGCTAAAATGTACTCTCTCTCTCTCTCTCTCTCGGTGCAACTATTGGTATTGAAATTAGGGAAAACTACACTCGTTACCACACCCACTTCAACAAAAAATTGTTACCTTTTACCCCCTAATCTTCTGACTAGTTTCAATCTCAACTCTCTCTCTCTTTTTTTTTTTTGGGGTGGGGGGGGGGGGGGGGGGGGATAAGCTACTAGTACATGCCAATTTTATGACAAAAATGTTTATATAAGAGTTGGCTTATATACATATATGTAATATATATATATTCTGATCTGATCATAAAATTGGCAGCATGTGTATGTCTTTTTTCTCACACATTTCTTCATAAGAAAGTGGAACATATATACATATTTCTCACATATATGTAAATAAATAAGCTCTTGAGTGACCAATTTGGCATAGAAATGGTATGAGCAAGCTCATATTGCGATTTTTTCGTCCTCTTTTATATATATAAAAAATATTAATAGAAAATTGAGATTGAAAACCAATCAAACGATTAACGCTGTGTTTGGTTGGAGGATTTGGGGAGGAATTTGGAAAGGGAAAGTGAAAAGGTGTGAAGTTAGGTGAAATGTAAGTATATTTTATTTACATTTCACCTATCCTTTTCATTTTCCTTTCTAAATTCCCCTCCAAATCCCACAATCAAACACAACATAAGAGGGTAAAATATTGCAAATTTTAGTTGAGAGAGGCAAAGTGTATATGTTTATGTGGTGCCATTATGCTAAGTGGTTTTTCTCTGTCTCTCTCTCTCAAACTTGTTTGCAATTGGTATTGAAACTATGGGTGTAATGGTAGTGCATAATTTATCCTGGTGATACATGTGGTTGCTTAATGTTGTGTTGGATTGGAGGATTTAGGGAGGGATTTGGAAAAGGAAAGAGAAAAGGTGTGTGAAACTAGGTGAAATGTAAGTATGTTTTATTTATATTTCACCTTCCTTTTCTATTTCCCTTTCCAAATTCTTCCTTAAATTTCCCAACCAAACACAGCATAAGAGTACTGTTTTTCTTTTTGTTGGGATGTCACATGTTAGGCCTCTGGCACTCTCTATTCAATGTCATGCTGGATGTGGTCCATAGAAGCTTTGCTCTGTGAGGTTGGCCAACATTGTTTTCTTGAAGCTTTGGCACAGTCTCTAGTATGTCTTATCTCCATTTCCAGAAACACAATCTTGACGATAGGATCCAAGATTTCGAGTTGGAGGTTTGCTTCTTGTTAACTGTAGGATTTCTAAGGATTAATTCTCGGTTGTTCAGATACGTGGTAACTGAGGTCCAATGGGACTAGGTTGGGCGGGAGATACTTGGGTTATCAAAGGCCAATTATTTTATTTTATTTTGTTTGGTGATATTAAGAAAGGGGGAGGAAGTAATTAAGAAAAATAAAACACATTGTTTTGTTAATAAGAAAAAAAATTTGAAACAATTTTCTATCTTTTATCCTTCCTCACATTTGAGAAACAAACAAGAGAGTAAATTCTCTCAATGTGTAGAAGAAGTATAATCAAAGAAAAAGAAAGGAAGAAATAATGAAAAATTAAGAACATTAAAATAGTTTAGTTTTTTATTTTATTTTTCAGAATAGTTCGTACAAGAAGTAGGATCAAAGAAAAGAAAACAAGAAGATATTGACCTGCAAAACTTATTTGTAGCTTATGTTCTTTATAATCTAAAATTTTATGCTTAAACATTTATTTTAATTTAATGAAAAGTAAATGGATCAAGGAATGTAGAATGTCACTATCAAATCCGATTGCCAAAGTTTTGGTTCGTATCTCCAGCCTAACAAGGATGGTTCATACTGGAGTGTAATATCTACTATTAATAATATTAGATATTTTAGTCAAATTTTCTCTTTTCTTAATATAATTAATGTAAACATATTTCATATCTAATGTTATGTTTTCCCTACTAGTTCTCAAAAAAAAAAAAAAAAAAAAAAAAAAAAAAAAAAAGGGGGGGGGGGGGATAAATTACAAATACAACATTGAGATTTGTTTAAAATACGAATTATTCTCGATAATTTAGAAACTTACAAGTAATCCATTGTCATAATTTTTTATTTAATAAAATTAACTGAAAAATAAAATTTCCAACTGCTCCGCTATACAATAATAAAATTAACCGAATCTTAAATTAAATTTTTTTTGACATTATTAAAAATTATTAATTAACTTGATGATTTATTAATAAAAGGGACTATTTGTTATAAAATTAGAAACTTTAAGAAGGTGAAATGTAATTTCTAAAACTATATAGATTAATTCGTATTTTAAATAAATCTCATAAAATGTATTTATAATTTACCCTTAAACTTAATAGCAACTTATCTCCAGACTGCAGTCACAACGACGGATCGGAGTGTGCAATTTGAGCCCGTGGCTCATCATGAGCCTCATTTTAAATTGTTTCATCATATAGATCTATGTGCATGGGTCATGCATTTAAAAAAGAAAAAAAGAATAATCTAAAAATTATTTATCACATTTAACTTTAAAAAATAAATGATTTATTGTTTATATTTTAAACTCATATTTGTATATATATATTTTTGCATACAAATGTGACGAAATAATTGTATTAACAATTATAGAATCAAATTTTTTTTTTTTTTTTTTAACGTATGATCCATGCATAGAGCCCTATAAAATGAAATATTTGAATTATTAAGACCAGGCCAAACTACAGAGTCTAATCCATAAGACATCTGTATTAAAGTAGTCAAATTTTAACTAAAAAGTCATTTTTCTATTTTCGCTAATCACTTTTTTTAAATATATCCTCTCACAAACTCTCTACTCTTTTTCTATTTTATTTTATTATTTCGTTAATTTTATTATTATTATTATTATTATTATTTATTATTTTTCTTTTTTGTAAGAATCATATTTTTAAACTAACATTTTCAATAGTTGAACCTTTGATCATATATTTTTAACCCGATACTTTTTTGAAGTATTTTTTTTAACGGTCATATTTTCTAATATATATAATAACACTTCATCGCTATTTTTTATTCACTTCAATATAAATTTTTTTGTTCAACTCATTCTTATTTTATTTTTATTTTTTCAGTATGACTTACAATCTTGTATGTATTGTTAAAGATAAATATTTTGTTCATACATATGATATGACCATTTAAAATATTCCATTAGTTTTAGGTCTCGTTTGGCATATAATATTTTTAGTCTAAAAGTTAAAAAGTTATTAAAAAATCAAAAAGTCTATAACCTATACCAAAAGGTTAAAAATTTCATTTTCTCTTTACTTTTTGCACATCTTTTTCTAAAAAATTAAAAATTCATTCTAAACATACTAATTTTTTTACCTCATATTTTAGTCAAAAAATTACTAAAATAGTCTATTCCCAAACGAGACCAGGTAATAAAAAAGTATTTTAGTTTATACACTTATCAAATATGTGAACAAAATCAAATCTCAAAAAAATAGTTATATAATGCTTGTCTAATAATTTATTATTTAAATATATTTGTGAAGGCCTTGATGGCTAGCTAGTACTTATGGTGAGGATTTGAGCAGATATGACAACTGAAAAGGCTAATTTGATAGAGTATTTATTTAATGAATTTTCTTGGTAGAATAGTTAGGAGAAGGATTTGATGTGTTTGATATTAGAGGTAAGTTGCTCTCTATAAAACTTTTAGCTTATTTATTTTTTGAGCTCAAAAAAATTTAAAATAAATTCAGAAAGTTAACTTTTTTAAAAATGAATTGGAGGATTTTTATTTTTTTTTAATTGCAAATAAAGTGTAGCATAAAAAAAGGAAACAAAATAATTTAGAGAAACTGCAAAAAAGTATAGATAGAGGAACAGTTCCTGGCAATCCAAAAAAAAAAAAAAAAAAAAAGAACAGCTCCAAAACAAGGTTGATAGGGTAGAGCTAGGTTTTATGTTCACAAGTCCTATATTTGAATTGGTTGGACCATGGTTCGGTGTGGTCCACTCAGACAATGAACCTATCTCTTAGGGGCTCCATTTGCTGACCCTGGTTTGATTAAAAAAGTTGGGTGTGTGAGTCTCGATCCCTTATAGTTATTTTTTTTAATAAATTATAAATATATTTTTTGAGATTTGATAAAAATATAAACTATTTAAAAATTATATTTCACCTGTTCAAATTCATAATTACGTAATAATTGATTTATTTTATTAATAAATTATCAAGTAATTAATAGTTTTTAAAGATGTCAAAAATATATTTCAATTAACAATTTATGTAATCTTATTTTTGTATAGTTAGAAATTTTATTTTATTTATTAAATAAAAAATTCTTATAAGAAAATATTTATAATTTTCAATTACAAAGTAATCCATATTTTGAATAAACTTCAAAGAGCATAATTTACCCTTACTTTTTTAAGGTGATATTTTTGTATGAAAATTTTTATTTACACGTCACTAAGGGGTTGTTTGGGATAAATTAAATAAGTGTATTTTTTGACTTTTTATAAAATATAGGTTGAATATGGGTTGGGTTTGAAGTGCTGTGGTAGAGAGATGATATGACTTAAATAAGATGATGTGACTTAAATAGGATAATGACTTTTTGAATTTTTGAATTTTTTTTATTAGGCCAAACCAAGCGTTAAGGCCATCTCCAACGGTTCATCAAACCTTGCATCAGATTTAAAATTTGGTAAAAAAAAAGTCACTTTTTGGAGCTCTAATGGTTTCGACAAATTGGTATCAAAATGAGAATGAAACAAAAAATTCATTAAAGTGAGAACATGCTCTAAATTTCACTATTTTACTGTGCTTTACTGTTGGGAGAGACCAACCTGTCAACTAGTTCCCTTTCAAATAGGTAGGTTCAAATAGGTTAAAAAAAAAAAAAAAAAATTAGTCCGGTCGACCCACCGGATGACCCTTCCCTCAATTCTGCATATATTTTGTTCGACAGGTTTGATGCTCACCGTTGGAGGAAGCCGTATCAAATTGAGAAAATAATCTATTTTTTATTTAGATTTGGTGAAAAAAAGAAATGAACGGTTGGAGATGCTCTTAGTACACATTGCACACAATTTCACTTCTTTTTTTTCCCCTCAATTTACATAATATTTTTTTTGAATAATACAAAAATGTCACTCTATCTTCTCCAAACTCAAACACTAATTATATGGCCCACTGTTGTTGCCATCAACGATCACCCCTTTCTAGTTCCTTTGCTGCCAGCCACCTCTCTTCTGTCACCTCCACTCTTCGTCGCAATCCCTCTCCATCCCCAACCCTTTCAAAATATAATTTGGCATAATATAATATCAAATAATAATATTAAATTTTGATAATATTGGTTCATTGATGCAAATGTTATTATGGTACATTCATGTCATTGCTCGATTTTATGAATAATTTTATATATACTAACAATCTTACTAAAAATATAAGAGGACAAAAATAATGACATTTAAATATCTAATAATATTTAGACATGTACTTTTTAATAATATTGTTAGTAAATTTTTAAATAGATGTAATATTGCTCTATTTCTAATCATTGGATGCCTTACATCCTCATTTTCCATTTATCTAATATTTTTTCTGAATTATTTAAGTCGATGTCCTTTAAGTCAGGATAATAGTGTAAATGGGACAACATTTGTTAAAATGAACAAACATGTGCTTCCGTTTAGTTTAGTTTTAGAATCATGATTTATGTGAAATTGTATTTTGAATTAGATAATGATTTTATAATAATTTACATTTTTTTATATGTTTACTTTTTTTTTTTTTTTTTTTTTTTTTTTTTTTTTTTTTTTTTTTTCTTTGTTTTTTTTTTGTGTGTGTGTGTTATACATTTCTTATTTACATTTATACATTACTTTTACACTTTACTTACACACTTCTTTTGTTTGTTAGTTTTTGTGTGCAACCCCACTTACACCTTTTTTTTTTTGTTGGGTTCAGAAAAAACTCCTTTGAATTATAAGTTTTGAGTTGAGTTTTAAAAGAGAAAATTTGTTTGGTTATAAGTTTTGAAAATAATTTTAAAAAGAGTTTTGAATTTTAAAAAGAGTTTTAAGTTGTATATTGAAATTTTTTGAATTTATTTTTTTTAAATATTTAAAAATTTTTTTAATTTTATTTTTTTAGGATAAATATTTTTTATTGTAAATATTTTTTTGATGTGCGCTGTATTTACTACATGTGTTCGTTGTATTGTTTAAAAATATTTTAAATATTTAAAAATTTAAAATGAGTAGTATTTTTTTATTTTAAATATATAATGTGTTAAAATAGTTTTTTAATTTTTATTTTAAATATTTTATTTTATTTTTTAACATTTTAAATATTTTTTTTTTTACTTTTTCTATATTTAATTTTTTTAATTTTATAAAATTTTGGATCACCCATATATATCTAAATCATAACAAATTATTTGGTCAATATTTCAAAAAATAAAAAAATATTAAAAAATAAAAATAAAAATATTTTTCTTCAAAAATAATTTTTTTGAAATTTTATATTTTTCAAAAAAATATAAAAAAAAATAATTTTAAAGAACAAAATAAAAAATTTGATCTTTTTTAAAAAAATAAAAAATAGAGTTTTGAAAAAAGTTTGATTATGAGTTTTCTGTTGTATATTTGATTATGAGTTTTGATAATAGTTTTTGAATTGAGTTTTAAATTGTATGTTTGATTATGAATTTTGAAAAAAAAAATTAAAATTTTTTAATTGAAATCACGATTCCAAAACGAAACTAAACACAACCAAGTTTTTTTTAAAGATGGATGAAATTTTTCTCCGATTGAAAACTAGATTGATTTGATGTTAGTAAATATACTTATATTAACATTTACAAATATAATTAAAAAAATATATCTAATAAAATTATGTACCGACGATTATCGATAAACAACTGAAAAATGAAACTCATAATAGAGTCTATTTGGAATGTTCTCAAAATGCTAGTTTTCTGGCTAAATAAATTAAAAAAAAAAAAAAATTATCATCAACTAAAAAAGTTATAACTTTTTAACTTAAAATAAAAAAATAACTTTACTTCTTAAACACATAATTAACATTTTCAAATTTTACCTCAAAAAAATCAAAAAAATAAAAACAAAATCACTAAAGCAAACCAACCTCAAACCGCCTTCCAAATGAACTCGAGTCAAACTCGACTTCGCTACAATTATAGGAAAGACGAATCCTTTGAAAGAAGAGAAAATTGGAAGCAAATTTAAAGGTTATAAAATAGGATAAGGCTTCTTTTTCAGTCAATTTTATAGATTGGACAGTGTTATTAGCTCGTAGGGCTCATCATCGGTCTCATTTTGATAATTTGAATCGTTCAATTTGTAAAATTTATCGAGTGCTTCATCTCTTGAAAAAATCTCGTTGATCGAATATCGATAGTCCCTTAATCAGATTATATTTTTGTCAATGATAAATATGATTTTAAAAATAAATTATTAAGAAAAATGTGTTATGATCAAGTGTCTATCGACATTTGATCAATGTGATTTTTTACAAGAAAGAAATACTCGACGAGTTCTACACATTAAATTGTTCGGATAATTGAAATGGAACCTAGTATGGACCCCACGGGCCTAACAGTATACTGGAAAGAATCTACCCCTATAAAATAAAGGATATTGGGTCACAAATTCAATTTTAAATTTTTTGGACAATAGTCTCAAATTTTAATTTTTTAAAGGTATAAAAATAATAATAATAATAATTTAAAAGGTCATATTACCCCCTAACTATTTCATCTATCACCACTATCACCAACCACCACCTGCCACTACTAGCTATTGCAGGCCGTCTCGGGTGACTTTTCTAGTCACTGGCAACAATGAATAAAAATTATATTTCAAAACATTAATTTATCTTTTTCACTAAATAAATTTCATTAATATATCCTTACCTCCAAAACAAAATAATTATTGGATCTAATGCCATAGCTCTAAAAATAACTTGTCACCAATATTTAAAAAAAATAAAAACCTTTAAAACGCCTCATATAATTGTTTCTCATAGTTCAATCAATACGTATATACGGCGTTGGGATCAGCATGTACTTTGGGCATGAATGCTTGCATATCATATGGAAAACAAGCTTACCCAACACTTTGCCGCCCCTCCTTAGGCTCCGTTTGGCTGCATCTAAAATCATCTTGTTCGTTTGGATTCAATTTAATTGGTGAAAAACTAGAAAAAGTCATGGTGGCACCATATACATAGCATCAGGGTATTCACTTGAATATCCTGATTTTTATTTTTATTTTTATAAGACATATGAGAAATTTGTATTTCAATTATCATTTTCACTTAAAAAATTATTTTCTTAAAATATTTTAGACTGATTGGATTATCATTTGTCACTCTTAATTTTTTTTTCCACTCTCATTCAACTATTTTGAATTTCAACTTATGGTCAAATTTAAAAAAGGCTAATATTAATTATAAACTAAAGTGATAAGTTTTTATGTTTTTTTTAAAAATTTAATAAAAATTAATGTGTTTGGTAATTTCTAAAAAAATTATTTTTAGTGAAAAATTACCACATTATCCTTAAACTTACTCATAAAAATATTAATAGTAAAATCATTTTTCATAAATTTGTTAAAAAAATAATTTTTAATGAAGAAATCAGCTCAAATAAATTTATTTACTTTTGGCTTTTCTTTAGAAACAAAAAATTGCTTATTTATATTCGAGTTGATTGAATATAGAACTTAAAGCATGGTAAAATATTACATGCCCATTGATGATTTTAATTGCATTCACTTTTTGTGGTTTGTGAGAGGTGGTCTGCATTGCTGTTTGTTGTACCCTTGTCTTCGGACAGTGTACAAAAAAACAGGAGATAGGTTTTAGAATAATGTTTGGGACCCCTTTTTGGGAGTCACCCCTCACCCCCCTTTGTCACGTGGCGAGGAATGATTAGAGGAGCAGGAAAAAAAAAAAAAAAAAAAAAGAAAAAATAATCAATGAGAGAGAGAGGGGGTCAAAGAGAATGAGAGGAAAAGAGGAGATGAATCATTGTTGAATTATTCTTCAAAATTATTTACAAATATGAGACGACTTTCATCAACCTGAACAATTATAATTCAACAATACATATAAACGCTCAGCCAATAAATAAATAAATAAATAACTCAAGTACAATAAATAGCCCCAATAATGGAGGATTAATCTTCACTTTTGACAGGAATTGACTTTCTCATGTACAGGAGCGAGCAACCAACTGACTAGTCAAATTTGTTAGGTAAAGTTTGGCAATTTAAAAATAATTTATTTTATTATTATTTTTTTATCATATTATTTTTTTATTTTTTTGTATATTTTTTCGTAAAAAGACAAAAAGTACACTTATTTAGGTCATTCCAAACAATCCCTTAGTTTAGAAAAATTCAAAATGTTAATTTTAGAAAAAAATTATGAATGTGTTTGATAGAGTTTTAAAATTATAATTTGAGAATAGAATTATATTTTGAGTTTGCGAGTTTTGAAATTATGATTTAAAAAGAGAAAATTTGTTTGGTTATTAATTTTGAAAAGAGTTTTGAATGAATTTTGCAGGCAGTTTTAAAATTTTGAAATTAGAAAATTTAATTGATTAAAAACTTATAACTCATAATTAAACACACAATCCAAAATTTCATTTAAAACTCATAAATTTTTTTTAAAAAATTCAGAAAATATTTTTTATAAACATCTATAAAAAATAACAGTGTCAATTGTCTAAAAAAACACGAATACTATTACGGTCAACCACCATGAATCAATTTGAACGTCGAGAGGATGGTGAATAAACGTGTTATCAAAAGTAGGTGTAGAATCAATTTTAAAAATT
Source organism: Camellia lanceoleosa (assembly GCA_025200525.1). NCBI lineage: Eukaryota > Viridiplantae > Streptophyta > Magnoliopsida > Ericales > Theaceae > Camellia > Camellia lanceoleosa. The sequence goes on from CM045760.1 coordinate 35,103,840, forward strand.
CTAATCAAATACCATACTTAGATGAAGGGATGGAATTGAATTTTAAAATTCCTACCAAAATAAGTGGTTATACTCATTTCTTATTTCACTCTATTTCTCTTCTCATTAATTATTAAAATAAGTGGTTATACTCAATCAATCAGAGATAAAAGTGTAATTTAATCATTAAATTCTGTGACGATCATGCTAAAAAATAATATATGCACAAATGAAGCGAGAATGAATAGCAGAGTGGGTTGAATTGAAAGAACGATCATTTAATTAGAAGGTCAATGACCAGCCGACCCGCCCGATTCAATAGGTTTTTACCCATCACAAGCCCTTCCCTCCCAAAAAAGCCCACAGGGCGGGTTGGGCACCAATATCATGGGCTGACCGGCCCACCCAATGGCAAACATTATCAGAAATGGTCTTAAGTTGTGGAAATAATTTGAAAATAAACCAAAATATATATATGTTATTTGCAAAAATTGCAAATTTACATAGATTTGAATTGCTTTTGCGTATCTGAACCTGCAGGCTTTAAGATTAGAAAAATTTTAACAAAAATGTTTTGGATATCTAATTTGTGAACTTTAATAGCTCAAATGTGTTTGTGAGATCCATCTGATGTGATATTTTGATTTTTTTTTTTTTGGACTTTCTACCTCACTACAGCTTAATTAGTGCTCTAATTTTAGAAAAATGTATCATTGTTGAAATTTTAATGGTTCCAAATTGTTGATCCAGAAAATCTCAGCAAAGTAATAGAGTGCCGTTTTGGAAAAAAAAATAAAAAGCCACGTTTTTGATCCAAGGGAAAAAAATGCAAGTGGCAAAAAACGTAACAAAATTCATTTGAGAAGTAATAAAAACGCAAGTGTGAAATTACAAATTGGAGCCTATAATAAAAAAGTAAAAAAATAAATTTCTTATGTTGGGTAAAGATATTTTGGTCATTTCAATTTGATTTGACACCATAAACAAATATTAAACCAAAAGTCAAAAGCTAACTTTTGATCAATTTTTCAAATCATTTTCAAAAAAGCTAAAAATTTAGTAAAAAATTAAAAGTCAACTTTTACCAACTTTTCAAAATAGAGAGAGAGAGAGAGAGAGAGAGAGAGAGTGTGAAATGTTTAGATTCTATATAGGGTACATGACTGTCTCAACAGTAAAAACATTTAGGGCTAACTCACTAGTCACTATCATGTAAGCTCTAAGGACACTTCCATGTTCATGCAATCCTTGTGTATACTAGTCTGACACTGTACCAGACGAGAGAGAGAGAGAGAGAGAGAGAGAGAGAAATTATAATAAGAAAGACAGTTGAATAGACCTATAGTTTTTGTTAGGTCTTCTCTAATATTAATTGACACATTCCTATGGTTGTATAACACATTCTTATGGTTGTATACATTTTGTAGATACTCATGCATTTATGTTATATTGGAAAATTTGGGCAATTGCTGTTGAAATTGTATGCACTTATGTATTTTATCAAATTTTTGAGTAAATTACACTATTAGTCTCAAAGTTTTATTTTGATTAATGTAATTTTAATTTTGTCAATTTTTTTATTGTTGAACGTCAATTGTGTTTGAATGTGATCTCTCCTAATTGCATTTGAATGTGGTTCCTCCTTCAACTGAGTTAACTCAGTTAGTTATTTCTTATTGGTGTAAAGAAATTTATATTTTAAATAAAATAATAATAAATTATTAATAAGATTTTAATGAGAATTTCTCTTATTTTTATGTTTTTATATTTCTTGTATTCTTAGACTAAACAAAACTATAACACTTTGTTTGGATGAAGAATTTTGGTGAGAAAAGAAAAAGAAATGATGAGAAGAAGAAATTCCTTCACTTATTTGAATGGCTAAATAGGTAAAAATGATAAGAGATGGTGAGAATCATTTTCTTACCAAACCAGTATTTTATTTCTCACCAAAAGTGCTAAGATTTGGTAAGAAAGGAAGTGGGTTTAATGAAAATTTTCTAAAATACCAAAATTACCCTTATAGAAAATATAACTTATTAATATAGAAAAGATATGTGAAAAATCACATTCTCTTTTCTTTTATTCATCCAAACATAATGGTGAGAAACCATAATTATTTCTTTTCTTTTCTCTACCTAAGTGAGAAATCACAATTTTTTTTTTCTCACCTTATTGTGTTGATCTCATTACGTAATTTCTATTTGTGTAACTTTTACCTGAATATGTACAACAATTAAATCCTTAAATTTCAACTTGGGTTTCATTGTAGTTCTCTTGTCGTCCCACTGTTTACAATTTGAGTAAAAGTTAAAGCATAAATGACTAAAATAAAATTTGAATAAAAATTAAAGTGTAATTTTTCTATAATTTTTTCTCCTTCTAATGCTCTTGCAAACGTATTCACGTGGCCATTTTCAGCCCAATTTTAAAAGTTGAGATGACAGTAGGATTATATTGAGACAACAGTTGAAATCCATGACCTTATTGTTTTAATTAGAAAATAAGATACTAAAATAAAAGTAAAATTAAAGTAGAGTTTTGCCCTTTTTATTTTTTACAATTTTGCCCCATTTCGATGGCTTAAGAACTTCAATTAAAAATTCCTAAAGTGCCCCAATTGGTAATAGTAGGTGGCTTTCAAGCACTACCACAATTCCCTACAGCTGCATTTTCATACAATCAAGACTACATGTTGGTGATACGACAGCTGGATTTGTCGGCAATTCTAGAGAGCTGCTGGAGGATTAGCCAAAGGTGTAATTCGAGCGGATTCAATCAAGTTGAGGTTTGTTTAAATTTAATTTAAATTGTAGAGAGATTTATTCAAACTCGAGTCTAATCTCTCCATGAACTTACCTGTCTGAACCCGAGCTTAAGTGTAATTCAAAAAATTCAGGTTAGGGTCCAGTTGCCCAAAAAAAAAAAAAAAATCTTTCCATAGTCCTAACCTTAATGTATTGTATTTTTGGAATATATTTATATAAAATAAGAAAATTAATTCGAGTTATATATGAAGTAGTAAAATATATTATTTAATCTAAAGAATGAGAAAATAATCAATAAAATTTGAGTTGATCAGGATGTGAGAATCCTTGTTCAAGTCTTGCTCAAATTTAATATAGACTGACAAATTTTAGTCTGGGATCTGACCAAATTTAAAATTATAATGTCCAAGTTTTAAATGTTTTTAATTAGACTCTAATTGTTCAAGTTGGGCCCAAATTGCACCATTAGGATTATAATAAGCTGGCAAAGGCACCTAATGTGCTGTACCACCAATTGGCTTGAGCTTGTTTAGCAACTTTCAATTTTAGTTTTAAAAAAGTCACTGAAAAAAATTAAAAAGTTAACAAATTATACAAAAAAATCAAAATTTATATTTTCTCTTTATTTTTTGCACGATTTTTCATAAAAAATTTAAAAGTCATCTTACATATTAATTTTTTTTTTTAATCTCATATTAAAAGTTAAAAGTTTATTAAAATAACATATTTTCAAACAGGCAATCTCACAACATATCAATTCACAGCCACACTCAAAATTTCAAGTAAAATTCTAGTTAGTTTATCAGCATAACTAGGGGGAAATTTTTCAATGCTTTTGGAGCAAGTTCGGGTAATATTTCAGTTAAGTAGTTATTAGTTTAAATCATAAAATCTATTACTTTTGTATTAAAATTTTAAATAACAAAGTAACAATTATTAGCATACAAATAGAATGAAGCATTACTCTAAAACATTGAATAATTTCTCATAAATAAGGCTTACAAGTTCACCAAGTCTTTAGGGTGCCCCTCTATTACGTGTCATGGCATGGTAAAAAGATAGGGAATTGGAGGAAATTATTAACACCATAAAATTAAGGGGATTGACCAATATAAATCCCATATTCTTGACTTATGATTCATATAATTTCGTATATATATATATATTTTAAATTTATTTAGTCCTTTTAGATATGGAATAATTCATTTACCATTATTTGATGATACGGATAACTATATTAAATCCGAAAATGTTTGGTGGCCCGAAGGCTCGAATGTGTCAAAACGACGTCATTTTACATCTAAAATGACGTCATTTTAGGTGTTTCGAGCCATTCGAATATGATTTTTAGTCATCTATCATTGTTTAATTGTTGTTGTTTATTGGAGTGTTATATTTGAAAAAAAAATACATTCAAGAGTTTTTAGTAGGCCTTCTAGATGTACATAATGTCACATCATAAAATGTGACAATGAGGCATTTATGATATCATTTTAATTTGTGAAAATATGACACTGTTCTAACGCGTGACAATGTGACATCATTCTTAAAATTTGACAATGTGACATTTGGGAACTATTATCTTATTAAACTTTTTTCAAATATGTCATTTCTAAAATGTGACATCAATCTTTTGTGTGCACGTGTCATTTTTCTTAAAGAATAATACTTGGGGGCTCAAAAATCATTGCCCCAAATTGGCTCAAATACTCAAAATGGCGTCGTTTTGGGTATTCTTCCTAATTTTTTTTTCTTTGCTTTTTGTTCCCTTCTCTTTTTGAAACAGAGAAGAAAGAGAGGAAGCCAGAAAGAGAGAGCAGGAGAAAAGATGAGAGAAGTGGAAGGAAGAGAAGAAGGAGACGGTGATGGTGGTGATGGTGACGCCGGTTGGCCGGTTGGTGGCTCTCTCTCTCTATGCTGGTGGGTGGTCCTCTCTCTCTCTCTCTCTCTCTCTCTCTCTCTCTTATATGTATATATATAGATATGTGTGTATAGATTTGTGTGAGATCTGGTGTTGATGATGATGTGTTAATGTGATGAGAGGGGAGAAGATGAAGAAGATGATCTGGTGTTGATGATGATGCTCTCTCGAGTTTTTTTTGATGATCTATGTATAAAATTTGATGATCTGTGTATATAATTATTTTATTTTATTTTATTTTTTGTGATTGTTGGTTGTTGATGTTGATGATGTGTTGTTGTTGATGTTGATGCTCTCTTTCTCTTCTCTCTTTCTGAGTTCTCAGCTCTCTCTTCTCTCTTTCTTCTCTCTTCTTCTTCTTCTTCTTTTTCTTATTCATCCTCTTTGTTTTAGAACAAAGAAAAAGAGAAAAAAAATAAAAATAAAAAATCTAAAATGACGTCGTTTTGAATTCGAGCCATTTCGAGCCAACCCTTTTTCAGGCTATGTAGCAGCTTTGTTTCTTAAAATGTGACAATAGAACATTATGTACTATTGTCTTATTAAACTTTTCAAATATATTATTTTTAAAATATAACAATGTAACTATCATTTTAATTAAATAAGGCTTACAAGTCCACCAAGTCTTGAGGGTGCCCTCTATTACGTGGCATTCATGGTAAAAAAATTATTAACACCATAAAATTATAAGGATGATTCTCAAAATAAAAAAATAAAATTAAGGAGATTGACCAATATAAATCCCATATTCTTGACTTACGATTCGTAAAATTTCATATATATATATATATATTAATTGATTTAGCTCTTTTAGATGTGAAATAATTCATTTATCATTATTTGATGATCTGAGATAAGCGTATTAAATCACCTTAATTGTTGTTTATTGGAGTGTTATATTTGAAAAAAAATACATTAAAGGGTTCTTTAGTAGAACTTTTAGATGTACCTAATGTCACATCATAAAATGTGACAATGAGGCATTTGTTATATCATTTTAATGCGTGAAAATATGACACTATTCTAATGTGTGACAATGTGATATCATTCTTAAAATTTGACAATGTGACATTTGGGAACTATTATCTTATTAAACTTTTATCAAATGTGTCATTTCTAAAATGTGACATCAATCTTATGTGTGCACGTGTCATTTTTCTTGAAATGTGACAATGGGACATTGTGCACTATTGTCTTATTAAATTTGTACCAAATTTGTCATTTTAAAAATGTGACAATGTGACATCATTTTCATGTGGGCACTATAGTTTTATTAAACTTTTGTTAAATATGTCATTTTTCTTAAAATGTGATAATTGAACATTCGTGCACTATTATCTTATTAAACTTTATCAAATATATTATTTTTAAAATGTGACAATGAGATATTATTATCATTTAAGAATCTTGAGTATGTTGATGATCAACCAAAATTTTAAAGAGAAAGAAGAGTGTTGTAGTAGTAAGGAACTAGTATAATATATACTACTTGTGCTATATATGGGATAACATGAATATAAATAAATAATTAAAAATTAAATTTTAAATTAAATAAATATAAAATTTATCTAAAATATATAGTAAAAATAATTTAGAATCAATTAAATTTTATTCATTTTTAAAAGAGTTACACATAAGAAAAGTTTGAGTATATTAATATTCTTGTGTTAAAAATTTTTTGATAAAAGTTCTTAAGGTCTTAATAAAAAATACATGATATAATCTATCATATGATAGTAGTAAATCACATTTGTCCATATACTAATTTTTCAATATTTTGTAAAACCTAAAAAATTGTCTTCATGCATTAAATTCATAATTTGTCTTATGTTACAACTTTTTTGTAAGAATGGATTAGGATTGATTTGTGATGTTAGGGTTGGGCTAAAACTATATGTGACTTAGAAGCCAGTCGACTTAATACTTAGCCAATTTGACATTCACATTGTCTTATCCTATGCTCAACTTATAAATCATTTGACCTATTCATTTTTTAAATTGGTAAATATTTCTAAGTATTTTTTATAATAAAAATAATAACTATGAACCTATTTTACGCATATTTATTAAGAATTTTGAACTTAGTTAATTTTTTTTATATATTTATGTTTAAAATTATTAAATGAATAGTTTACATATTAAAAAACTATCTAAGATAAGATAGAGCGGTCTTAAATTATAAGTCATATTTATTGACTTAATCTTACACTTAATGAAAAAAATTGATTGGTTAATTAATAAAAATATTTGATAATAATTAATTAAAACTTTATATTTAAATTATATTATAGTTTATCAGTTCGTAACCGGTATGAGTTAGTTTGGCGATTTCAATATTGGATAAAACAGTCAAGGCCCTGTTTGTTTTGAGGGTTAGAGGGGGGATTGGGATTGGTAATGAGGTGAGATCTACTAATATTGTGTTTGTTTTGAGAGAAGGGAATAGTATTCATAGTGAGCTTCGAATTAGGATGGGCCTCCCAAAGGGGATTCGGATGGGCCTCCAGGACTTGGTTTTAGAAAAATAATCCGGCGGATTAGAAATTTTTTATTTTTATTTATTTTTTATTTTATTTTTTACATGTCAGACATTTTTTTTGAACATTAATGTTTAATTTTTTATATTTTTCGTTAAGTAAAAATCATTATTTTATTTGTTTTATTTTTTTTTGGAAATTTTTTATTTTTTAAAATTTTTTTTACATGTTGGGCATTTTTTTAAAAATATTAAAGTTTAATGTTTTTGTATTTTTTTATTTGTTTTATTATTTTATATTTATTTTATATAAAAATAATTTAACAATTCTTATACTAAAACCATCATAAAAATGAACACAATTTTACTTCATCTCCTCATTATCAATTCCGTCCATTTACTACGAAAATAAACAAGGCCAAAATAGCCTAAAAATCTAGTTCGAGTCGATAGTTTTGCAAAAAATTATTGTCTCAACCTTGGAGAATTGTTTCAATGGTAATCTTTAGCTTTCGAGTTTATATGGTTGGACTTTATTAAATAGTTGATTATTTAATTTGATATAATTGTTTTAATATTTGTAAAAGTGTAAATATTCTCTTATTGATTGATTTTTAAAAAAAATAAAAAAAATTATTTGGTGTCCATAAATATCATACCAATCAACAAATAAATATCATGGCCTCTTCCCGGGCAATGATGGTACTAAAGCCTTTGCCCTTTATTTATTTATTGATAAGCAAAAGAAATAATTCAATAATGTATCGATTAAACACACAGAAGGTACAAAAGTGATTAGAGCAACGAAGGTCCATAGAGATCACTTCATTATGGCTAAACCGTAATTTTAATTAGGCTTTTGTTTTTTAATGTAAAATATTTTACATAATTTTTTTTTTATAAATTGATTTTACAAAAAAATATTTTTGTTTTTGTCTTGCGGTGTTTGGTTAATACTTGAAATAAAAATATTTTATTACCTAAAAGAAAAAATTTAATTTAATAAAGTGTTATTTATGACTTTTTAATGAACTAAAATACTTATTTAAAAAGGTTAAATGTGTTGAAAAGGCAATGAGTGAGAATTAATTTTATAAAAAGTGATTTATAGAATTTTTGAAAGTAAGTCATTTAGAAAATTTTGCAAAAATATATTTTTAAGAAATATTTTGTTACTTTTATCCAACCAAATAACGAAAAATGAGTATAATATTTTTGACAAAAATATTTTACATTAAAATAAACAGGACCCTAGTAAAAGTCTTTTTCTTAGAAGTTCCCATCAGCAATTATAATAATTAATGCAAAAATTCCATCTGATTAGCAAAAGTTTATTTTTATTTTGTTTTATTTTATTTCTCTTGAAGGTTTCATTAGTAATTACAATAATTATTGCGAAAATGACAGTTCATGCTCATTTCTTTGTCGCCCCGTAAGCCAAACAACCTTATTAGGAGGGAAAGACCGTAGAATTTTAAATAGTCGTACTATGATAGTTGTCCAATTAATTCAGATTTAGGACCGGTTCAGCAACCCCAATATAATTTAAAAACTCAAAAGTTTTATAAAAAAAATATATATATATATAATATTTATAAATAAAAAATATTAAAAATATATTTTATATATATTTATAATACAAATTCATTGAGCAACGTGACGGCTATTGACCAGGCCATTATACACTTTTTTTGAGACCAAAAAAAAATTCTATCGTAAAGTTTATTAGTTTGATGGTAATATTGAGCCATTGGGGTTCACTAAGAGTTCCGTTTGATAATCTGAACCGTTTAATATGTAGAACTTGTCGAGTAATATATGCTTGTTAAAAATCACATTGATCGGATATCGTTAACTATATGATCAAATCAGTTTTGTATAAACAAAAGCGGAAAAACAAAGCGGATGGTGTGATAGTTAACTGTTGGAAAAAAACTAATCCGATCATATAGCTATCGATATCCGATCAATGTAATTTTTTACAAGCATATAATAATCGACGAGTTGTACATATTGAACGGTTCAAATTATTAAAATGAGACCAATACCGCCCCCCACAGACCAACCATTACTGTCCAAAAGTTATTTGCCCCGAAGGAGTTGATTATTTTTCTGTGTAGACATGCTAGGGCAGTTGCAGGCAACCGTACGATCAATCACTTTTCTTCCACTATACACTTTATTTATACAATTTTTATTACACATTTTTTTATAAAAAAATAAAAAGTTAACCCAAACATCTATATTTCTTTTCTTAACTTTTAATTCAAAAAGACAAAAAGAACACTATTTTAAGATACCCCAAACATTCCCGTACCATACTTTTCATATTTGTTACGTTAATAGGATGGCATGGTAATATATATATATATATATATATATATTTGTTAAAGAATAATTATAAATTTGAGAAATATTTATATCATTATACAGACTACTTGTCCCACAATATTTAAAAAGTCAACAAAGTTTAACAATCAATAAGCTAAGCCTACCAAACCCAAGCCCAAACCCAACAATTACTAATAATTGGATACGCCATTATTATTCTCAGTATACGCCATTGTCCATTCTTTTTTCGATTACCATTGTGTCCTTGAATGAAATTACCATTTTGGACAAAACCTTAAAATGAAATCTACCACCACACCCCTCCAGTCACTACTATCAACCAGTCACCGTTGACACCTTGCCCAGCCCCGTTATGCCATGCTTCTTTTTTTTTTTCTTCTTTCGCTACTACCGTCATCATCTCCGGCGACTCTCCTAGCTCGTACCCAACTGATCATCATCACAATCTCTTCTCTTTCTATCTCAAGTCTCATTTTCTCGCTCTCTTCTCTCTCTCTCTCTCTCTTTCCATCTCTATCACGTTCAATCTAGGGCTTTTAGAGAGCAGTGGTAGTGGGTTGTGATGTCGCAATCTGGATTGTTGGTGATGGAGATGATGGCTTTGGCTTCAGCGTCAACTTCGACTACAAGGTGGGTTAAGAAAGGGACAATAGTGGTTTTAGAGGGTAAATGAAGGCGGATAAATAGATGACGGATGAACAATGGAGCTGGGTTATGGTCGAAGGGCCTAGGAGTAAAAGGTGTGCGCAGTGCGGTTTGGGCAGTTTGAGAGTAAAATTACAAACCAAATAGCGGATTGACAGATTAGCAGATTAACAAATTGCGATTTGGGCAGTTTGGCGAATTGAAGAATATTCTAACTAATTATCATACATTTGCATAGTATATAACGCTAATTTGTATAATATTATATATATATATAAAACAAAGTAATTTGACATAATATGTTTTATATATATAACTACTAATTTGTAATTAATTTCATATCTTAAATAATTCTCTCACTTATTTTTACTTTGATATTTCATTAAAGGTTAAAAAATATATATGTCTTAACTATAGCGGAGTGGAGCAGTTTGGAAGACAGATTATAAATTTTAAAGTTTAAACCGCAGTTAGCGGTTAGAGCGGTACAGATTGATGTGAATCGGTGTGGTATTAGTGAATTGAGCGGTATTTTGCACAGCACTAGCTGGGAGTGGCAGAAAGCGACAGAGGCTGTGACTACATTAGGATTAGGGTTAGACATTTTTAGAAGAATAGGGCATTTTGGGATTATTGGAAAATAAATGGTGTGATTTGAGAAAAAATAAAGAATTTCAAAGTTGTTATGGTGTGAACTGAAAGTATTAATAGTGTACAAATAGAATTTTCCCTAATAATTACATACAAACCCCATAAATGGTGGAGAGATAAATATCATCGTAAAGGTTATTAAACTCCTCTTCATAAAATTTAAACTTGAAACCTCATCATTACAAAGCGTGCTATAGAACTAGGGCTGCAAATGAGTCGAACATTGCTGAACTCGAGTTCGGCACGTTTGCTTATTAAGTTCGGTGTAGACAGCTTATTTTGATCGGCTCGTGGCTAACTATTTTGCTCGAAACATGATTTTTTGACAGAATTCTCATCATTTCCTCTTATTTCCACATTGTTCGTTGCTCTATTTCCTCAGAAAAGTTTCATTTTGAAGTTTAAAAGTGAGCCTCGAAACACTACTAAAATATTCGGAACAAAGCACGGAAGGAAAGTTTCGAAAGATAGTTTTGAATAAAATTTGAACACTTGGCCAAAATAGGCTTAGGTTTGGAAATGAAACACAAATTCAATCTTTCTTACTAAGAATTATGTGAGAAATATATTCTGATTTTTATCATCGGGTAGTTAAAAGAAAGTGCCTAAGTCTTAGGGCCGGTTAAAATGAGGTGTTTACACTCGGTTTGATAACTAACTAGGCTTGAGTTCCACTTAGCTCGGCTCATTAATATTAATGAAACTCGAACTTAGCTCAACTCGGGTTGTTAATATTTTTTTATTATTTAAATAAAGATTTTTTAAATAAAATTTATTATTTATATTATTTAATACATAAATAATGTATTTATAATATTATTTATATATATTTTAAATAAAGATAAACGAGTTAAGCTTATTCGAGTTCAAACTCAGCTCATTTATTAAGTGAGTTGAGTTGAGCTTAGCCGAGTCGAGCTGAGTCACAAATAGCTCTAAAAAATTTGCAACCCTATATATAGGGGTGTAAATTCAAACCGACCCGACCCACCAGACCCGGACTTGGGTTGGCCCATGTTGAGCAACGTGGCCTCCCGTCAAAATTTGAGTTGGGTTAGGCTAGGCCATGGGCTAGAAAATTAGTCCTAAGCCTAAAGAGTATTGAGCCTCGAGGCGGTGGTGGGCTAGGCTAACAGACTCGGGCCTGGGCTTAGGCTTAGGCTTGAGCTTGGGCTTGGGCCATACTTGGGCCAGGCTTGATCATTTTTTAATATATATATATATTTTTTTACCAAAATTTTATTTTTTCCACCAAAACTGACAGAGGGTCTCGGTGAGCCTTGAGTGGGTCTAGAGTAGACCGATCGGCTAAGCCAAGTCCAAACACACATCTCGGGCCTAGGGTCTCGCTAGGCTTAAGTCGAATGCAGTCGGGCTTAATTGGGTCGAGCCCATCTGGGCGTGACAAGCTTTGGGTAGAGCCATGAGGCTCGTGGGCAGTTACACCCCTACTTATATACAACCATTAGGTCACAAAGGATGACATGGTAATTGGGTAGGTGTAATTGTTTTTTTTGGAAGGGGGTGAGGGTAAATTACATTTTATTCTTTTTATTATTTTTTCGCTTTCTAAAATTTATTTTGTTCCACTTTGGTCCTTCATTTTAAAGTTTTTTTTTTTCAATCTCATTTTCTTTAGCATCCGAAACCTGTCGGACTGGTTAAGATCAACAATCCAGGTCTCAGGATTACCCTCACCAACTTCAATAAATATCTTGTCAGGTGTGGGAACGGAATCTGACAGACTATTATCATTTATGATGAAAAACAAAACGTGGTGGATTACAACTTCCTCTTTAGCCTCTTATTCCAATTGAACATTCCTAATTAATTTTTTTTCCCCTTAACCACGATCTTGTCTGATTGACGGTCGTATCTTTTATTACCTAACTCAATACAATTTAGCAATCTCGTCACACCTTCATTATCAAATTTAATGTCCATTAATTGTTCATCGTACAGTTCTAACTTCCTTACACCCCTCTTAATCTTCTTAATATATCGGGGAATATTCTAAATGTACCGTCTGCAAACGTACGCCACCTTAAAAGGTGCATGATCACGGTAACTTCGCTTATATCCATTAGCCTCCTGTGTCCTTGATCTCCGATACATAAGGGGAGTCCAATACTGGCTGCTTACGACTCCTTCTATTTTTGTTAAAACACTTCAAATCTTTTATCATACAAATTCTGCAGATTCTCTTACATCTGCTAACCATTCTGTTTAGACAACTTAGCTTTGATGCTTTTTCCCTCTGCTCCTTGTACACCGGAACAAACTTTGCGGAGTTAGCAAGCGGTTCTCTTTCCTGATTCTATTTGACATGTCAAAAAATGATCTACACACATTTGAGTGAACTGCCCGTAATTCTCAGGATACTCTTCTAAGAAGTACAACATTGTATACCAATACAATCAACAAAAAATAAAGACAGAAAATAAGGGATGAAACAAGGTACCAGAAAACAACGTCACCACAATAACTACCCCACTGTAAAAGCATATTTCTCTCTGCCATCAAATGTTTTCTGGTACCAAATAAATAGCAAAAGTGGTTAGCGTGTAAGGATGACAATTCCCCATTCAAAATAATTCAAAAGCATAATCATTTTCCCGCCTTTGTTTTATGTTAATTATTCTGAAAATGTCGTTACTTTACAACCATGCAAACCACCAGAAACGTGATACGTGTATAGCATTATCTGGCGAATGAATCAAAAGTACTCACACCACTTACACTTGGGCTCGGGTGTGACTTTCTTTTTGTTAGGGAAAATATATGATTCCCCACAAGTAAATCAATTAATGCGAATAAAAACTAATGCGGAAAAATTAAATCAAAAGCAACACAATAATTTTACGTGGTTTCCTCAATATAAGGTACGTCCACGGGATCGAAATCTGATTCCACTATCAACTAAATAGTTTCCAAACGATTACAAACGAAACACGAATGGTCTCACAAAACCACCCTTAGGTGAATTATAAATAATTACAAATAAATAAGAGGAAAGACCTCACCAAATAGATGAACAAAAATATTCAAAACGAGTTGTAGAAGATCCAAAATAACTTCCCAATGGCTGCTGAAATACACCACAAACAAACGGAGCACTTGAACATGCATCCAAGAATCACACACAATAAGCTTTGATTCACCAATTGAACTACCCAGTAGGCACTATCTCACCAAATTGAATTAATCAATGTTTGCAGCCACACAACAACTTTTTTTTGGGAAAAATAATACCAAAAAATATGTATTGTGAATCTAGGGTTTTTTTTTTTTTTATCAAAACCTTAGTTGTTTCCAAACTGAATTGGGTCTCCACAAAATTAGATATAATATATTAAAATATATTATACCTAAATCAAATCAAATTAGAATTCTTTTAATAAATCAATGGGGTCCCACACTCCAATAAGGAGATATATCCCAACAATTCTCCCCCTATCGACTTAGGTGGAGACATTAACTATACCTGCCAAAGTTAAACGGTTTAAATGTTTGTCCCTTGATAAAGTCTTAGTCAACATATCGAAATATTATCATTTATGTGAACCTTTTCGAGTTGTAATAGTGTCGAATCTAACACACCACGAATCCAATGGTATCTCACATCAATGTGTTTCGATCTTGAATGAAAAGTAGAATTTTTACTCAAGTGAATAGCACTTTGACTATCACAATAAAGCACATACTTTTCTTGCTACAAACCCAACTCTTGCAAAAATTTCTTCAAACATAACTCTTCTTTACAAGCTTTTGTAATGGCAATAAATTCAGCTTCGGTAGTTGAGAGAGTAATACATTTTTATAATTTAGATTGCCATGCCACAGTTCCCCTGCAAAAGTCATCAAATACCCCGAAGTAGATTTTTTAGAATCAACATCACCAGCCATGTCAGAATTTGTGAACCCATCAAACATCGGCTTACCATCCCCAAAACACAAACACACCTTCGAAGTCCCTCGAAGATATCTTAGAATCTATTTTACCGCTACCCAATGTTCTTTACCCGGATTAGAAAGAACCCGACTCACCACTCCAACGGCGTGAGCAATATCCGGCCTTGTACAAACCATGGCATACATTAAAGAACCAACTGCTTTCAGCATAAGGAACTTTCAGCATCTCTTCTTTATCTTTGTCACTTGTAGGACATTGATTCGAACTAAGCCTGAAGTGACCCGCAAGTAGACAACCACCCGACTTTGCTTTATCCATGTTGAACCTCTCAAGAACTTTTTCAATATAGCTTTCTTGAGACAAGAAATCGACCCTCTTTGCGATCACGAACAATTTTCATACCAAGTATTTGCTTTCTTTGGCCCCAAATTTTTCATAGCAAAAACTTGCTCAACTCAATTTCAACTTTGTTTATTATTGTAGAATCTTGACCCACAATTAACATGTCATCAACATAAAGCAAAAGAATAATAAATTTACCATTAGGAAAATTTTTCACAAACACACAATAGTCAAAGTGGTTTTGGAAAAACCATTATTCATCATGAAGGAGTCAAATTTTTTGTACCATTGCCGCGGGGCTTGCTTGAGGCCATACAAACTTTTCTTCAATTTGAAAACAAATTTCTCTTTCCCTTTTTCCACAAAATCTTCTGGTTGCTCCATGTAAATTTCTTCTTCAAGATCACCATGAAGAAATGTGGTTTTCACATCAAGTTGTTCAACTTCAAGGTTCATACTTGCGGCCATGCTAAGTACAACCCGAATAGAAGACATCTTAACAGCAGAAAAAATCTCATCAAAGTCAATACCTTTCTTTTGCCCAAAGCCTTTCACAACAAGGCGTGCCTTGTACCTCGATTCTTGCCATCATTCTTTAATTTGAAGACCCATTTATTTTTCAAAATTTTCCTCCTTAGGCAACTTCACTAAATCATAAGTGTGATTTTCACCTAAAATTCATCTCCTCTTAGTGGCCTTTTTCCAATCACCTTTCTTTGCATGCTCAATTGCTTCTTGGTAACTCTCGGGCTCCCTTGATGGGAAATCAACACAAATTCATTGGGAGGATACTTTCTTGAAGGTTATGGGTCCTTGTAGATTTCCTCAACTCAAGTTGTGGTGGCGGTTCTTGAGTTGGATGCTCTTCCTCAATTTACGCTCAACTTCATTAGGATTAGCATTATCCTCTATATCTTCAATAGGTGGTACATTTCCCCATTTTCATCATCCACTGAAGATGAAGGAGATGGATCCATGTCAATGAGATCACTAGTTTTTCGCTCCGGTTGATCACCTTTACCAAAGTCTTCAATTGTTTGGTCTTCAAGAAACACAACATCACGGTTTCGAATGATATTCTTGTCGACGGATCCCACAATCTATACGAATTCATCGCCCATAGCCAAGAAAAATACATTGTCTTGACTTGCTATCAAGCTTGGACCTCTCATCTTTTGGAATGTGAACAAAAGCTCGGCAACCAAACACTCTTAAGTGCTTCTAAGACACATCTTTGCCAGTCCAAACTCTTTCAAGAACATCACCATTCAAAGGATAGGAAGGAGACAAATTGATCCAGCTAGCTTTGTCTTGATTGCCTCACCCCAAAAGGATCTTGGCAATTTAGTTTGTGAAAGAAAATACCTTGTTCTTTTCTAGCAGTGCGGTTCATCCTTCGATAGCAGCTATTTTGTTGAGAGTCTTCTTAACGTCTTTTGGTGCCGAATACCTAGGTTGCGACAATACTCATCAAATGGCCTAATGTATTCACCACCATTGTCTGATCGGATGCACTTCAATTTCTACCCTGTTTCTCTTTCAACCATGGCTTGAAAATGCTTAAATACTTCTAGAACTTGATCTTTAGTTTTTAGTAAAAAAGCCCAAACTTTCCTTGAATAATCATCAATGAAAGTAACAAAATAAAGTGCACCACTATGTGTTCTAACTTTCAAAGGACCACAAACATCGAATGAATCAACTCCAAAACATTTTCTTTTCTAGAAGCAACATTTTTATGAAAAGAAATTCTATGTTGTTTACCCGCCAAACAATGAACACAAGTTTTAAGATGTGTACCTTTCAAACCGGGTAGAAGCTCTTTCTTGAACAATACTTGCATCCCCTTTTCACTCATATGGCCAAGCCGCTTGTGCCACAATTCAGTAGAAGTATCATCTTGAAGTGCATTGACAACACTTTTACAAATTTTTCCTTGCATCGAATAAAGTGTATAAGTCTTCTTGCACTTAGCCACCACCAAAGAACCCTTTGTGAGCTTCCATATTCCATCACCAAATTTGTTGTTGAAACCTTCATCATCTAGCTTCTCGGTAGAGATCAAATTGAGGCAAATGTCGGGAACATGCCTCACATCTTTAAGCAACAACTTGTAGCCCAAATTTGTTTCCAAACAAACTTCACCCATGCCAATAATCTTGGACAAACCTTCATTACCCATTCGAACAGAACCATAATCTCCTTTGGTGTAGGTAGTGAAGAAATCAACTTAAGAAGTCACATGAAAAGAAGCACCGGAATCAATTACCTAATTACTCTCTTGGCCCACAAAATTGATACAATCATCTTCACAAGCGACCATGAGATCATCGGTAATGCTTCTTTGTTGTGTTTTCTTGCTTCTTATCTACACTTTTGCCAAGCCTTTTCTCATTGTTCTTGAGCTTTCGGCATTCCCGCTTCATGTGCCCTTTCTCATGGCAATAATAGCACTCAATGTCTTTCTTTGAAAAAGAACTATCTTTTGATTTGTCACGGCTTTGATCACGACCATGAGAGTCTTACTTCTCCTCCTTGTTTTGCTTGAGTTGTAGGCGTTCGAGCGTCCGGGAGAAATCCGTTTTGTTCATTGGGGCTCACTATGGTTCAGGACTCAATGTCACGGTCCTGTATCTAATCTCGCAGAGTGCAATGCAAGACCGATGAATCATCAAAGAGTCTAAATCCGGCAAATCATTTTTGAAAACAGATTTTTTGAAAGAAGTGCCAAACATGGATTGCTTTGCCAGATATAGAGTCGCTACCTAAATATTTATTTTGGGAGAATTTAGGAAACCCTGACTCGTTGCCTAAGGTTACGTGTTCGTCATCACCAAAGTTGCCTCGGCTCGGGAACTTGGGTACGATTGGGGAAGGTCACTTCGTGAGCACCCCGGCTCGTCCGATCAAAGATCGGCCTCTACTAACCATGATATCTAGTTTTGAAAACATTATGTGTTCTTATTTCGGTTATTAGCCTAGAATTACTATGTGATGCGCACAGTATACAAGTATAGACTGGATCGCCTGAGTTGGAACAAAACATTTTATGTTTGTTTTTGAAAGCAATTTGCTACTCGTAAGTAGGCTAAAATGCAGATTTTGCCACTCTCGGGTGGGCTTAGAAAAGATGGTTTTGCCACTATCTAGTGGGCTTAAAACTTCATGATCGATGATTTGTTCCAATCCAAATAACCCAGCGTTCACCCACAGCACTCGGTGGTTATCTCACATAAGCATATAGCCTCATGGTAAGCATGCTATCATGGCGATCACTCCTTTGTAGACACCCCATTTTTTACCGCCCTTAAGACTTGGATCGTGATGGTTTTGGAAGGTGTCTTGGGCAAATGTTCAATTTCTTCGGCGGAGAGAGACAAATCTCAACTTCACACCCCATTTTGGACCAAAGTTATTTTGGATAGTTTTTAGACCTTAGAACCCTCTCTTTTAAAACTTTTTTTGAAATAAAGTTTCTCTGATGTTAGAGGCTCACATTTTGTCAAATGATGCGTTTTTTCGATAAACCGAGCAAGGACAAAGTGGAAATGAGTGAAAGAGAGATGAAATCTTTGAAAAATCTTTCAAAACACCATTTTTAGGGGTTTAGAGTTGAAGAAGAGAGAAGAAACCTAGCTAGGGAAGAAGTTGGGTATGAATCGCTAAGAGAGAGTCGAGTGGTCCTCGCTAAATCAGGCTTATCTATCTATGCACTTGGAGTTAAGCTATGAGGCCACCACCGTTGGAAAGAAGACTTCCGGGGCTTCATTTTGCATTCAAGAATCTCCTAAAGCCAAGTCCGGATGAGGGAGATATGATTGGTTGAAGTAGAGCATCACTCCGGTTGGACCGAATCTCCGCGGCTTTACAAAAAAGGGCATAACTTTTTCCACAGAAGGAATTTTAATGCAAGGTTTGCGCCATTGGAAAGCTAGCTTCCGGGGCTTCAATTTGGACATAAGAATGACCTGAAAAGGAGTTCACATGAAGGAGTTATGTCTGTTTTAAGTTGGACCTCCAGAGCAGTTTTTTTTTCACTTGCCACCGGCCATCGGTGAGGGTCGATTGGCAAGATCGATCGACAAGGTCGGCATGGGTCGATCGGCATGGTCGGTCTTCCATTTTTTTTTTTTGGCGAACCCTTGGTTTTAGCTTCTTGAAGAAGCTTGAACCTTTTGCTCTAGCTTCTCCAAGAAGCTTGAACCCTTTGTTTTAGCTTCTTGATGAAGCTTGACCCTTTTGGTTTAGCTTCTCTTAGAAGCTTGCACCCTTTGTTTTAGCTTCTTGAAGAAGCTTGACCCTTTTGGTTTAGCTTCTCTTAGAAGCTTGCACCCTTTGCTTGAGGCTTCTCCAAGAAGCCTTGGCCCTTTTTCTTCTATAAAACCAACACTCCCTCTCCATTTGCAGGGGTTAGAAATTTTTGGTATAAGCCTCTCACATTAAATTTCTCTCTCTCTCTCTCTCTCTCTCTCTCTCTCTCTCTCTCTCTATATTCTAACCATCAAAACTCCAAGTTCCTTCCACCATTTCTTCACCACCACCTAGCACCACCACCACCACTCCATTCCAGCGACTTGGAGGACCTTCTCAGAGGCTAGAAGTACTGCATTTTGGACCAAGAGGCTGCTAAAGGGTTGGTCTTCAAGGGTGAGTCTTGTTTTTTCCTTTTTTTGCTCTTTTCTTGGTCTATTTCTTAGCCCTTCTTTCTTGTACATTTGAGCTCCGACCAAAACTGAAAGTGTCATTTTTTTGGGCTCTATTTCATCTTTCATTAAGGGTCTTACCCTGTTTGGGACCCCCATCTTGCACTTGCTTCAATATCCTCTTGGATGCCATATTTTTGCATGATATTTTTGGCCTATATATAATCTGTTTTGAGCTCTATCATAAACTGTGAATAGGCTTATTTTGAGTCCTACTTCAACATTGAAGAAGGGCTCACCACTGTTTGGGACCTCCATATATCATTTGCCATTGTACCCCTCTTTGGTCCCCATTTTTGCATGATTTGTTAGCTTATCTTGCTTCTGTTTTTCGGCCATGATCAGAACTGAAAGTGGCCCTTTTTTGACCCCCTTGTCATGTTTTATTAAGGGTCTAGGGATTTTTGAAGCATCCTTGGTATACTTCATGTTATAGCCCTCTTGGTGGCCTCATCTTGCATCATACTTTGAGCATGCTTGTGTTCTGTTTTGGGTCTGATCATAAGCTGTAAACAGCCATATTTTGGGCCCCTATTCAACATTTTTGAAGGGCCCTAACCTGTTTGGGGCCAGCGTGCACCACTTGCTTCTTTGCCCCTTTGTTGGCCCATTTCTTGCATGTTACTTTGGCCATACTTGTATCTGTTTTTGGGGGTTTTCATAAACTGTAAAACATCATATTTTTGGCCCCTCTTCAATGTTGCAGAAGGCCTCTTTCCTATTTGGGGCCAGAAGCTGTGAGTTGCTTCATCACCCCTCCTGCGGGCCCATTTTTGTATGCCATTTTAGCCCTACTTGTGCTTGCTGTTTGGCCATGCTTTATACTGTAAAAAGGCTAGTTTTTGGGCTTCCTTTCTTCTTCTTTTACACTTCACATTCAAAGTATGCATGCATTGCATAGCTATAGGCCATTTCATGTGCTTAATTCCATGTTTCGGGACTCGTTCCTTGCATCGGGTTTCATTTCGCCTCGTTTCGGGGCTGTTTTGCCCCTCATTTTGTCACTGATTTTTGCATGTTTGCATGTCATATTCCATGTCTTTGCCATGTCTTATTAGAGTGGCATTTGATTGGGTCGGTCCTCGGTTTTGCGTGCACTGCGCGCATTCAGTGTCTTGTTTTATCGATGGCCTCCTATGTAGGTGTGGCTGAGGCACTTTCATGTTGGTGTAAGCCCATTATTGCATTGCGTATGTCATTTCATCCATAGCATTGTGTATGCTCGGTTGTGTATTACCTCGTGTAGCGTGTATGCCATTCCATAACATTGTGTATGTTAGGATTGTATCTTAGTTGCATTTCATGCATGTCATGCATATTGCATTGTGTTTGGGTAGGAGTTAGCAGCACGGAAGCGAGTGCGTTCGTACTCACGAGTAGCAGGCGTGTCTCAATTCCAAGTCACAAACACTCCGGATTATCCATCATGGAGTTAGGTTTTATTGTAGTGTTCATATGCATTCATTCTATATTGAGTTGTGCAATTCGGTTCCTCGGCCATCATGCATCGAGATGCGTGATTGGTGTACGAGGATCGAGCATCATACATTTGCGAAATACATTGCTATGCCTCTTTTCGCTCTCTGTTGCGGCAAAATCAAGAATCGGCTGATCTTCGAGGCTTGGCGCTTTTCAAGAAACATTGCGAACAGAGGCTAATTGGGGCATCGGTGGATTTCCGTGCAAAGACCCCCAAACATACATCATTCATCGAGAATCAAGGCAATCCACGGCTTGCATGCGATTCTGACTTTCTTAGTTAATATGTTAATTAATTAGGAATTTATATATTATTTGGGTGTATTATTTAATTTGTAATATTCTTTTATTGAATTTGTATTATTATTTATTTATTTGGACCCTCTGCGAGGGCATAATTGTAATAAGTATGGGTGAGTGTGATGTATGTCTTCTAACCCCGTCTTTCTTCCTTTTATTTACACCTTATGATGGTTAGATTAGGGCATGTTTCAATTAGCATCTGATGTAATGACATGTTTGCATCATTCATCTGTTTTGCTTGCATATAGACTCGGCGCATCACACAAAGCTGCATTTGTATTTCAATTCCAAATTGAATACGTGTTAGTTGTAGCATTCCATATGCCATGTTTAGAATAGCGAACTGCTATAGTTTGCATCTTTGCATGTGTTGCATTAGGCAATTTTGTGTATCTAGGATCATGAATGGATTTCTACCGAGTTTCTATTTTGGCTTGGAGTACTCGGTGAGTTTTATGCTTTAGCATCCTTACATACGTGTGAGTGTTGCCATGAATAGCATGCTTACCATGAGGCTATGTGCTTATGTGATATAACTGCCTTGAATGCCTGTGGGTGGAGGTTGAGTTACTTGAAGTGGAACAAATCATTGACTGTTTGTTTTAAGCCCACTAGATAGTGGCAAAATCATGTTTTTCGAAGCCTACTCGAGGGTGGCAAATCCACGTCTTAGCCTATCTGCGGGTAGCACCATCAAACCATTTTCAAACAAACAAATATGAAATGTTTAGTTCCAATTCAGGCGACTTAGTCTATACTTGTTTGCTGCGAGCATTACATAGTAATCTAGGCTAATAACCGGAATAAGAACACACAATGTTTTCAAAATCAGATATCATGGTTAGTAGAGGCCGGTCTTTGGCCGGCGAGGTGCTCGAAGTGACCTTCCAATCGTACCCAAGTTCTCGAGCGGAGGCAACTTCGGTGATACCGGACACGTGGCCTTTGGCACCGAGTCAGGGCTTCGTAAATTTCCCATTAAAAATATTTAGGTGGCGACTCTGTATTTGGCAAAGCAGTCCATGTTTGGCACTTCTTTTCAAAAAAATCTATTTTCAAAATCGATTTGCCAGATTTGGACTCTTTGGTTCAAGATTAAGAACCGTGACATTTGAGTCCTTGAACTGTAGTGACCCCAATATGAGCAGGCAGGACTTAACCCTCAAGGCGTTAGGGGCGCCTACACTCACACGCATGCAAGGATGCTGAAGCATAAAAACTTACCGAATAGTTCAGGCCAAAACATAAGGTGTGCTAGAAATCCATGCATGATCCTAACTATACAGAAATGCCTAATGCAACTTATGCAAAAATGCAACTTATGGCAGGCTCTGCTATTCTAAAGATGGCATGTGAAATGCTACAACTAACAAGTATTCAACTCGGAATTGAAATACAATGCAGTTAGTATGATCTTGTAGGGCAGTGCATGCAAGACAGATGAATGGATGCAAACATGCAAGCATAAGTATGTTAATTGAAACGTGCCCTAATCTAACCATCATAAGCTGGTAAATAAAAGGGAGAAAGACGTGGGGTTTGGAAGACATACATTGCACACACGCACACTTATTACAATTGTGCCCTCGCTCGAGGGTAGAATAAATAATATATAGTCAGAATAAATAATGCAGTCTGAATAAATACAAAATCTTAATTAATTAACAAATTTAACTAGGAAGCGATAAACTATACGCAAATCCATGGACCGCCTCAGCTCTGTTCCGAATGATGAATGATGCATGTTTGAGTTGCCTTACGCGGAAATCCCTTGTGATGCCCTAATTAGCCTCTGTTTACAATTAAGCCCGGAATATTGCGAAGCTCCAAAAGGCGCGGTTTACGATTTCTTTGCAGAGAGAGCAAGAAAGGGACATGGCGAAGTATTTTCACATATGTATGCATACCTCGATCCTCGTGCCACCAATCATGCATCTCGATGCATGATGGTAGAAAGTCGACTGCGACTCAATGTGAAATGAATGCACATATAAACACAACAAGGCCGAGACTCTATCATGGTTAATCTGGAGTGTCGGACACAGAATTGAGACCCGTTCGAGTCACTCGGTCTGAAAGCGTCCCTCGTTTCCGTGCTTAGGCTAACTCTATCCCAAACACAATGCAATATGCATGACATACATGAATGCAATCCTAACATGCAACTTAGCATACGCAATGCTAAGAGATGGCATACACAATGCGATGTAGCAAGGTATACATAATGCTCTAACATACAACCTAGCATCATAATGCTATGAATTGAAATGGCATACACAATGCATAATGGACTTACGCCAACATGAGTGGACCTCACCACACTCACATCGGTGGCCATAAGATGAAAATGAGATAGCAAAATCGTGCACACATGCCGCATAAGCGAGACCGAACCTAAGGCACAACATGCAACTCTACCAAAGCATGGCGAGGATGCAAGATGGCATGCAATGGCATAAATAATGACTCTGAAATAGTATGCAAAGTGGTCCCGAAACATGGAAACATGACACCCAATGCATGGAATAAGCCGAAACTCAAAACTAGGCACATGTATTGACTTATAGCTATGCAAAAGCATTATTTGATCATGAAGTCTAAAAGCGAGCCAAGGCAGTCCCAAAACACGCACATTTCGGTTTAAGACATGGCCAAAAGATGCTAACATGATGGACTAAAATAGCATGCAACATTGACTAGCAAACATGATTTATATGGCATGTATATGAAGCACAAGAGAACTCATCAAACCAGCCAAAATCAGCGAATAAAACATGTCAAAATATGTCCAAATAACCTCTAAAATGCAGCCAACGCATGCAAAAATGATGAGTTCCTTTAGAGGGTCATACAAGGGGGGATTAAGCACATATAAGATAGACATGAAGCATAGAAAAACCACCTCTAGAAATGGACTATGAAAGCCCTAAAACTCACCAAATTGGCCCTGAAATGAGTCTAGGAAACATGCAAAGACGGGCCCTTTTGAAAGGCCTTGGATGGGATTGCTCTATACATGCATTGTAGACATAAAATATGGCCAAAAGGGCCTTGGAAAGAGCCAAGGAAGACCCCAAAACTCACAGAATGAGGCCTGAAAAGTGACTTCAATGCATGAAAAATAAGGTCCTTTGGAAGGCCAAACATGCTAGTAAAAGAGAATGAGGGGTGAGAGGGTCACCCCTCTATGATTTCAAAGCTCAAAACCTTATCAAAGCCCTTTGAAAATCCATTGAATTTTAGTGGCTAAGAGGCCAAAACAAGACTTATGCAAGCGCTCAAATGCATGGCTCAAAGCATGTGGAAATGAAGCATGCAAGGAAGGAGATGACTTCAAGCAGCGACCTCAAGGAAACTTAAAGAGGAGGTTAAAAAAATATTTTTTTTTCAGTTTATACCAAATCTCGAAAATGTTCACAAGTAAGGCTAAAATATGATGCAAAAATAGCCTTAAAAGAGAGATAAAGGACAAGGGGCAGCAGATGGTCTCAAAAAGCAAAGAGTCCTTCAACAAAGTTGAAGAGTGGCTCAAAATAAGATACTTTACAGTTTGGGTCAAAGCCCAAAAATGTAAGAAAAAGGGGCCAAGAGATGAAGCAAAATAAGGCTAAAAAAGGAAAAAAGAGGACTTACCCTTGTAGCACAGCAATGCAGCAATTTTTGGTCCAAGAAAGTGAGCTCTTAACCTCTAAAAATCAACCTCAAGGTGTTG
Organism: Camellia lanceoleosa; assembly: GCA_025200525.1. Lineage (NCBI taxonomy): Eukaryota > Viridiplantae > Streptophyta > Magnoliopsida > Ericales > Theaceae > Camellia > Camellia lanceoleosa. The sequence continues at coordinate 35,129,084 of CM045760.1, forward strand.
GAATGGAGGATGGAGGTGGTAGGCTATGAGTTGGTGTGTAAATGGTGCAAGAATAAGGGTGTTTTGAGGCTTGGATGAGAGAGATATGGAGGATTGTATGCAAATGCTCCAGCTGGTTTTTCTAATCCTTGCAAATGGAGCTCAAGGGTTGGTTTTATAGAGGGAGAAGGGTGAGGCTTCTTAGAGAAGCTAAAGAGGGGGGGTTCAAGGCTTCTAAAGGAAGCTTGACAAGCTTCTTGGGGAAGTTAAACCAAAAGGGTCAAGCTTCCTCAAGAAGCTTGACCAAAGGGGCCAAACCACCTTGAAACCAAGCAAAGGGGGTCAAAACCACCTAAAATGGACCAAAAACAAGAACAAACCCTCGGGCAGTGGATCTGATGCAAAATAGCTAGCACAGTGGAAATACACCTGAAGAGACAAACCTGGCCGACTAGGTTCAAAAGGTCCAGCCTCCACAGTCGGCCGACCATGGGTCAAGCAAAATTACTGGCCGGCCACCCCAAAAAGGTGGCCTCCTAGATGAGTACAACAATTTGTGTAGAAAAACCGAGAAAAAGTGGTTGGGAGAGAAAAACCGACTTTTAGAGGGGTTCAAAAGGCTCGGGAAGAATTCTTGGTCGACCTACCTATATTGGTGGCCTCCGGTGTGTACAACACAATGGTGTGGTGGAAAGTCGAGAAAAAGTGGCGGGAATGGGAAAAACCGGTTTTCTAGTAAGAAAAAGCAGGCTGACGAAGGGCAATGAAGAGAAAAAGCTGGTTTTTAGAAAAATTGCTGGTCTCACCCTCCTACAACCTTTCTAACAATGAAAATAAGGTCTCTACCAAAAATGGACCAAGGCGGATGCAAAGCGAAGGCTCGGGGCCAGCAGCTTGATTCGGGGCCCCAGCAGTATTAGGCAGGAAGTGGCGTATGACCACGAAGGTGGTCTTCGAACCTGATGTCCCTCAAAGGGAGAAATAAGGTGTGTACCAAAAGCGAAGCAATCGGAGGTAGTTAGGCGATCCGGCAAGAGGCATCTGTAAGCGGCTCAAAAATCGAGGCAAGACTCCAAGCGGGAAAAATGACTGCGACCATGAAACATAGCCTCTGACCCTTTGAATGATGGTCTACAAGACCTCTCCCTCCTCGGGAAGAAAAGCAGAAAAGCAGGACTCGGTTATGGCAAAGCATAAAGCACAAAAGAGTCAAAGTCAGGAGGCAAGGCTATAGCAGAGACTCTGAAACCTCGGAACGAGCACGATATACAACATCATCGAGCGCTTAGTCGGTGACGTCTGAGTCTTAAGGTCGGTCAAAAACGGGATGTCTACAGGCCTCTCACAACAAATGCTTCTAAATGAGAGGAACCCGCTGATTTTCTTCTAGTTTCTTTATTCAACAAGCTACTAGTGATTTGGTCCATTGTGACAACTCCATCGGGCGCCGAATTATTAACTGTCACAACCAAAGTCTTCTAACTTTTGGGTAAAGAACTAAGTAGCATCAAAGCCAGCAACTCATCATCAAAAATAATTTTCATAGAAGCAAGTTAGTTAACAATACTCTTTATTTCATTCAAATGTTCTGGAATTGAAATTTGCCATATTTATATTTTAAATTAACTAACTACGAAAGCGAAGGCTTTATTTTTGGTGATTTTCTATCATAAAGACTCTCTAATTTTCATGTCAAACTTTGGAACCACAGGAATCTGCTTGAATATATGTTGTTAGCATATTGCTCTTGTTGAATTTCTCTCTTTTGCGAGCGCGATATTGTATATACGTTTCATTTGAAATTTGGTGCGACCCAGACGAATCAGCCTTGATATCGTATCTACCTCCGTGTGAGGCAGGCGAATTGAATGATTCTCGCATTCCTAATTGCATGAAATGTAGTTGTTGCTTTGCATTCTTTCTTAAAACTATTGCATCTATTTGCGAATACTTGCCTCATTACAACTTGCTGCATTTGCATGATCATTTGGCTCTGTGCATGTCACTTTGCATTTTGCCCCCCCTGCCTTCGGGCACGCCTGCGGACACATATCTTTGTTCATCTTGTATGATTGTCTAAGTCTTGACCTTGTCAAAAATGGGTCATCTGGCTTTGACATTCACTCCGTCACTTCTTGACTTAGAGTTACATCAAAGAGAACAGCGTAGACACCCCATTTTTGACCGACCTTAAGACTCGGACATCATTGATTGGCTTCGGTGATGTTGTATATTGTGCTCGTTTAGAAGTCTCGAGTCAGTTGCGACGCCTCCGGACTTCGAACTCTCTTACATGCCTTGCCTCGGTTTGCGAACGGACTCGGTTTTCTCTGTTTTCTTTCTAAGGGAGGAGAGGTCCTGTAGACCATCTCTCGGTGGCCGTGGGCTATATTTCATGGCCGTAGGCCATTTTGCCATTCGGAACCGGTTCGGTTTTGAGCCGTCGGTAGTGTGCCTTAGTTGGGACCATCCTACCATCTCCGATTCCTCGGTTTTGGCATGCATCTCATTTACTCCCTTCGAGGACCTGGGTCTTAGATACCCGCCGTGGCCAAACACCACTTCGATGCTTAATGACGGTTTTCGGGACCGGCTGCGTGTTTTAGCCCCGAGCATTCGTTTTGCATTGGTTTTGTTCATTTTGGCGGTACCTCTGTTTTATCACCGGGAAGATCCTTTGGAGGGTGGGAGGCGATAATTGTCTCGTGACGACGGTTATGCTCCTCAGCGCCCGGCGCTGTTTTCTCTTACCGGGCTAATGTTGAACACCTTAGGGCCATTTCTTTGAGCCAAAACCACATATTTGTGTTGTACACACATGGGAGGATCCTAAAAACACATGGCGGCGATAACTCTAATTGACCCTTTTGAACCCCTTCTAAAAGTGGCTTGTTGTCTCTCTTGTTTGAGTTGCCAATTTCCAACCACGGGGCCTTGTTGAGGAGACACAGGAGGACACCAATATCTGGTGGCGGCGAGAAAATCAATTTCTATTTTTGCCCTTGGCCTGCCACCTCCGACAAAAGTACCTGGCACTGCTTCCTCGGTGTGAGTCCATTCGGTTGTGCCTTGGTTTTTCCAAAAATATCTCTATCGGGGAACTTTTTGGAGGAAATAAGAGCTCATTCCCTCACTTTTGCAAGAACTCTCCTCTCCTCTCTTATCTATATTCTTTGTCCTCCCAACTCAAGAGAAAGGGTTAGAAGAATTGTTTTGAGCATATCATCCATATCATTCCTTTTCTTTGAAGTTTAGGCTCCATTTCTCCATCATCTTCAAGCTCTACCATCACCACTCCATTCCAGCAGCAAAGGGAGGAATTCCAGTAGCTTAGAGTCATCAAATCTGGTCCAAGAAGCAACAAAAGTATTGGTCTTCAAGGGTAAGTAAACTTTCCCCCTTTTGTAGCTCATTTTTGCACCAACTTCTTAGCCTATTTGCTTATTGTTTTGGGCTCTAACCTTAACTGAAACTAGGTCTATTTTGAGCTATTATTCATGTTTTTTTAAGGGCTCAACCCTGTTTGAGCCCTCCATTTAACACCTTCAATATCATCTTATATGCCATTTTTTTGCATGAAACTTCTAGCCTAAGAGTGATCTGTTTTTGAGCATAATGTAAACTGTAAGTAGGCCTATTTTGGACCTCCCTTCAACATTGAAGAAGGGCTCAACCCTTTTTGGGCCCCCTATATTGTACTTACTTCATAATCTCTCCTATTTACCGTAAGTTTGCATGATTTGTTTGGCCTATATGTAGTCTGTTTTGGAGCATGTCATGAACTGTGAGTAGACTTATATTGTGTCCTTCTACAACATTACAGAAGGGATCAACCTTGTTGGGGGTCTCCATGTTATACTTGCCATTATACCCCTCTTTGACCCCCATTTTTGCATGCTTTTTTAAGCTTATATAGCTTCTGTTTTCGGCCATCATCAGAACTGGAAAGAGTCATATTTTGATCTTCTTGACATATTTCATTAAGGGTATTTTCTGGTTTGATGAATTTTTGGGGTACCTCATGTTATAGCCTCATGTATCCTAGTTCTTGCATGACGTTTTTAGCATGTTTTAATACTGATTTGGGGGATGTCATCTACTGTAAATGTTCATATTTTTAGTCCCTCATCAGTGTTGTAGAAGGGTATTTTTCCATTTGGGAATCGCATGTATCACTTGCTTCAATACCCCTCTTCTGAGCCATTTTGCATACTTGCCTAATCCTATGTGTGCTTGCTGTTTAGCCCTTTTTATGACTGAAAAATGCTTGTCTTGGGGATTTCTTGCTACTGTATTTTCATTCCATATCCATATTGTGCATGCATTGCATAGCTATAGGCCATTTTGGGTGCCTAATATCGCATTTCGGGATTATTCCATGTTTCGGGTGCACTTTGGCCATGTTTCGGGACTGTTTTCCCCCACATTTCATTACTAAAATTCCATTTGGATGTTTACATATCATATTCCATGCCATTTCATGCCTTAGGGCCATTGCCTCGGTTTGCGTGCCCGTGTGCACACATTTCGAGGCACTTCACTTTTATCTCTCGGCCTCTAATGTGAGTGTGGTTGAGGCTCTCTCATGATTAGTGTAAGCCCATATTGCATTCTGTATGACATTTTAGCATCATTGCATTCCGTATGCCATTGCCTCGGTTTGCGTGCCCGTGTGCATGCATTTGAGGCACTTCACTTTATTAAGCGGCCTCTTATGTGAGTGTGGGTGTGGTTCTCTCATGATTGGTGTAAGACCAATTTGCATTGCATATGCCATTTCATGCCTTAGGATCATCGCCTCGGTTTTGCGTGCGCGTGCATGCATTTGAGGCATCTCATTTCATAGCATTGTGCATGCTAGGATTGTATTTTGGTTGTATTCATGCATATCATGCATATTGCATCGTGTTCGGGATAGGAGTTAGCCCGGGCACGGGAAACAAGGCGCATTTCGTACTCCGAGTGACGGAACGGGTCTCAATTCCCAAGTCGGTACACTTCGGATTATCCATGATGGAGTTAGGTTTTGTTGTAGTGTTCATATGCATTCATCTTATATTGAGTTGTGCAATTCGGCTCCTCGGCCATCATGCATCGATATGCGTGATTGGTGGCACGAGGATCGAGGCATGCATTTATTTTGTGAAATACATTGTTATCCCCTTTCCTGCTCTCTGTTGCAGCAAAATGAAGGATCAGCAACTTTTCAGAGCGTGGCACGCATTTCGAGAAACATTACAAACAGAGGCTAATTGGGGCATCGATGGATTTCAAAAAGCGACCCAACATACATCATTCGTGAGTAAAGCGACCTCTGGCTTGCATGCGATCTCTGATTTTCTTAGTTAATCTGTTAATTAATTAGGAATCGTATATTATTGATTGTACTATTGGATGTACTATTCTTTCATTCGAATTTGTATTATTATTTATTCGGACCCTCGTGCGAGGGCATAATTGTAATAAGTGTGGGTGAGTGTGATGTATGTCTTCAACCAGCGTCTTTCTTCCTTTTATTTACCCGTTTATGATGGTTAGATATAGGGCATGTTTCAATTAGCATATAGTATGGCGACATGTTTGCATCATTCATCTGTTTTGCATATAGACTCGTAGCATCATATAAGCTGCATTTGTATTTCAATTCCAAATTGAATACGTGATAGTTGTAGCATTTCATATGTCATGTTTAGAATAGCCGAGCCTGCTATAGCTTGCATTTTTGCATGTGTTGCATTAGGCATTTCTGTATATTTAGGATCATGCATGATTTCTAATGCTTTAGCATCCTTGCATGCGTGTGAGTGTTACCATAAATAGCATGCTTACCATGAGGCTAAATGCTTATGTGATATAACTGCCTTGAATGCCTGTGGGTGGATGTTGAGTTACTTGGATTGGACAATTCATCAAATGTTTGTTTTAAGCCCACTAGATGGTGGCAAAATCACGTTTTTCTAAGCCCACCCGAGGGTGGCAAATCCACGTCTTAGCCTATTTGCGGGTAGCACCATCAAACCATTTTCAAACAAACAAACATGAAATGTTGTGTTCCAATTCAGGCGATTCAGTCTATACTTGTATCTTTGTCGCATCACATAGTAACCTAGGCTAATACTTAGGAATAAGAACGCACAATGTCTTCAAAAGCAGATATCATGGTTAGTAGAGGCGGTCTTTGACGGCGAGAATGCTCCGCAGTGACCTTCCAATCGTATCCAAGTTCGAGCGAGCAACTTTGGTGATAATGAAGCGTGGCCTTTGGCACGAGTCGGGGTTTTCTAAATTTCTCATTTTAAAATATTTGGGTGGCGACTACGTATCTGGCGAAGTAGTCCATGTTTGGCACTTCTTTCAAAAATTTGTTTTCAAAAGCGATTTGCAGTTGGACTCTTGGTTCAAGATTGAAGCTGTGACATTTGAGTCCTTGGTATGTAGTGACCCCAATATGAGCAGGCAGGACTTAACCCTCCGGGCGTTCGGGGCGTCTCTGATTCTGGCGACTCTCTTTGAGGATTTAGAGAACTTGACTCGAACTCATGATATCTGGTTTTGACTACATTTGTGTGTTTCTTTGCATTGCATTTGCATTAGTGCGCCTAGGACACCGTGTTTGCCATATGCCATTCGAGCGATTTGCGGAGGCTTGTCTTGTCAAGTCATGTCGTAAAATGATCGGCTCACAGGCTCTGACGACATGGGAACACAAACCCGGTTTCTGGGGCACCCTGACCATTCAGCGTAGTGCATATTGGATCCATAGTGACCATTCCAAACTAGGGCGGGTTGCTTACCCGTTTATAGGTTGTTTGAAGCATTGCGTGCGTAGTGAAACCCTAGCTCCTGACAAAATAGGACAGGGAAACCCTACCCCAACATAGGGGTGTTTTCGGCTCTCACTTATCTGCTATGTGCTTGTTAGAGTGTCTCTCTACAGGGAATGCATGTATCAGTTGAGTTTGGGCATCAGACCTGTGGGCATCAGTCAGTATTTGAGAATCAGTTGTCTGCGGATATCCGATTCAGTTTTGGGGAATAGTGATACAGGAACAGTGATCCGTGATTGAGGACAGCGTATTTTAAGCTTATCAACTGCGTGTTGTATGCCCGACTGTGCGTTGTGTGTATTTAATTTAAGCTGTTATGCTGCCCGTTTTTCTGGTCATTTATTTCCTTTTTGCTTTATTATCTTTTTGCTAGGGTAGTTTTTAGCACGATTGCTTTCGAACCAATAGATACCCCCCAAGCACTTTGGACATGAGGCCGCCGACTCAACCGTCAGGATCTCGTTAGCGGACATCGGTGTTCCTCTCTACCCCGATTATCGAGAAGAAGGCGAGGCGCGCGATTGTCGAGCGAGGATTCTGGGATAGATTGCTTTGACGATGTGATCGGGTTGAAATTTACGTATGCCATAGAGGTACATTTACTGGTCATTCAGATGGAACCATAGAATACATCAGGGATGGAGGCGATGATCGCCCGGATGCATGAGAGCATAAACAGTCTGAGGAGGATGCCATCCATGGCGGAATTCTCCAAGCAACAAGCATGATCATGGCCCATGGTAGTGATCACTAAGGCAATGAGAATCTGCGTCTGCTTCACATCGAGCTCCTCCCCACCGGCTCCACTACTGGCGAGGCATCTCTTGGGAGAATACCTGCCAAATCCTCGAATATCCTCCCAAACACCTAGAATACCTTACGATGTTTGGAACACTCAAGAGGACCTGAGTCTTCCAGAAATTTGGCTCCCATACCGCCCTGTTGTCCAAGAACCTTACACCCAACCACGGACTATCCATTTGAGTTCGAGGTAGATCATCTGACTCTGAAACTTCGATGGTGGAAAACCTTTTCAAGAAATCGCGGGGTGAAGGCCATCGGACATCAAAGATGGCTACTGCGGCGATGGTAGTGACCTTGCGAACGATTCAAGATGCCACCAGTTGACCGTTTTGATGGGTCAGGAGATCCCATGGTCCATCTTCGGCTATTTTCGGACATCTGAGACCAATGGGCCTAACGACCACAAAAGCTTTCTTTGTTTGGCGAGAACTTTGTCGGGAGTGGCGGCCATCTGATGCATAAAGTTAGAAGATGATGTGAAGAAATTGGGATGAGTTGGTGAGGCCTTCGTTGCACAATACTCATATAATACCTGGTCGAGATCACAACCGTGATTTGAAACAATGGCGAGAACAAAGAGACTTTCTCTGATTTTGTAACTTCGGTGGAAACAAAGGCATCGATGATGACCTTGAGGCCAATAGATAAAGATCAAATTCGGATGATTATGCAATCTCAGCGAGATTAATCTGAGAAAATGATCGTACTCCCTTTTCCCACCTTCTCGGTTACGAGATGGGGTGCTGATTGAGATGCGATGAAGCAAGGTTTGATCGACCGGGACCAAAGCGACCGAAGAGACATTCAATAATAACAACACCGCGAGGCGAGTGGCCTTAACACAAGACCGGAGGTCGGTATGGTCACCACCACTCCCCTCCCAACCAAGGCGCGGCCACATCCTTTCGAGTACCTCAGGAGGCGATAGCAAGCCGAGATACCAATCCGAGGCCAAAGAACCTTCACTCCACTATACATGCCCTTGTCCAAGGCTCTCGGCGTTCTAATTAAAAGGGCATCTGAAACCCCTAGGCGAGGCCACTACCAAATCCACTCCCCCCTGACAACCGGCCAAATCTTGTGCATACCACCGTGACATAGCCATGATCTGAATCAATGTTTAAAATTGCGTCACGAGATTCAAGACCTCGTTGACAAGAATATCATTACGCCTCGAAAGACCCAGCGTCACAACTAACCCACTCACATAACCAAGATCCACCACCCAAAAGAGTCAACCTCATCCAAAGCGGGGTCGTTTCCTCTGATCCTAGTATCTATATTACTCCCTCTCACCCACCCAAGGAGGTGATCCTTCTGATTACCTTGACTTGTGCATGTTGGACACCTTCACAACCAATCTGAGCGAGGTGGTGACCTCCGAAGATGGAGCAGGCGGGTTTGAAGAAGCGAAATTGGTGAGTGCAGGATGGGACGACTGGGAATTATCTTTGGAAGAGCTTATGATCAGCGGACATATCTTATCGATAAATGTCGAAATTTGAGTGTGAAATTTGCCGAAAAAATTTGAATTGTGCATGATTCGGGGGCGGACTTCAACAAAGGCGGATGATCGACAGCGGTGGAAGAAGATTTTGCCAATCTCGGTTCTTCAATGACCAAGAAGCGGGGATACAGCAGTCAATTGGTTTGAATGTAGAGTCGGCGGATGCGGATGGTTAGATGATCGGCCGGATGTTGTGGAAATTGACGAGCAAGGCGGCGGTAGGGATATCAATGATGGCGGAAGGGCGAGTCGGAAGAATTGCGGAGGCGCGGTATAAGAATTTTGCTCGGGATCAAGATATTGTGAAAAGACAACAAACCCTACTAACACGGGAGGAGCAAGAGAAGAGGCGAATTTTGAGAGAATCAGGAAAGCCAAGAACCATGAAGAGGTTGAAAGTCTTTGCGAGCACAAGAGCGAGGACATCTTTGTGAGCATGTGGGATGAAATGCAGAATGCGGACTTGCCGGAACGAGATAGGTGTTTGTTGAATGTCGATTGGGATGTGGTGGGAAGATGATGACTTATGTCTTGCCCTGAGGCGAAGATTGGGCGGTGCTCAGCAGGATGATACTTGGTACCTCGATGAGGTAGATCATATGACTAGGGTGGGCGGTATTTCAAGCCCCACACCTTGACCAACTTGAGACATTTGGGAAAGATAAAGAGAAGCAGAGAGAAGCAAATTGAAGAAAGAAGGCATCTTGAGGCAGTTAAAAGAAAATCTGGCAGACATCTCCATCTGGGGGCTTATGGCTTCAAGGGTGTCTGAGCAATTGTCCTATCTGCTATGGACAAAGCCAAACTCTCCATCGAAACTACGCCAGAGCAGCTGGTTGGGCTGATTTTTCCGGGAGGAGGTTCCCCGGCATTATCCTTTTCAGACAAGGAATTGCCGCCTGAGGGCATGAATCATAACAAACCCCTCTACATCTCCGTGTAGTGTAGAGATAAGTGAATCTGGTGGTACTTGTTGATCTAGGGTTTGCTATCAATGTCACTTGATCGAGCGGCATATCTGTCGGGTTAAAACCATGAGACTTCATACCAACCACTCGGTGATCGAGCTTATGATAATACCGGCGGGGAAGTGATGGGGAATTTGTCAAGGTTCGGACCTAGGTTGGTCGGGATAACACAACATTGAATTTCATGTCTTGGGCGTTCCATGACCTTTAACTTGCTCTTGGGGCGGTGGTTGCACCAAGTGAAAGCGATCTCTTCCTCTGCACGGATGTTGAAATACTCTCACGGGAAGGGGTTGCAATTGTTTTCGAAAATTCATCCATCCATCGCGCCCGAAGTGTCTCGCCGATTTAGAGATCGAGCCGCACGGAGGATGTGTTCTTATCGGGGTTCACTTTGGCGGAGGCGGGTAGTGCAAAATATTATGGCATGAATGAAGGTGTATGCGTTAGTGCTCAATCCGTCTACCTCATGAACAAGTTACAACATATTCCGGGATGGGATTAGGAAGAAGCGGCGGAAAGGAGTTGCGGCATTGGCGAAGTGCCACACAACCCGCATACCTTTGGGTTTGGGTTATCGCCCACCAAAGAAAGAATAGGTAAGAAAGGAAAGAAATGGCGGCGAGCAGGCGAAGCGGTGGGAAGCCTTTGACTTAATGCAGGCCCATCGGGGTACCTGAGCAGACGCTTTGTCAGGGAGGAGGACTTTCCATTTGCGGCTTCGAGCTATGGTTAAGCGCGGAGAAAAGCGCGTGCAGTTTGAAATCTTCTTAGACACTGCAACTATCCGGGGATAGCGTTGCCCGCAGGCGAGCAGACCCAACAAGCGAGGTTGAGCGAATAAGCGATGGATCTGAGGGCTGAGGTGGAAATGGGGTATGGCATGTCTCCTCTCGATCCTCCGTCGACCAAGTGCTTGGGGATAACCGTGGTTTCCATGATTGGGGATGAAGCGGTGTGGCCGACCAGTGACTATCTTGGATGCATCGATCGCACCCTCTCTCATTTAGCGATCTGAGGAAGGATTTTTGTCGGTGACCGCAAGGTTAGGTAGTGGTAGAATCTGATTCCATAGGAGTCTTGTGAGTCGGAATCGAGTTCGGCTCATTGAGTCTGAGTCTGGGACTCTGAGGATGTTAACCGGATGCCACGATCTGTCTGGTCGTCTTTTTCCTTTTCATTTGAGTCTGTTGTAACCAATGAATTGGGCGATTTGGATGTACCTAATGAGAATGAACTATCTGTGGTTTCAGAGTACTTTTGTGCCCCTCATTTATTGCATTAATTAGGACTTTCAAAACTTTGATGAAAGCAGCGAGGCGAAGTTCCTCGGTTTAACGTTTAATTGAACAAAGCGAAGAGATTTGTTAAACCATTAATGGGCGAAATCATTCTGAAGTGAACATTAGTCTTGAGGAGGACCATGGTAGTCGGATCGAGTCCACGTTGTCTTGAACCTTGGCGCTTAGTCGCTTTATTAAAAGATTTCAAAGATGTTTTCGCGTGGTCCCTACGAAGACATGCAGAATCGATCTGAGATTATCTGATCGGATCCCCTTGACCCGAGGCACATCAAGCAAAAGCTCAAAAGGATCCGCCCGGATTGGGATCTTAAGATTAAGGAAGAGGTCACCAAGCAAATCGTAGCGGCTTCTTTGGTATCTGAATATCGACTTGGTTGGCCAACATTGTTCGGTCTTAGAAGAAAGATGGCGAGGATCGGGTGTGTGTAGACTTGAGGATTTGAGCGAGCTAGTCAGAAGGGCGGCTTACCTACCGCACATCGATGAGTTGGTAGATTTCCGCGGGGCATGCATTGCTCTCATTCATGGATGGCTTCTCGGGATACAACGGATAGTGATGGCACGGAAGGCGAGAAAAGCGCATTCACCACCGGTAGAGACATACTACTCTACCGGTAATGGTTTGGGTTGAAAAACTTTGGAGCTACTTATCAGCAGACGCGACCACAATACTACATGATATGATCCACAAAGAGGTTGAGGTGTATGTGGGCGACATGATTATCAAGTTCAAGAAAGAGGGCCACTACAGCCTTGCACAAATTTTTCCAAAGGATCGGGGAATTAGGTTGCGGCTAAACCCTCGAAATGTACATTTGGTGTTCTGTTGGGGAAAATGCTAGGGTTTCTAATTACACAAAGAGGCATCGGTCGATCCTTCCAAAATCAAGGCCATCTAGAAATGCCACCACCAAAAGGCGAAAAGGAGGTCACGAGGCTTTACGGGTAAGTGCAATTCATAAGGCGGTTTATTTCAAAATTAACCTTGACTTGTGAACCACTTTTGGCCTCCTCAAGAAAGGAAAAAAGTTCAATGGGACGGCGATGTCAAAATGCATTTGAGCAGTTAAAGAATATCTCTGAGAACCCCGTTTATTGCCACGAGAACCGAAGCTGTTGATTTTGTATCTGTCGATGTTGAAACTACAATGAAATGCATGCTTGCACAAGAGTCACAAGATAAGATGGAAAAAGCCATCTATTATTTGAGCAAAAGATCTTGGAGTATGAGACCCGATATACACATTTGGAAAAACTTGCTTAGCTACGGTATGGGCTACCAGGAAGCTGCGGCACTACCTCTTAGCTCACTCTGTAATGTTGGTTTCGCGACTTGATCCCATCAAATATCTCTTGAGAAACCGGCGCTTCTGGGTAAGCTAGCTCGTTGGTTCTTTGTTGCTCTCCGAATTTGATCTCATATCGTGACCGCAAGTCGATGAAAAGGAAGAAGCGATGGCGAGTTCCTTGCCGACCACGGTTGAGGATGAAGCGGTCGAGTACCTATTCCGGATGAATCAGTGCATATCGGCGAAGAAACTTGGGCGATGTACTTTGATGGGCGTCAAATCACCATGGGTATGGGATAGGAGTGTATTCTTGATAGCTTTCCGATGATCGTATCCTCTCGCCTTCAAACTCGGTTCAAGGTCTCGAACAATGAAGCGAGAATATGAGGTGTGTATCGTGGTCTAAAGTAGCCTTGGAACTAGGGGCAAGGCAATTTGGGCGTTATTGATTCGAACCTTGTTGTGTCTCAAGCTAAAGGAAATGGAAAGTGAAAGAGGAAAAGATGATGATGTATCACCAAACCTTGGATTTCTTGATTCCTCGGTTTGAGAAGCTAAGTTTTACTCATTTACTAGAGAACAACGGGTTTCGATTCTTTAGCAACTCTATCTTTATGATAGACATCCTGTGTGGAGTCCGAATGCGTCCGGTCATCATTGACTAGAAATTTGCACTTGCCTATGAGTCAATTGCAGCCATAGATGAAGTTCAGGACGAATACCCCTGGTATTATGACATCTAGAACTTCTTGGAGAAAGAAGCATACCGCTTGAGGTAAATGCCAAAGACAAGAGGGCAATCGGAAGAATGGCGATCCGGTTCATCATCTGTGAGGGTAAACTATATAAGCGGGGTCATCTGGAATGCATAAGCGTGCGTTGATCTTAGAAGAGTCAAAGCGTCGATGGAAGCTATCCGGGGGTGAATGTGGTGCACACATGAATGGGAGTAATGTTGTACGGAAGATCCTTAGACATTGTTATTCTTGGTCCACCATAGAGGAGGATTGTATTGGTTTCATCCGGCGATGTCACAAGTGTCAAATTCATGCAAATCGCATGAACATCCATAAATCAAAGCTATACAACATGACCGCCATAGTGGTTTTACATGCAGGAAATTGATGTAATCGAATTTATTACGCCAAAGGGTCGAATAGGCATGAGTTCATCTTGGTAGCGATAGGTTATTTCACAAAGTGGGTTGAGGCCAAATCTTATGCGGTGTTGAAGGCTTCGCATGTAGCAAAATTTATCAGAAACAACATTATCTGTTGCTACGGAGTCCCAAATGAAATCGTTTCAGACAATGGTTCCCACTTCAAAAAGGAGGTGATCGATTTGTTGGAGAAATATAATGTGGCTTTTCATAAGTCGTCTACTTCGACGCAAACCAGCGGGCGGTTGAGGCCGCCAACAAGAACATCAGCGTATACTACGAAGATGGTGGAAACCTATCGGGTGGCGAGATAATTGCCGTTCGCTACGTGGGGCGGCGAGGACTTCGATCGAGAACTTCTCTTGGCGACTCGTACTCATTGGTTTATGGGATGGAAGCAGATTACGCCTATTGAGATTGAGGTCCGTCATTACGGGTATTGGTAGAGTGCTAGATGGCGAAGCGATTGGCGACAAAAGCAGTTGAGAACTCATGCTTTTCGATGAAAGAAAATTTGAAAGCATTGTACTACATCAAGGTTATCAGTGAGAATCAGACTTTTAACAAGAAGGTTAAATCCGAGAATTTGAAAGAAGGAGATTTGGTACTCAAAGACAACAGAGCTCCCATCCATGGCCCAAGGGCAAGTTTAGACCAATTGAATTGGTCACTATATTATCAAGTCAATACAGTCGGTGTGGTTACGTTGATGGATTTAGATGGCTTAGAGTTTTCCCAACGATCAACATGGACAAGTTGAAGAAATACTACCTGAGAGGCTCATTAGGCGAAAACCGAAAGAGGCGACCTAGACAAAATTGAGCATAGAAAATTTGAAATTATAAAAGCGAGCTATAAGGTTGAAAACCATAAAGGCGGCTTTGGCAAAAGTTAGAGCACAAAGGATAGTAAAAATACCGGCGAACCCAAGCACGAACTTCGTAAGGCTTGATTCCCATCTATGGGATCGTGGCTGACTTCATCACGAAGTTATTGATCTTTTCCCGATCAACTTTGTCCATTTGGTCATCTCGGTCATCTCTATTCGCCGGCATTTATCGTGATCTCGGTGCAGTGTTATTAGGACTAGGGGCAACTTTCCGTTGCAATGAAGTGTTGTGGCACCATCAAACTAGGGGCAACTTTCCGTTGCTATGAATCGTAGAGGCACTTTTTCAAACTAGGGCAACTTTCCGGTTGCTAGGATCGAGGTTGTGCATCTCGTTAGTGAGATCTCGGCGTGTCGATTGATCCATATCGAGAATAGTTTTGAAAAGTTTTAATAAAAGTTGACTTTGCTCAAAATTAATCTTTTCTGGTGAGACCATTTTGGACCAAAAAGCGGAGAATTTTCGATTACCACAACCTTCAATTTCATTGATTTCAAAGCGAGTTCTCTCGCTCTTGCATACAATTGAAGTCGCTTTTTATTACACTCATGAAAACTTGAAAGTACTAATAAGCAATAAATTTGGGGCATAGTCAAGTCGGTGTCCTAGCCCCCTCAGTGGTTGAAGCCTCAGATGTCAACCTAGGCCCAATTGTAGCTTCTTCATTGAGCCAATCGGCGTTAAATCGGACAAAGTGCAACTAAAAGTGGGAGGCGAGCTAAGAGTTCTCTAATTCTCCCATCTTTGCTGACTCTTAGGAAACTATTGTCTTGCCTCGAGCAGGAATGTGGCGGATATCTATCCTACGGTGGGCAAGTCGATCATGACCAAATTGGTGCGAGGATCACGGAATGGGAAATAGAATACCTGATGAGTCAAGCCGTCGGTCGAATCCAGGCCTCTTGGGACATCTTTGTAGCTCATTCAGAAGATTGAGCCAAGGACAACACCACATAATCGATCTGCCGACAAATTGCACATCCATTCAAACCACCATCCCTCGTCAAGGGCATCGACTAGGCATTGTCGAAAGAATTAACCCAAATTTGATAGCGGGGCAAGAGTCCACAACTTGCAATCTATCCATCAACCATATCTGGGAGGGATGAAAAATGAGAGAATAAAGAATAGAGAGATGTGCGATGAGAGAAAAGTAAGATAAGGGTTTTGTGAGAAAAAGCAGGAGCCAAGTGATGTGAGCAAATACATATGTGAGCTTGGGTGGGAAACATTACACCTGCTTGATAATGGACTCCTGCGAACTGGTTGTCTCCGGCGATGAAAGCATCCAAGCCCATCAGTGTCTCGGCCAGAGTCATGGCAATGCAACTCTTCCCTTCTTTCAAGCCTTGAGCAACTTCAATCAGACGGGCGCCGGACCCTCCGAAGCTTGAGGCAAACAGAAAATGAGATAACAGGCACAAACAGAGAGCATGTCGTCGGAAGCCTTGCCAATGATGGTCACTGCGGTCACCAGCATCGGAGAATCGGTGAATCAGGCTTGGGATATCCAACATTCCGTTACAAATCAGGGATCGAGCACCATGCGCGTTGAGTCCGCACATCCGCCCTAAGGTCTGGGCATAGCCAAAATTGAGCTGGGGTAAGATTTCCTCGCCTCGCTCGGATTCCATCAAGGCTTGAAAATCTTCAAAAGTAGGACATACCTCTTGCCCGCCGAAGCTAAAGACATGTGTCACCGGGTTCCAAAACCTTGCCACGGCATAGAGGAAAGGAAGATGTAGCGAATGCGGCCAGCGTGAATAATGTATTCAAGCGAAACCGGAAGTTCAACTTTTGGTAGTCTAAGAAGAGATCCAAGATGTGAGATTTTTGTGAAATGCCTCCATTTTGTGCAAGCGATGATGAAATGAATAAATTCAAGGTTGGAGCTTTATAGGGGGCTAAAATACTATTCGAGGACCGTGTCTGGTCTGGAACTGCGGGGAGGTGGCCGGCCACCTATTCTAACAATAGGCCACCCTTGATTCAAAAACCCTAGCAGGCCGGCCTCCCAATCTGAAGCAAATGTGGCCCACCATGCTTATTGGTCTGTTTTGCCCTCTGGAAGGAAGTTTGAGAGCACTTTCACGCGCCGGGAGCGTCGAAGGCCTCCATTTCTCTCAACCGGATCGTTTCATCATCGGATCGTCCGTCAAAAGTGCGCTTTGTTGTATTTTTTATCGAGTTGTTGTTTTGTTTATCGAGTTGTAAGTCTTGTCAAGCTGTCGCATTTTGTGTTTTGAGTTATTACTTTTTGTTTATGCGATTTTGTTGAGTCTTGTTTATTGAGTCATTAACATTGTCGTACTTTGCTTATCGAGTTGTAAACTTGCTAAGATTCTGTTATTTCTTAGTGAGTCGAGTTTTGATTTGTTGCGTCGGTTCATTACCTGACCCGGTAAATACACAAGGCATATTTTCATTAAATTCCATTTTGTGCAAAATGATGCGTTGCGATGCTAAAAATTTCAAATACAAGCATCTTTTCAAAGGCTATTTCATTCCATCATGTTTTACAACAAAATAAAGGTACAAGTTTCTGAAATAAAAGCGCCTAACAATATGCAAAGTGCTACAAACTCTTGGCAAAAGTAAAATAAAAGCGAAATAGCATCAATATCCTCGAGCGGGAATGAGGAGGCCCTCTCATCCTCTTCTGCGGGACAACCTCTGCACCATCATCACCATCTGGGTTGGAGCTATCATCCTCAGGATCCTCCTCAGCCTCGCCTCCACTCCCGGAACCAAGGCCGGACCTCCTACGGCGGATGTCTCGACTCACGGTCTGCGACCTCCTCCTCCTCCTCAATAATGGGTGCCTGCGTCTGCGAGGCGACCACACTCCTCGAGCTCCTCGAAAAGGCCTAGATGGCCCAGCTCCCTGAGAAGGCCTGGATGGCCCGGCTCCTCGAAAAGGCCCAGATGGCCCAACACCTCGACCTCTCTGAGAAGGCCCGGGTGGCCCGACCCGCGGCGGTGCATACACAGGAGGCATCTGAAAGTAAAAAGTTCAAATACATCAGTTCAAATATGAAAAGTAGATGCAAGTACAATATGCGAGCGGGGTGTGTATCAAATGTGCTCTACACAGTCTATCAATACAGCAGGATGTTCAAAACTAGCGTATCATCAGAAATATGCTAAATCTGAGGAAAGATGGAATGATACACTTGCATATGTAATGGCGGTGTGCCTCTCTCCGTAAGATCATGCCCTCGAATGTGGCCAACATCCCAAGTATCTCATCCGTGTACTCAACTGGAGGCTGTAAATACAAATGCAAAACTATCAGTAAAGGGATGAATGTCCAAATATCTGACTGATAAATCAAAGCTGTAAAACATACCGGGGGCGAATCAGGATCTCTGACATATCTGTGGTCAGGAAGAGGAGGCTCTAGCGAGACACAGTAAGGAGTCGAACCGTAACTCGTCGACTCGGTTCGGCATGCCACCGGGATGATGAAGAGGCGGAGGGATCGGAGGAATCGAACTACCTCTACCACTGGATGCACCAACCACTGCTAGAGGAGGGAATATCCGTATGCAAACGCGACTTCGAAGATGGTACATCGGTAGGCCTCGCGTGTGAACGCACTCCGTCGAGGGCATCAAATATATCTGACGATAGGTGGCGTAGTCCACACCTCCATGAGATGTAACAAAACATCGATTGCCTGCATGTACTAATGACCTCTGGCGGAGAGTCTGTCGGCGATCCGCATAGTGGTGGATGTCACAATGGGAGGTCTGAGAATAAATCGTACCCCACACTGCACGGAAGCGTTCCCCGAGAACCATGCCCTACCAGCTGGTCCTTGGCGAGGAACCTATCTTGGGAATTACGATCCTCGGGATCTTGATGTCGGAGACCATCACTAAACCAGCCAGTACGCCGTAATCTGCGGATAGCCGGTGCATAAATCAATCAATCGAGGAATATATAGGCGAGATCAAAGATGAAAATGAAAAGGCGGGAGTTACGAAATACCTCTATCGTCGCCTGAGTATCAAAATACTATCGCGGTGAAAGTCTCTCGAGGTCTCGATTCGGTGCTGCCCTCGAATACCCGGTGAAGGTCATAAGGAGTCTGCCACCTCCGTCTCAGGGCTAATGTGGGAAAGTATCGTACACCCCATAGGAGAAGCGATCTGGAATGTGAATACAGCGCTAAAAGGCGAGAATCTGAGTGCAAAGTCTTGCCGTGTGTGCAATGAACAAGTAATGAGGGTAGAAATGTAAATCAAGAAGACGAAGCGTACCTCGAGGCTCTCCAATAGCCTTGAGTAAGTCTCCCGCTTGCGGTTGCACTCATGTAACAATAGAGGTAGCCGGCACACCGATCATCTGCGGACTGTGATAGGTCACTAGGGCACTCAAAAGATACAACTAGCAGTGTTCCCCCTGTCGGCCAAATAGAGTGGTGCCAAAGAGGAACATAAGGAAACCTCGGGTATCTTGCTCGACCTCCTCGAGGAGACTTCGAGCTCCATCTCCGACCTCAGCAGGGAAGAGAACGGATGTCTGGGACTCTCCGGAAGCTCTGTCTCTGGTGGGGCGAGCCCCGATAGATATATCCAGCGACATCGCTCTCCCATATCCTCGTCATAAGGTATGGGCCAAGCCTATGTACAGGCCGGTGAGTGCAGCAAAGTCTAAGCGGAGTCATGGTCATATCCCGGTGGCGAGAAAAATGGAAAAAAATTGGTGGTGTCCACCATCTCTCCACCAAAAGCGACTAACAATGTCCTCTTTTGGCGGAGACGGTGTGATAACCCGTCTGAGAATGCTCCGAATTCTTTGATCAACCAAATCCGGACAGCCACTGGAAGCTCAGCGTACCACTCCTCGCGGCAATGGAGCCATATCCTCGCCGGGTCACGAGAGCCAACTGCGTTCGAGAATGAATACATGTATTGATTACACAATAAAATACAAGCGTATGCAAGTAACAAGGCGTGTGCAAATGAATAAATTTGTGTGTTCACGCCAAATCTGGGGTGCGTGTTCGATAAATCATGTTTTGAGAACATGTGTTCAATTCGTTAATCGATTGAACGTGTGTTCACTTCAAATCACAGAGTGCGTGTTGGTGAATCATGTTTTGAGGCTGCGTGTTCAAATCTTACTCGATTAAATTGCGTGTTCACTTCAAATCCCAGGCTGCGTGTTCGGTGAATACGTGTTTTGAATTTGCGTGTTCAAATCTTAATCGATGAACGTATGTTCACTTCAAATGCGTGTTGAGGCTGCGTGTTCAAATCTTACTTTCGATGGGCTGCGTGCTCACTTCAAATCTGAGGCTACGTGTTCGGTGAATCGTGTTTAAGTGCGTGTTCAAATCTTACTCGATTGAAACGCGTGTTCACTTCGTCTGAGGTGCGTGTTTAGTGAATCATGTGTTTTGGAAATTGCGTGTTCAAATCTTACTCGATTAAAATTTGTGTGTTAAGCTTTAGTGCAGAACTGTGTGTTGAAATCGAGTTTGGAATGCATGTTCTACTCTCAATCGATTAATTTGTGTGTTCACCATCAACTTGAAGCTGTGTGTTGAGAAAAATGAGTTTGGGGCTGCGTGTTCTCTCTCTCGATCGATTGTGAAATTTGTGTGTTCACCATTAACTAGAACTGTGTGTTCAGAAAATCGGGGTTTGGGACTGTGTGTTTTACTCTTAATCAGTGTGGGCTGTGTGTTCACCATTAACTAGAACTGTGTGTTCAGAAAATCGGGGTTTGGGACTGTGTGTTTTACTCTCAATCAGTGTGGGCTGTGTGTTCACCATTAACTAGAACTGTGTGTTCAGAAAATCGGGGTTTGGGACTGTGTGTTCTACTCTCAATCAGTGTGTGCGGTGTGCTCACCTTCAAATTCGGGCTGTGTGTTTGACAAATTAGTGTTTGAGCCGTATGTTCAATTCTTAACTAATGAGTACCGTGAGTTCACAATCAATCAGTCAATGGTAGTGTGTTCAGCCAATTCAAGTGTTTAAGTCACATGTTAGGAATGCAAACAAAGTACTATGTCATAAGCTAAAGCTGTGTGTTCAAGCATGCAAAGCGCTACAAAATGCACGAAAAATCACGAGAAAATAAAGTAAATACCTCTCGTGCATCATGAGAGAGGTCTTTGCTCAAACTCTCATGATAAATCCCCGGGTGCGGTCATTGAACCAGTGAACGGCTGAAAAGCAGCAGCTGTGAGCATATATGGTGGGGTGTATCTCCGGGAACAAAAGAGAGCGGACTCTCGAGGCGGTGTCATGATATCAAAATCATCGGCACTGGAGGACCTCCACCATGAGGAGTAATCACCCCATTTCAAGAAATCTACAAAAGGAGCAAAAATGAGCAAAAATGGAAAAAAGCCAAGAATTGGAAAAAAAAGTCAACAAAAAGTCAACTCAGAAAATCTTCCAAATATTGAGACAAACTTACCTCAAGTGGTGAAAATGAAAAGAAGCCTCGAAATCAAAATTTAATCGGTTCAAAGTGCTTAAAAGCTGAAAGATTTGGCGGAAACAACTGCGTGGAAGTAAGCAGTATAAAGTCTGAATCTGAAGGAAAAAATGGTTTGGGAAGGTGGGGAGGAAGATTCGCTAATTGTGGGAGTGATTTGGAGCATTGGGCAAGGAATATATAGAAAATGAGCAAAAAAGACAAAATTGCTTACGATTTTGTGTGCGGTGGTACGGCCACCTTTTAGCTGGCCGACCATTTGCTTTTTGTTTCTGGCGGTGATCTCCCCTAGAAACCACCTGGCGGGTGGTGTTCCCTTACCCCCTAGCTCTCTGCAAATTTTGAGGAAGATCGGAGTTCGGGACTGAAAAAGTTCGAAAAAAAGTGCACTTTTCTGTGTGAAATTGCTCATGGAACCGGTACAATTTCGACATGTGTCTCATCATTACTCATCAAAATCAAGGTGTATCCTTTTTCGAGACATGTTGTAACCTCTCAGGGAGGTGAATCGAGGGCGCGATCAAGTTGCCTTCACGAAATCTTGCGTTTCGGCTCGTTGTTTACGACAAGCAGGCACCGATTTATCTTTCGTTTGCATTGTTGTGCATATAACTTGCATTCTCATGAACATTTTGAATTGGCATGCATGTTTTCTTGGTGTACCATACCTCGTGCTTGAGCATGCGTTATCATACCGCGTTCGCTTTCTCGCATTACGATGCATTCACTTGGCAAACCGCTGCGTCGTCAAACTTCGGAACCACGAGGAATCCTGCTGAATATATGTTGTTAGCATATTGCTCTTCTTGAATTTCTCTCTTTGCGAGCCGCGATATTGTATATCACGTTTCATTTGAAATTAGTGCGACCCGGAGAAATCAGCAGTGTCGTATCTACCTCCGTGTGAGGCCGGCGAGAATTGAATGATTCTCCGCATTCTAGCTACATGAAATGTAGTTGTTGCTTTACATTCTTACTTAAAAGCTATTGCATCTATTTGCGAATACTTGCCTCATTACAGCTTGCTGCATTTGCATGATCATTTGGCTCTGTGCATGTCACTTTGCATCTTGCCACCCCTGCCTGCGGGCACGTCTGCGGGCACATATCTTTGTTCATCTTGTATGATTGTCTAAGTCTTCGGCCTTCTCAAAAATGGAGTGCGTCTCTAGGCTTTGACATTCACTCACGTCCTTCTTGACTTAGAGTTACATGTCAAGAGGGACAAGCTGGTACCCATTTTGGCCAGACCTTAAGACTTCGGGCGTCACCCGATTGGCGCTTCGGTGATGTTGTATATTGTCTTTCGTTCGAAGTCTGGTCGGTTGCGTGCCACCTCCGGACTTAGAACTCTCTCATGCCTTAGCCGGTTTGCGAGCCGGACTCGGTTTCTCTGTTTTTCTTTCTGAGGGAGAGGTCCGTAGAGCCATCTCTCGGTGGCTTTGTGGGCTACATTTCATGGC